>OY735213.1:46639449-46941949 GCA_963457665.1 Thysanoteuthis rhombus
AATATTTTTAATCTATTTGGAAATCATCTAGATAACAATTTCTGGAAAAAATTGCTACTGTGATGGGCTTTTTTACTGTTTTGTTTTTCACAAGTCTAGTGTTGACGAAATTTAATTTTTTCAATTTTTTTTCCTAAGTTTCAACGTCAAGTGTTGCCAATTAGAATATTTTTTGTTTTTTTTTAATTTTTTTTCCAATTTGAGAATGACTTGGAAGGAAGGTAAAATCACTTCTAAATTGGCAAGTCCGTCTTACATCAACGCAAACAAAAAATATCTTGATTTAGATGAAAAGCATCTAAATTGGCAACGATTGTTATTAGAGATGTCTTCTGCTATAGCAGTAATAATGGAAGGAGAACTAAGCTTGAATGAAAGAGAAGATAAAACGGCTGAAATTTTTTTTGTAGCTTGTTACCTGGACACAAGTGGCGCCATGTGTCAGAGTAAACAATTTCGTTTTGTGGGATTTCTGCCAAATCTGACTACACCATAACCACCCCAGCTCTTCGTTCTTTTAATCTTTATTTTTTTCTTTCTGTCTGACCTGTTGCTGTTATCGTCCAAAGACAGCACACTTGTCTATAGAGTGCCAACCATTCTCTCACGATTTATCTCCCTTCTATTCACCCTTACATCGATTGATCGATCTGGTATCAGATTGACTTTCAAGTAAATCAATTTAGGTGGAGAAAAAAAGAAGCATCGCAAAATAAACGAAACTAATACTAACCATACTAAATACTGATTATGTGTATCGTTTTTTAAAACCTTATCAGTCTTTTGACGGCGCACTTGGCTTCAGCTTAGTTGGTTAGAATTCGTGTGAAGTTCACGGTCGTACTTAAGACTAGTGCTTCAAAGAGGTATTTCATAAGGCGGTGCGGAGCTGTTCTAAGCTCTGCCTCCGCATACATACTGCTCGAACACCCTCGAACTTCATCCTGTTCTCATCTACTATAACCCTTTTATCAGACCATACTATTATTATTTGCTCAGAAGCCAAAGGTAACTTACTTTCTCAATGGACATATCGCATCAAGCTAGATGTTTCTCTACACAGCTCGTCCCAATTAACTCCGGGTTCCAACCAAAGAGAATCTTTTCAAGCCAGAAAAAAATGCAGCTGCAAAGGGCCCAAAGATATTAGGGATGTTTCAAAAAATACGTCTTCATAAAAACTCAACAAATCATATTTTTAATTTTCAATGTTTTAGTTGGTGTTAAGATTTATAATTTTACATTAATTATTGGTCCATAAAAAAAATTAATATCGAATAAAACAATCATGAATTTATGAATACTTCATTTTTGCTTCGATTTGTTTGAAATATAGGTAAGCAATAACAGAAAGACTCCCCAAAATGATTATGCATTTGGCCACGTCGATATTAAATTTTGCTGTGGTGAATCCAATCGGTTCTAAGCCATAATTAATCGACGAGTATCAGAGGCTTTTTTAGCAAAAACTGGAAGGAAGCACATTTGTACTTTAAGTGATTATCAAAACAATGTATATAGACCCGTCTTGAACTGGTATACACCGTGCAATGCTATTTTTATTCCTGGATAGAGAGAATTATTTCCTCATAGCTTACGTGTAAAAATATGGGACAATATCTATCATCCCCAAACTTGGCAATCAGTGAAGTGATATTCATACAATTGTTTCTGTAAAATATGTGATTGAAAATGTGGAAATTCGTTCACTGTCCCATTGGAAAAGAGGGAGATTTTGAATTATCACTGTCCGAGTCTGAAGGAAAAAAATAATGTTTGAAGGGTACTTTTTGGACAAAACCAATCGAAAAATAACACTCATTACCCAGAAGCAAAAGAGTAATAATATGGGGTACGATGTATTCATTCAATAATTGATCAATCTCTTTCAGTCCGAAAGTTCTTTTCCTCTTTATAGATAAAGATAGAAACCTAAAAAAGGAACATACTCTTCCTTTTCATAGATTATGTTCTTTTTTTATTTTATATCTTTCCCAATCGATCTTGCAAGTTTTGTATTTGTAAACCAGAGAATGGGGATTGAAATGATTGTGGGTGCATACGCTTGTTGACAAGGCTTTGGTAGAAGAAGGTCAACTTTCAAGAATACAAAAATCCCACCAGTCCTAAAAAGAATGGTATGCAAACAATTCATCCTCCCAAAACTCAACCATGGAGTTTAAATATGGAACGTAAGTTAGCCCTCAGACTGAAAACCATACTGCTTGAACATAAAAAAATGATGCTCAACATCGCATTGAGAGATCATGAGACAACACAGAATATAGAGAAAAGACAAGAGTTCGAGATATCATTGAACAAAAAAAACTCAAATGGCGATGACTTGGTCATGTGGCACGGATGTCTGACAACCGCTGTTCATCACGACTCACAACATGAATCCTAAGAGATCATATGCAAAATTGTGACTGATAGTAGATGGTGTCAAGTGCTAGATAAATTCAGAAAGTACTGGCTCTGTGATACCCATGAAAGAGGGGTCTGGCAAATCTTGGGGAGGGTCTATGTCCAACGATAGACGCTAAAAGGCTGATGACTATGGTTTGATAGAAATCAACCTGAGGTCACTCAACCTAAGATGACTCTGGATTAACTCTTCATATGTGTAGACATAAAAATGCTTGTATCATTCTCATCATCAACCGCTATAAGTCCATTGCTGAACAGAGGCGTTTCCAAGCCTTTTCCATAATGAGTGCGATTGCACCGATCTCTGTCATGTCCTGACGTCAAACTTTTATATTTTGCCTCTCTATCTTATGTCAGTTTTTTCTCTCACTGCGTTTACTGTACCATGGGTACCAATCAGTTTGCGTTTGATCGGTCTTTTGTCCCCTCTTCCCGTAATGTGTTCTGCCCATCTCCATTTTGTTTAATTACTTGTACGATTTCCCTAATCCCAGTTCTCTCTTAGATTGAATTTTATCATTTCTTGTCGCTAAGAGTTATCCCAAATTTTTCCCCTGCTCATATTAGTAATTATATTATGAGTATATATCTATTTATACCAAATGCTTTCCTGCCAATTCTTATGCACTGTGTCATTTCATTTATGTGGTCTCTCTCTCGCCTTATTGCATGACTTAAGTAAATGTATTCTTCAACTTCTCCTGAAGCTTCATCGTCTATTCTTATAGTCATTTTCAGGGCTTTATCATTGAATATTTTGTAGTTTTGTTTATCTTTAACCTTTCTATTGCTTCCTCCATTTAAATCATTCATCATGTTTTGTGAATCCTCCACAGTAACCGCTATCAATGCATCGCCAACAAAGTACTTTTTACTCTTAGAATATTATCCGCCTATGCTTATCCAACGTTCTGTATTCCGAAAGGTGCTTTCAAGGTTGGCTGTAAAGAGTTTCAATGATACTATATCCCTTTGGGTTTTTTCCCAATCTTTTCTGGGTTATTATCTTCATGAGACCTAATTATTGCAGTGCCATTTTCGTTTATATTGTCAATGACTCTTACATAATTCTCATGTATACCTTATTGTCGCATTTACTTGGAGACTGTCGCGTGCGCCATTGAATCTGAGGCTTTTCATAGTCTACGTAGGCAAGACAAAATGAGTTTTTGTATTCTGATGTCTTCCCAGTCAGCTTAGTTAAATTGCGTAGGTGGTTTATTGTCGAAGAGCCATTTATAATGCCTGCCTCTTCACGCAGTTGGTTTTCATCTAAAGTGTCAGTTTATATATTTGCAAGTGTTTTCGAGAATAGTTTGTTAATGTTAGGTAGTAAAGTGATAGGGATACATTGTAACACGGGATCTAATTCTCAATTGTTGAATCTGACTGTTTCGCGCAAATGGTGATCAACAGGCAAACTACCACTCTTGTTTTATACTCATCCTTATGTACATAGCTAGGGGTTATTTTTCAGAAAGTAATTGTTTTACGGGTAACAGTTGTTGTTTGATTATCATCTGTTATAATGTGGTTTGTGGGGTTTTGTAAGTTACACAAAAAGGGGTGGTGAGTAGTTGCAAGCAGGATTTTATCCTGGAAGAGGTCTTTGGGGAGTCTGGGGAAAGGTGTTACGCAACACACAGGAACATTCCAGCAACAAGCGCACATACAAAACACACACAGAGGCACACAACACATACATATAGACTCCTTTATGTTTAAATAACTAAAACATTTTACCTTGTACTATAAACAATTCAATGGTAAGAGAATTTTACATTTTCTTTTATACTTTATTTCCGGAACGCACTCCAATGTTCACCATCTTTTTTATACTGGAATATTCTGATTTTAAATTGGTTTGTGTTCTTTGCTGTCTTAAGAGCCTTGCAACGTTTTTCTTCTAATGCTATTCCAATATTGTCATTAATCGTATCTCGTCAGAAAACAATCTTTCCTTTATAAAAGTATTATATCTTAAAAAAACACACCAGAGTACTCATTTTCACTCGTTTTTTTTCAGTGTCTATGAAAAGACTATCGCATAGCCATATTCATTGAAATAAGATGAGTGACTTCTACGGTTAATAGATTGTCTATAGCTTTGAATAGTCAACAACATAGAAGAGATCAAAATGTCAAAAATAAAGTTGGTTTGCAAGGCTTAATTTTGGAAATTGTTGTAAAAATTTTCACGTATAGATGCATGGAAATAACACAGTAATGAATCCAAATAGTTGTGCATCGGGAAACTGCACAGGATAATTGGAAGAAATATAAATGAAACTACTTGCTTTTAAGACAAAAACATTATTTGTGAGACTTTACTGAATTGCTGAGGAATAAGTGTTTTTCTACGCTATTCTTTCTTTGCACTATTTATAAATGCATGTAAGGTGAAAGATTAATATGCACATAACATACCAGCAGTGCTCTTACGTACCGTACTAAACTACGTAATGTGTAATTTATACTTGTACGTAAAGTACAAATCGGACCAGCATATTCAACAACGCAGCGTACATGCAAGCATAGGTCCTAATGACAAATTGATTATATGAACTGGACAAAATACTCACCTTACCGGCGTAGTTAGATGCAGTCTGGTTTCCATATATATATATATATATATACATATATATATATACATTTTTTTCTATTTCTTTTTTGGACAGCGATTCACTCCAATTTTTTTCAAATCATGCGTTCTGCTTCAATTTAGCTTCAGAAAATAAACAAAACAACTGACACAAAATTGAGATCAAACAGAATAGCTGAAAACCTTTCTCTGGTTACCACACATAACACATAAGAATCTTCTGTAAAAGATAAAGTCCATACCCCCTCTTCGATGATAGCTGATATACGTAGCAGCAAAGATTGTTAACAAAAGCTGAGCTAATACTGTCTAAGATTCATTTCGATTTTATCTCTGTGTAAATATTATGAATCGATCAGGCCCGATAAAAACGTATTTTCAAAGTCTAACTTACTAAAAGCTTGTCTAGGGCTCCCAGGTACCAACAAAAATGTTCATTGAAATAGGCCAAATAGACTTATTCTGAATCGTATGAATTCGGCAAAAATATCAGAACAAGATATATGCAAGAAAATTGACACAATATCTTCGCTTATCAGGCTTTTAAGATCCATAGTTGGACATAGGCCTTCCTTTATGTAATGATGGGTCTTATCCTGTGAGGAGGTAGCAAGGGGAAGAGTTGGATGCATGTCTTAGCCAAGTTCATTAGTGGAAACCAAACCATCAATCCCAATCTTGATACAGTTAAGTGCTCGGCTACTTTGTACCTCCCTTATACATCAA
Organism: Thysanoteuthis rhombus; assembly: GCA_963457665.1. NCBI lineage: Eukaryota > Metazoa > Mollusca > Cephalopoda > Oegopsida > Thysanoteuthidae > Thysanoteuthis > Thysanoteuthis major. The sequence goes on from OY735213.1 coordinate 46,645,208, forward strand.
AAAGATATAAACCTTCGATCATCCTTTAAAAAAATATTAAATGTTATCACCCAAAGAGTGATTTTGATACATGTCAATGAAAAAATCAAGCGGGAGACATTCTTGCGTGAACATTTGAATGAACAAACCCGACTGATGCAGAGTCGAACTCTAATTTCCATCCTGACGGAGGATGATAACAGAAACTTTCGAATTTCATATTTAGCAAATGAAAAATCATTTTTTGAAATATTTTATATGAATGTAATCATTCATGAGAATGAAAAATCCCGTAGGTATCGGTATGGTACTTTTTGTTAATATCTAAGACTTGTCAATTAAGGAAGACAGTATCCTGGTAATCAGTGAGTCGTGCTTTAAATCCTGGTAGTGGAATGTGAAGTTTACATATCGGTCTACACTTTGGTGAGGATTGTTCTTGCTGCTTGTGTTCTTTTTGCAACTGAAAAAAATCAACACCGGACGAAGAGTTTGACAAAGAAATGAAAATTACCAAATATTTACATCCAAAATGTTAAAACTTTCATAAATCAAGACGGGTTATTTTTATCAAAATTCATGTGTAACCATTGCATCAAGAATAAGGGTATAACAGTCAAAATAGAAGATGCAAAACTGGGGAAAGTAGATCACTACATCTACCTAGGACAACGAATCTCTATGAAACCTATGCAACAAGGAAAAAATTAAGCAGAGAATCATCATAGGATGACAAGTCTTCAACTGAGCAAGCTCAACCTTCAAAAACAAGTCAATCCCAATAATCCTAAAAAGAAGAGTATACAACCAATGCGTTCTCCTGATAGTCACTTATGGAGCTTAAACATGGAACTTAATCAAGAGACAGACCTGCAAACTGAGAAGCATGCAGTGCTCGCATGAGAGAATCATGCTCAACCTCACATGGAGAGATCACAAGATAGCACAATACATCAGAAATGAAACGGAGGTCCGAGACATCATAGAAAACATCATAAAACTCAAATTGCAATGGGCTGGTCATTTTGCAAGAATGAAAGACAACCAATGGACATCACGACTCACAACATGGATCCCCAGAGACCATATGCAAAACCGACACCGACAAAATACAAGATGGAGAGATGAACTTGATAAATTTAGAATATACTGACTCTGTAACGCCCATGATAGAGAAATGTTGAGGATCCTGGGGAAGGTCTATGTCCAACAATAGATGTTAAAAGACTGATGATGATGATGATAATGAATCTTATACTTCCAGATTTTAACATGAACGTCAATGTATATGGTCGTATTTTTATTTCATCTTTCATGGGAAATGGTTCTAAATGAATACACATAACGTTGCAGCGGGGTCAAACTCACATCCTCCTTCCCTCCCGACTGAAGATGATTATTTTCGTTTCGTATATATAAGAAATACAGAACTATAATATATACATTGTTTCCTATTGTTTTCTTTGGATTCTGAGAATAACCAGACTATTTACTTCTGAAAAACGTATACGACAATAATCCAATCAGGTTTTAAGGTTTCCTGTGGATTCACCGTTCTAACCATTACTACATGACCGCTCCTAGACTTATCTTCCTTTTTCTTCAACTACCAAACAAATCTGTGCTACCATTCTACCTCCCCCCCCCCCCATTTCCTCCCTGTTCAGTCTAGCTAGTTCTCCTGTATTTTGTGTTAGGGTTTAAACCGTTCTGGGAAAGTGGCCTCGGGCGATTATATCGAGATAATCATAGTGGTTTTCACAAACCATCGATTCCTCGAGTGAGGGGTTGTTCTAGGGGTTATTTTGGTTTAGTGTGAACTAATGATATCACCATTTCCTTGTATATATATATCAATACATATAAAATTAAAAAAACAATCCTGTACTTACATAGATTTTCGCAGATAAGTCAGACTGTCAGTTTGGTTCAGTCGGTGAGAGCTCAACCAACTGATTACTTCGTTGTGATTTCAAATAACGTCAGGGAAATATTGATTTTATAAATCAGTTTGATGTGATAGGAAAACAGTGAAAAGATACCTCCGCTGAATTAGGTGAGGATTATTTTTGTTGTGGTGAATAAATAAAATCATATCCAGTGATAACATTTAATCACAAGAAATGGGGCCAGATCTTGCAATTAAGTTATTTTGTTCTTTAACAGGATACATTGTATTCAAATCACAAAACGACAATGTTTCATAAAATAAGACTGATTATGGACCCCCAGAGATCACATGAGAAACTGAGGCTGACAGAACACAAGATGGAGAGATGAACTGGAAAGAATCAGGAAATACTGGCTCTGCGATGCCCATGATAGAGAATTGTGGCGAATCCTGAGGAAGGTCCATGTCCAGGCTTCACACTAAGTTTTTGAGAGATGTGAAAAAAAGATTTGTAAGCAACAAGCACCCGTTATGGTGTCACTCGCTTCGCCATACGAGACCTTGATCACTTACGCGATCTTGTATCCCGAAGTACTCACCCTTCTAAGTAGTGACGATAGTTCGACGTTGCTTAACTTCGGTGATCAAACGAGAACCGATGCTCACAACATAATTTGACCGTAAGCATAACGGAGAAAATAATCGGCTATATTCATATATGAAAATGTAGTCACTCATTTTGAGTACAGCTGTCAATCGGTAATTTTACGTAATATAACTAACACACACACACACACACACATATATATATATATATATATATATATATATATATGTATAAGAAATTCAAGATAAAGAGAGAACATTGAGTTAGAGATAAATGCATGCATGCATATATATATATATATATATATATATATATATATATATATATATATATATATAAGGGCGTGGCTGGATCCGATTATGCCCACCTGCAACTTGCTGAATTCCCCTTCACAAAATTTGTGCCCATTTTTTTTATTTCTTTTTTTTTTTCTACATTTTTCACGTTTCCTCAAATACATTACCCTCAGACGTACCCAATATTTGCAGGGCCTGCGAATCTCACACTCTGCACCTATATGTATACATTAAATCTGAGCACAAACACACGCACACTCACGCCCCTGCACGCTGACACACGTTTATATATATACATGTGTGTGTGTGTTTCAAAAGTAGGCAAAACTCATCTATGTAAGTGATATAAAACTCATGTTGATATGCTTTATTTATCAGAAGTTGCTGCCGGGAATCGTAGTAGCAAATTGTCTCATTATTTGTGTAAGTGATGTTCGTGTGTAGCGCATCGTATCGGGGCCTTAAACAAGCAGCACTTAGTGTTTGAACAGAGCCGCGTACATGTGTAAAACTTCTCTTTTTTTTTTCTTTTCCTCCTTTCTTAATCTATAAACCCTAAAAAAAACCCTTATAAACAGTGAGCTTCTCCGGAGCCAGACTTATTAACCATCAGCACAACCGCCTCCACCACTTCACAATCACACACACACACACACACACACACACACACGCACGCAAAACAAGCTCGAGCGCGCATCGGTACCACTAGCAGCAGCAGAGGCAGATGCAGCAGCAACAACATCTACCGCACACGTCAGACTCACTTCCACACTTTCTCCCAATTACCTGTATCTCCATCTTATAGTTTTGTTTTTGTTTTTTTGATTTTTTTTTTTTTCGTATCATCCATTCTTTCTTCAATGCTATTACACCCTCTCCCTTCGTGCACGCTAGGACCAAGGAACGGTTCAAGCATGATACGAATTATAGTAGCACCAATGGACGTGGACAGACGCTCCGGCGTGCTGTGCCGACTAACCACACGACAATTCTTAACGTCGTTACGTTTCGTGTAGCGATAACAGAACGTCAACTCATTCCGAAAAAAAAATACCTTGATCGCTCTGACGTGCGCAACTTGGATTCTTTTTGCGAAAAAAAAAAACAAAAAAAAAACACTTCGATTTTTATTCTTCCGTATATCCAAACCCTTTCCTCTACCAATACAACTAGTTTGCTTTTCTTTCTTTCGTTGTTTCTTTTTAACTCTTTCAATCCTGAATTCTTAACTCCTGTCATCTTTCTTTTTTTTTTTTGTTTTGTTTTTTTCATTCTTTCTTTCCCTTCTTCATACCTATCTTTCCCTTCTAAACACCTGTTATGATCGCAGCAAAGACCCACCATTCGCTGATTTTACCAAAGTAAGTAGTTCGTCAGTTCATGTCTACCGACCATACCTACAACAGACTAAACGTAGGGCCCGGTGCCAACACACCTAGAACCATGAGTCGTATATGGAGGTTACAATTTCGTTACCGGATTTGGTCGCGTTACCAATAAAAGAATTTGAATGTTTTCTCCTCCGCCCTTCACGGGCTGACCTGGAAAAAAAAAACAAAAAAAACAAACTACCATTCACATTCAAACCATCGCTCCATCTCCTACTCCAACTCTTTCGTCGTTTTTCATGAATGTCAACTGGGTATCCGATTCCAAGATGCGCGAGGACCCTGTCTAGGACATTCACTTAAGGACCACCAGTTCACATCATGTGATGGATTACGTTATTAAGTTTTGCTGAATCAAGGAAATACTAAGCAAAATGAAGCACGTTGACAAGTCGCATGTTATGTTGCTGGAGAACCTTCGGATTATCTCTGAGCACAGGCGACGGTCAATAGCGGAAAATATCACTTACAGGTAAGAAGTACGCAACCAACAGTATCACTGTAAATGTATACTCCCTGTTGTACCCTAGATACTATACTGCACGGGTTATTTTCTAACGTAGCCTAATAGAGCGCTTGTAGATAAACTTTTGTTTTCATAAATAGGAATATCACCAACACTGAGTCTACAGTCAGGAGGTTGTTTAATGAACTGAGTTTTCGACTAGAGAGATGATTAAAAAAAATATATACACCACTAGTTTCAACTAAATTCGTGCGTTTCTCGGAGATTGTAGGTGGATGTGCTTTTAATATACACACATAGGTGTACATGTAAACAAACATGTACGTACACAAACGCGCTTGTATTATTAAGGAACCGCATGCATCTTTCTATATACATGCACACACACATACCTAGAGTATATATGCAAATATAATCGTTTTGCTGCCTGTTGATTTACATGAGTGAATAGTTATGTGCATACAGGTACCTTAGTCTATTTACATACCTATGAAGATACAAATGTAGACTTCTGTGTAAATACACGCATAATGATTTACACACTTATACTGTTGTTATCATTTCAAGGATCCACAATTTTGAACAGATATACACTCGTATACACGTGTAAACACACTTACATGTAGATGTATTCATTGATACTCAAACACACATACATACGCACTGGAGCAAATATATCCATTTCTCTCTCTTCCCCTCTCTCTCTCTCTCTTTCTTTCTCTCTCTCTCTATATATATATATGTATATGTGTGCGTGCGTGTGTGCATCAAGTAACTGTGTGAAATACACATTTATTTCAGCACATACACATAAACGTGTGTGTTTACGTAGCTCAGTGCATACAAATATACAGCCAAGAGTATATATAGAGATTGAATATATATATATATATATATATATATATATATATATATACATATATATATATATATATATATATATATATATATATATATTGTAAAACAAACACATAAAGTGACTGCATCCTAACAACAATATACATGTATATATAGATATATCAAGACTCTACATGCTGACGCTAGTCTGATTTCGTTACTTTTTTTTTCTTTTTTTTTCTAATATATCAGACCTATTTTAGTTTCGTTATCACGCAGGCACGTTTCCTTCAGTGTAAGTTAATTTCACAAATTTTAAATAATTCAATACTTGGAACCTCTTCCTGTTGTTACGTTGTATAGGTTGAAATTGGCTGCAAAACGTTTAAATCCCTCACGCAAAGTGATTCTGCCGCTCGTTTGTATCAACAATAGAAGACATTTCTTCTCGCAATGGTTTGAAATGTAAGTAAAGTATCGATTCAATGAGAAATCATCAGGGCTGAATGTTGATATCGACGGGGTACAATGCATAGAGTTACTTTTGGTCCCTTACATTCTTAAATTTAGCTATTATTTTTCAAATAAATTAGAATAAAAATAAAATTCTCATAAAATCGTGATGCTTAATGACATGTAAAGTTATTTATTGATCGATAATGTATCTAAATGAAACAAAAAAAATATAACAAGTTTAGTCTTGACATTACAATTTTTGAGACGATAAACCTTAAAAGAAGAAAACATTCATTGAACCATTGGCGTCCACTGCCATTTTTCAGTGAGAGTAGGGGAGGGGTATATTTCCAGGTAGAGGCAAAAAAAACATATATCCGGATGTTGGTTGTCAGGTAAGGGACTAGGTAGCAGTCAGGCCCTGAATTGTCCTAAGCTATCAATGTTCAAAGTGAACTTTTGATACTCAGCCTTCATAACCCCTTCGCCCTCAGAAAGAAAGACTGACCCGGGTAACAGGGGTGGGGGTAAGCGCCATTTCTACCCCTCACACCCACACATAGACGTAACATGCTTATGGATTTATGCCATTGATCTGAGGGAAAAGATTCTTGATTAAGGGATCAGGTATCGTTTATTCAGTGCGGCATTGATAGCACTAACTCTAACACCTAAGAATAAATCTATTAGCTTTTTTATCGTCTTATTGGATATCTTTTTTATTTACTGTTGAAACCGACTCTAAAAAATAGTCAGTTATAATCGTAAGATGTTGAATAAACGCATACATGCAAATACGCACATTCATAGCGTAGAAACTCAGCAGAAACTTTAAAAGGGCACAGTGCTGCCGCGCGCACCCGAAATATTTCTATTTTGGTGTATACAAAACAGTCTGCAACTGTTCATGTTACGTGCCTCTCATTATCAGCAGTGCAAAATCTTTTACATATAGATCGACACACATGAGTTAACGCATAGATTTCACATGCTAGACAAAAGTACGTGGATACATTAAATTTCTGGTCTTTAAACAGAGGATACCGTTTATCATAATCACAAATAATGTGATCAAGCCCTTATTATCATCAAAATCAGTCGGACCAAACTCTTTTTCTTTTAAAGGAATGAAAAAGTTCATGTTAATTTTATAGTAATTTCGTACTATTTTTCATGACGTAAAGTTGTTTATAATAATGAATTCAAAAGCATAATAAATCCATAACAATGAATGCAAATCGTTCCAATTTTTATGTTCTTTGCTTGAAATCAGCATCCGTTTATTGATATCCAGTAGACCATATCCCAGTGATCGCAATAAACAGCTTCCCCAGTGTGATGAGAATAATGGGCCTTCACAGCTCGCTAGGCATATCCACATCTATGCTACTTTCCAAAAGAAGTCTTTCATCCAATAATGATACCTATACACACAAGCATTTGGATACATGAAAACCAAATAAATTACACCAGTACCTACCCATAAGTCTCAAATACATAAGATAAATAAATTCCTTACTTCAAACCAATCAACCAAACAGTCTATCTTATACACTCTTCGGCTTGCTTACTATTATTGTACTGTAAACATCAGCGTGTGGGAACTATTTTGATGAGAGGGGCAGGGGCGGAGGGGATGATTTACCCACAATCTTATATGATCTTAACCAAATAATACTGACTTCCCCGAAATGCAACTCTTTTTTGCCAGAATTCGGGTGGGCAGTTACCCCCTCCTTGCTCCGCTGGCTCGGACTCCTAAGACCGTAAAAGTAAGGATATTGAATATTTTGGTGTCTATTGGCATACCTGCGTAAACTGATATATCTATGCTAGTATCACTGTCAGGTGCTGTATTTGTAAACATGACGACTACACTTCCATTTTCCAGTGTTCTAGTGCATGTGCACGTATGTACAAGTTTCTGGGTGTGCATTGGTGTCATTCTGTTACTTTCTGTTATAATATATATATATATATATATATATATATATATATATATATATATATATATATATATATATATATAAACTAACTGAAGTAAGTGTATCCGCGACTTGGAATATTTTAGGAGGAAAAAAATCTTTAGCTTTCTGAAATGTACCAAAGTTTCTCTTCACTTTTGAGCCATCTAAAGGAAAAGGTTTACCTTCGCTCTTGACTTCTTAAAGGAGGGAAAGAATATCATGTTTTCTTCTTGACCTACTAAGGTTGGATTGTTGATACACCCTTCATTTTGATGCTTTTTACTCCCTATGAAAATGACTCGTCAAAACACAAGCATAATCCAAAATTACTATGAGAAAAAGTATTCCTTAAATGAATGATTTACATCAAAAATATAAGTAAATTTTATGATGATATCATATGAACATCTGCGAAAGAAGGTTGTATCGACTTACCCAACGGATGATACAATTTGATAGTGCTAGTTGTCTTGCTGGTAGGTACAGTTGTAAAGAATATTTTGTTATAATTGAGAAATATAAGATTTCATACCAGATAGGAATATCAACAGCAACAGGAAATATTGAATGAAAGGCATGAATCTAAGAATATAATGAATACCTGGAGGAACAAATAGAATCATATGTGAAAGGACTCCAATGGTGCTTTCTGTTAAGGTGGATGATAGGGGAGAAAAGAACTCCATTGACAACCCCTTCTGCCAATAAAATTGACGAACCAATCTTAGCCATCAGTGAATTCATAAGTTGATTCCTCACATTAAATAGTAAATAGTCAAATTCAGAATCGTCAAAGGTACGGTTTTAACAAACTCAGTAATCTCTATTGTTTTCTAAAAACGTACTCAGCCTGTGCCAACATTTGACAAGACGTGCATTATACCCAATTCTCTCTTAGCTTTGTTTTAGAATAAGGTTCCGTATACACCAAACAAAGGTTTCATCAGTGTTATTTGTCTCTTCCTCTCCTTTTGTTTTTGAACCCTTCTCAATTTTTCTTTTCTCCATGGAGACTTTTTGACTTGTTTTGTTATTTTGCTGTTTCGTTTTGTTTTTCTTCTGTTCCAATCGCATACAATGAGAGAATACCAAATAACCTTGCTGACAGTGTACCAAACAGCATCAAATAAATCATTTTGTTGGTATTCTATTCATAAAAGAAAGTTGTGACAAAGGCTATTTGGGAAAATAGTGAATACAGTTTATTGTCATTTCTTTCTTAAAAATATGAACTGCCCAATCGTCAACTACTCTTGACTGTGTGAACTTGACACACTTCCGTCAAAGTGGAAACTTATTTGCCAAGAATAGTAAAATCATTTTCCATGTAAAACTATTCAAGTTTACTGTACATGACTCAAACTATTGCTCAAAACGTAGATAAAATTGGTTTCGTTAGATAGTGGAAACGAAAGTTTAAGCATTGGATTTAATTTACTCTATATATTATTCATCCCTCAAAGAGATAAACAGTATCCAATCACTTTTGACCCCTTGGTAGGGAAAAAATGTTCATTTTCCCCTTTTGACGCCATGGATTGGGGGGGAAATTTTGCTTTACTTTTGATCTCTTGAATAAGAATTAAAGCTTCACTTTAGTATTCTATTTATATTGGGAATAGGACCCCTTTCTAAAATCTTCCAATTTTCTTTCCTGAAAGCCATTTACCTTGAAACACTCCCCTTGGCCAGCTGAATATGCATGCCAAACTTGGTTGAGCTGTAATGTTTGGGTGGTTTCTCTTGCATCAAATAAACAAAAACTAACACAGAGACAAGCAGTGTGGTGTTTCGAGCTTTTTATATATATAATGTTAGCATGTTCGCGTTTATAACTGAATAATGCTATGTCAGCGCTGTGCACATTGCATGAGTTATGGAACATTATTTCATAGATGCCAATAGCTGAATCCTAATGGTATATTGAAAATTCAATAAAATAACCACTATTGCATATTTTTTATGGTCTCAATGTGAATAAAACTAATACATATATACAAATATATATATATATATATATATATATATATATATATATATATATATATATATATATATATATAATGTTCGTAGATACTTATGTAGGTGAAATTTTTTGGATGTCAAAATTTCTATGATTTCAGATTAGTTCATATTTTGTCGTGTACATATTGGTGTTCATCTCATCATGCTGTATGTATATACTTGTCTTCAGCCATCAGCGTATTTGAGTAAGATTTCATGAATTTTATTGCGTATGCCCACATAAGAAATACTAATTATATATATATATATATATATATATATATATATATATATATATATATATATATGTACGTGTGTGTGTGAGAGAAAGAGAGAGAGAGAGCGAACTTGGTCCTTAGAAAAAGATGCAGGGAGTCTGACAATGGAAGAATTTGTCTCTCAGTTTCCATTGTGTCCCTCTAAGTAAACTCGTCGGCCAGTTTGCAAACTGACCCACAAACAAGACGGACAGAAATTCTCAATACCCTCGCTTCTCACGTGCACTACTTGAATTCTGCGAACTTTTTTGGAAACACCAAGATCAGTTCGATAGGAGCCTCTGTTGGAACATATTCTCTTTGCCAAGGTGAAATTTCTTTGTATAATTATACATGTTCATGCATCAAAATTACCAGAAGGAGGGGTTCTTGGTTCATAAGGTTTTGCCTTTTTTTTTTCTTAGTCAGCCTCTGCAATCTCTCCGACCATAATCCTCTCTGTTCATTTATCCGATGCAATGCATTTCCATATTTTTCAGGTATTGTATGAAATGTTTAATTTAGGCCTCCGTAAATTTATCACGAACTTGTAACTTACTCTCGGACAATTATACGTTCAGGTCTTGATTGAGAACAACGAGGAAAGTGGTTCTTGTCTGATCTCTAAAACTGTTAGCTATTTTCTCGAAATAGAGCAGCATTGTTTCTTTTGCTGGTATATTTCCATTTCTCTTCAGTAAATGGCCAAACAATTTTTCATTGTCTTTCATATGGGGTGTCTTTTCTTATGTAACTTATCATATGATTCAGATATATATATATATATATATATATATATATATATATATATATATACATATATATATATATATATATATATATATAATGTGTGTGTGTGTAGAAGTAAGGTAGAAACATTTATTTATATACTCTGCTTTTTACATGCTTTGATGTATGTGTGTGTGTGTGTGTGTTTTATGGTCTGCTAGTGTGTCATTTCCCTATACGATTTCTGTGAATCGGGCTTTTTTTCTCTTCGTGTAAGTGTACTGATATTTTTTCCTTTGTTTATATATTCATGCTAGTGTATTAGTTTTCTATGTGTGTCTCCACACGTGCGAGAAGGTGGAGATAAGGTTTTTCCTAAGACTGATGAATGACATACCCTGTTCGTAGCAATCTGAAAGAAACAAAGAAGTCTGAGACGATGAAAGAGTAATACTGAAAAAGTGACAAAAATAGAGATGGGCAGAACAAACATCAACGAGGAATGCTAACACGTTGCAAAAAAGTTGGTAAATTCGTGCTCAAGGAATAGTGAAAGCTGTAGGATAATACCATTTATAAGATGGAAAGATGAAATAAGTTTGCTGGTAAGATATTACAGCAGTTAGTAGAGTCACGGTCGACATGAAAGGAACTGGGAGAGTCCTTTGTTAAGCAGTTGACCTGTAACGGCTGTTGATGATGATGAGTATGTGCTTGTGTCTGCGCGTCTCTCTGAAGCCTTTTGTTTTTTAAGTATTGCTATTTTTGAAACTCCTAAAACCTCAATGTGTTTAATGTCGACCCGCCCACAACTGGATGTGCAAAATGTCTTCCTTGCCAGTCTGTTCTGTTCTTTCTTTCTATCTCTCTATCTTGCTCGTTCTAATTATTTTTCTACCTTTGTCGAACTACACTGGCTGATGTATACCCTTTGGTAAGACAGATCACAACGTGCTGAAGCACCAAACAAGTCTGGTTACTCATTCAATAGAAAATATCACGTCCTTTGGCAGTATGCCTTGTCGTGGTGATCAATTTAAAATTAAGTGGGTGAGTAATAAATTAATCGAACTTCTCACCTCTGCTGAGTGGTGATTACTATGGGAAATCTTTAATTTTCGCAGAACTTGTATAAAAACTGCCAGACACGAACCATTTAGCATAAACTTGCATTGTAAATAACCCCCCCTAAAAGCCTATAGGGAGTTAAAATGTTTTCAGTAGACTTACTAAGGTGTAAATGTTTGGAATTACATCCCCAACACAATAAGTACTGTCTGTCCCAGTGATAAATACATATCCAGTGAGCAAGACTCACTTAAATACTGAATAAAAACTCTCCTGACAGTACTGGTTGACAGTTTCCAATATTCACTTAACTAAACGCACCAACCCTAACAGAAGCCTTGACAAATATTGACTCAATTAATCAACTAGGTAATTAATTAACTGGAGATATTTTCTAATCAAGGAATCTTCTGTCAACATTTCATTAGAAAAATGGAAACTTGTCTTCAGTGGGGGAAACGCAATTTTATCAAACACCGAATGAACTCTAAAGCACCCAGAAAGAACGTGCCAACGCCAATATCACCAAAAAAAAAAAAACGAGTGAAAATCTGTTGACTAGTTTCAGTGCAGAGGAGATAACTGTAGAAATTCCTTGATCCGCTTGAAAATTCAAGCAATCCTTCTCGAGCCGATTGTTCGACTAAACGTCATCTGAATTCATCGAGATCCTCTCAAGATATGACGTGGTCTGGACAATAAGCCACGATACAAGGAATTGAGATTTTTTCTGACGAGCCCCTTAAATGATATCCCTTATTTCGTAGCCCTTTGCCAACCTCTTCAGAAATGTCAGTGAAATTCACTTAAAAGGTTTTGGAGATATCGTGTTGAAAACAAACAGAGAGACATAAATGAATATCTATCCCCCTTCCAAAGTCATTGTTAAAGGGGAAATGCATTGACACTTTAATCATTTTTACTTTTAACATTTCTAATTATCAGTTTGAACTTCTAGCCAAGTTGAAAAATATGAATCATACTTGGAGCAAAATTACGATTAGAACCAAAAAAGGTCAAGTTTAGCCCTGAATATAAAATCAACTTCAGGAATATCTGATGTCTTTAGATTGAAAGAATCTTCATGGTCTTCGTTCGGTTAATTCATTTTATGGAGTATCGTGATTGATGACTCAGGTGTGTAGGAAGTCTCTAGCTGAGGGTTGAAAAGAGCTCGATTTGCCCGAAATATTTTTGCAGACAAAAAAAAAAAATTCCCCACAAGAAATATTCCTATCAATCGAAAGAACACTTCTAGTACAATTCATACAACTTGAAAGATACTGATTTTGCTTTCCTTAGCAGCAGAAATATAAATATCCCGAATTTTTTTCCACTGTTATACCCAAATTTGGTAGGGAAGTTGCCCTCCTTGACCCCTTGTTCATACGCCTATGATAACAGATCAGAGGAACAAATATCTAGGGGAAAATAGAAACACAGAGAAATCGTCTATGAATCTATTGATTTACACATAGCCAATATCAAAAAGCTTTAATCACGATGTAGTTGAAGTAACAATCGCCTGAATTCCTTGTGGAAATTTATCGGGTTGTTAAATAGGGACTGTCGTTTTTGTTTAATTATAGGATGATGTATGTAACAAACAAAAAAAGTACATAGTCAATCGAAATATTACCCATTAGATGCAATAATATTCTCTAACGATCGTCTTGTTATATTAGTCTATAATTAGTTTATTGCATTTCTCGCCCAAAACAGTTTGTTACAGAGTCTTCAAATACGAACTGGCCACCCAGGAACGCATAGCAAGCTCTACTGACGCCATTTTATCCAACACGCGATTGAAAATATCAAATTTGTAGAGAAGTTTTGTTTTTTTCCCATGGAGATATTATCAGAGAGAATCAGGAATGGTGAGCTGAAAAATCATTATGTAGTAATTTGATACTGTACTTGAGAATTAGTCCAACTGTTTTGATAGACAACAGTGAGGGCTGAAAACTACCCATGATAACAATATATATATATATATATATATATATATATATATATATATATATATATATATATATATATATATATATATATAATGCATTTGCAATGAAATGAAATTATGTTAGTTAATCTTTCACTTTTAGCATTATTCTTTCCGTTCTCCTCCACAACATGAATCTATAAATATGTGATTAGGTAGAATTTCTATTGAAAAACTGCAGTATTTTATTGAATTTAGAATGGAATAAATATTCAGAAGAAATGTGTTGATATTGTGGAGGGGAAAAATGATGTATGATCAGGTCAGCGATTGAGACTTTGGTTAATGTTATGAAGGAAAAATACCAAAACATCCTCCATTTTGACATTGTATCACGATTTACATTGTTTAGAAAAGATCACATCGAAAATAAACAAGCTTGAAGTGGTGCAGACGGTGTTGCATGCTTCAATTGGTAGCATCTGCGATAGAAATCCCATGTGATTCTAGCGTTTTTGCCTCGCCTTTAATCCATAGCCCGCAAAGTTCTCTACAAAATCTTGGGAAGTTTTAAAAAACGTACTGATATCCATACCCCTTTAAGCTGTTCATATCGAAGAAAGCGGTTAAGAGAATCAAATAAATCCAATTGATTCTCATAATTTTGCTGTGTCTGTTCTCTAAGTACCTACGTATATGTATATGTATATATGTGCACGTTTTTGACACTTTAAACAACCAAGAAAGTTTAATCAATCTTTAAATCAGAAGATCTTGTCTGAGATTTAATTTTGCTATGAAAATATTTTGCAAGAAAGCTTCATAATGCATTGATCATAAAAATTATCTTGAACACTCGTGGATCACACAATCACTTTCAAAGATTTCTGAATATTTGGCTTGAATTCAATGGAGTGCCTGTTTTGATTCAAAAATTAAATCTGATATTAGTCGACCAATGGTTATGAAACTTCGACTGATTGCCATAATGTGTGCTTGTATTTATGTACGTACGTGTGCTTGCGTGTGTCTGATGATGCTTTGAAATTCTGCATCTACCGTAATGATACACAATGTGTATTTGTATATTCATTCTTAGTTTGTAATACACAAAAGAAGTTGAAATTGGAGAGGGGTATGTATATTAGTACGTTTTGTTTACTAAGTTTAGAAATGTTTTTGTCTGAATCAATTCATTTTTACAGTAGTAATAATGAGGACTTGAAATGTCATTTCTATATATTATCAGTCATTTCAACGCAAGTACAGTAGTTATGAAATAGTCATACTAGTGTAAATTGAACATGCTACTATGAATGTCTGATATGAATACAAGTTCAATCGAGAGCAGGAGCATAGCTGAAATAAAGGGTGTTTAAATCGGCCCACGCCCATGAGTAATAGTTCACCTTCTGCATTCGAACAAACATGCAGTAACAAATTTAACTAAATTTTCAAGAAGTTCCCTGAAGAAACAAGCCCTGTAGCTAGTTATCTTTGTCTTCATTGCTCGGACAATTCATTCAGGCCGAAACATTTGAGGCTTTTTTGTGGGCCAGATTAATTGATTAGTTAACATTGCCTTCAGGTTTTGATCAGAAAAGTTGTAATAGTCAATATTGATAGTATTTCATATAAAGTGATCAGAAATTTTTCAAATTAGAATTTAATTTTTTTCAAAATAAATGTGAACGAGAGTAAAATCAATGATACAAGTTCTTAGTAGTGGATCAGGTTTTATTCAGAATATTACCCAGTAAGAATATCAACAATACATACAGGATGAAAATCAAATGTTTTTAGTCCTTAGTTGCTTAACCCAGGATGTGTGTATCGTTACCTCGTAATGGCAATATCACAAGACAGCGCATCATATCTGGAAATCCGAAGTCCGAGAATCCATTTGGAAAATCAAATGGTATCGTGCAGGCCATGAGGTAAGAATGTTAGTCAAGAGCTGGATATCATGACTCATCGTAGATTCCCTGGAAACATCAACGAAAGTGTTGTTGCCGGCCAAAAAAAATAGCCTGACAATATAAGTACAGACAATATTGGCTTTGCGACACCCACGACCGAGGGTCTGGCAAAGTCCATGACCAACAACTGGTGTTAAAAGGTTTCAGACGATGAATGCACTGATATATGCATGTAAGAAAAGTTCCATGCCCAGGCTTAATTGTATATCGATCTGCCTAAATGTGCAAGACTCTTACCACGAGTTTGCATTAGTGTCGAGATAAGTATCTTTACGCACACCTATTTGACTTACGAAAATACGTAAGCGTGTAAGTTGACGTTCAAAGATAATATCGTATCCTGTGAATCGGAACGTGGCGATGACCTATTTAAGAACATGTGTTATCAGATATACTTATATTCATAAGACCTGCCTGTTCGATGCAGTCAACCCAGACTGGCACCAGCTACAATTATGGCATTCTATTGAATTTGGAATCTCACTTTTAAATGGTTGTTGTATTCTTGGACCAACTCTTTAAGCTCTCTAGGACAGTGACTAGGAGTTTGGATTTATTAGTTCTACTGTACACCTATTTGCAATATATTCCTTAGAAATTGATAATGGCTGTTAGTTTACAAGTAAGGCAACGAATACTTAGATATTCAATACCTGAGGTAATTTCTGGAAGTTTAGTATCGAGTGAAAAAGAAGTCTTAATCTAGGAGAATTACATATATTAGACAACACATGCACAGTAAGTAAACCTCGAAGGTTTTCTTTTGCCTATTCTCCAAACAATATCACAGGTTGAAATATTTTTTTTTACTTTTTCACGACTTATATGAAAAATGATCACGAGAACAAGAAAGCAAAAGATACAAAAATAATTAACATTAAGTATAAGACAATTGGTATCAGCATGTGGACCAAGTCACCCAATAAAACTTCAATTGAAAATAGCAAAATAAAATCACCGACTAAATCAGAGAAAAAAAACCCAAAGGAAATCGAATCAGGAAGATGTAAGTTATATTAACACTCCGACCGAAATTGAGAAGAAACGTAGTCTATTGGTGAAAGAATCAATAGTTCTTACACTTTTGTTTGAAAGTGTACACTGGAATATATCCTGAATCTAGTCTTACCAACCATGGTTCAACATTAAGACAATTTGAAATAAAATGACCATGAGCTTCATGGTGAGCTGAAATGCAGCTATATAAATGTATAGATGCTTTATGATTTTTTCGAAGTAAACATTATTGTAAGACTATGGAGCTGTCTCCTGTTTGTGTTGGAAGGCACCACATGGCTGCGTGACCGGCTAAAAAGTCGGCCATTTTAGTTGACGATGTCTGCACGTTCATTACCCGTTTCTCTGGATTCTTTTGTCTGTACAACACATAAATGGTTGAGTTTTCAAGAAATTAGTCACGATATATCAAGACAGATCTGAAAAATTCCGATTCGAAATTCGGTCTTTGGATTCGAATTAACCTTTTCTGCTGCCTTGTAGTGTTGCTTCAAACACAGTTACTCTTTCGGCACAGTCTATAGAATTG
This sequence comes from Thysanoteuthis rhombus, assembly GCA_963457665.1. Lineage (NCBI taxonomy): Eukaryota > Metazoa > Mollusca > Cephalopoda > Oegopsida > Thysanoteuthidae > Thysanoteuthis > Thysanoteuthis major. Next base: position 46,662,617 of record OY735213.1, read on the forward strand.
GGGAAAATAACTGGTCTTGGAAGTTTGAAGAATTGCGATTCACAAGAACATTTAGTACTGACTGATTCAGCGTGCTTCCAAGATAGTTTTGGATCGATATATTTCCAACTTTCTCTTTCTGATTAACATTTTCTTTGTGAGACCTTCTGTCCTCAAACGTTTTCCATCCGCCAAGGATGGAAAAAGGCTCAGTCTATGATATTTTCAAAGTTTGTCACTAAACTTTGTCTCCAGTCATGGTATTGCACAGTTTGTTGTACCATTAACGCCCTTTTACATTTTCCTGTTTCTTCCGATTTCAGTTAGAATGTAATGAATATCTGAAGTTCAGATTTTATACTTCTTTAATCTATTTGGGGTATGATAAGAATTATCAGTTTTAGATATCTTTGAATATTTGGAATTTACATAAGATGTCTACAACCTGTTATAAATTTAGTTTGAGAAAAATGGTCAACTGCTCGTCAAACGTGAAAAGTTGAACGTTTCTATCAAAAGGTATTTTATTGATCGAGTGAGAAAATGTCTTAACAAATTCCTTCTCATTTTAAAAACGATGTTTATTACAATAACATCCTCACAAGTTGATAACTCACTTTGTATGAATAGTAATGTTATTAATATCCATTCTGATGCATAAAATTATACGAGATTTTATGAACGCTATTGATTATTACAGTGACAACAGTGAAAGTAACATACTAATTATTATAACAGCCACAAAACAAACCACCTATTGACTGCCAAAAACATGTAAAAAACTAAGCCTTGTCGTGGATTCCAGCACGTAGATTATGGATTGCATGAATCTATCTTTTCATCAGATTGCGAATATATGTCCAGTCTTTGGTTTTCGAAAAAGAGCGATTTGATTACTTTTGCGATATCTAATACAGATCTTTCCAATTTTTTTCACGGTGTTAGCACACTTTTAGGAATATTTTTATGACACATTACTCATATTTTCATTCGTAAAGAGAAAGGTGTAAAACCAATGCATCCTCCAATTAGTCACTTATGGAGCTGAAACATGGAACCTAACTAAGAGACAGACCCGTAAATTGAGAACCATGCAACGTGCACATGAAAGAATAATGCTGGGCCTCACATGGAGAGACCACAAGACAGCACAGTACATCTGAGAAAAGACGAAAGTCAGGGACATCATAGAATCCATTAAAATCTCAAATGGTGGTGGGCTGGCCATGTTACAAGAATGGCACACAACGGATGGACATCACGACTCACGACATGGATCCCCATTGATCACATAAGAAACTGTGGCTGGCAGAATATTAGATGGAGAGACAAGCTAGACAAGTTCAGGAAGTACTGGCTCTGCGACGCCCATGATAGGGAAGTGTTGCAAATTCCAGGGATGGTCTACGCCCAATGACGGACGTTAAAAGACTGATGATGATTTTGCTAGTCGGGTCAAATATATGATGTAATTCTAGAGGAGTTCTGCTGATACGGGAAAAGTTTCTTTTGAAGGATATGCAAAAGCTTGCAACACATTTAGACATTATCTGCGATCCAATTTAAAGGCTTCAATCTGTTGAACATATATTTTTTCATTCGAGTAAAAAAAGATCTAATTGAATTTCTGCTGGTTTTTCTTCGTGTTAAGTTTAAAATTGAATGTCTTAGAAACCTCATTCGTTGAAAATTGGGGCCTGAATTAATACAGAACTTCCTATCCAATCTGATTCTGTTTTTTCTTTAATCTGCATCACCAAGGCTGTATTTAAGGCAGTACAAACAGCACAGCACCCTAATGCCCTGATTTTATACCTTTGGAACTTTTGTTTTTTTCAAGTGTTTTTCATTGTTCCAATTAGGGGATTTATTGGGCTTCATCTCGATGAATCATTATCCATAAAGGACTTTCCCTTGAATTAGGCATCATAATTCTTACGATTCCATTCTTGTTTTGATTATTTTATGAATAATAACAAGATGCTAAAATAGAAAGGTACCCGGAAAATGTTATGCACTGGGTCCCATTGATATTGAATCCATCCCTGTGCATAGCTTTTATCAATGCACTTGAATTTTGCATTGATAGATATTGAAAGCATCTTGGCCTTCTGGAATCCAAGTAAAGACAAGGATGTAATCATACCGTTCAACGTAGTGGACAGATAGTTAAAGACATTTTAGGTATGCCGGGAAATGACCCAAAGCCAAAATTGTTGATAAAGCATTGCAACACCCAGAGAATTCTTGTGTCACATTACTCAAGTTTCGAACCAAATATGAAATGCCAATCAATGAAGAATGATAAACGAAAAGACGTGCAGTTTCAAACGTGGTTTTGTTTTGTTTCAGTATTCTAAATTGAAAATGATCAAATATTTTAAAATGGCTAAACAAAATGACCTTAATTTTTTTCCTTGATAGTGAGTGCTGTCAGAATGATAGCTTATAAATGAGAAGTATGTAAAATGGTTATCATTCAGTACAAACTTCCTCCTATGTAGACTGGCCAGTGATATTCATGAGTAATTGTATTTCTTCGTTGTTAGGAATTTGAAATTTCTCCATTAACCCATAAAAAAATAGATTCCACTGTATCACTATCTTGGTCGCAAGAGCGAAGTTCGGAAGGAACGAGTAACATTTTTTTATACTTTTTAGACATAATAAATCAGAGAAAAGCACATATTACCCAGGAAAAGAAAAAAAATACAAAGAGACCGCACAATGTTATAAATCTTCTTGGTAAAATTATTGCCCTCCGCTTTTGAACGTTCACAATCACAACGGCTTTGATTTACTTATAAATCAGATAGTATCAGCATTTAAACCATCAGGTTCACTATAAAATACAAAATCCTGTGACCTGTTGGAATACCTTTCGAGAGATTTTAATGCAATCTGATGTGACCAGAATGAACCAGGATCTTTACATAAGAAAATGAATGAATAATAAAGACTTCTCTAATAATTAGTATTGAATACTTACATCTCTTCAAGAATCAGTAGTCAGAATATAGATAGGGGGTTAGCATAAAACACACGATTTATAATAATATGATAAATAATGATTGTCAAGTTGCAAATAATTCGGGATTTGATTGTTTTTTTTATTTTTTTTCAACCCTCAATTTGGCGCATTTTTTCCTTATGGGAAGGTGGTATATTAACGATAATGTACCACTTTTCCATAAGGAAAAAATGTTGCAAAAAAAGATTGAAGAGAGTCTGAAGTAGGGTAACATGTGACAAGCCACGACTATGCCTGTGGTGCAAGGCATCCCACAACGGTTGCAGGAGAAAGTCTGGTTGCCAGAGGGAGTTCTTCCCTACAGTGCTGTCTCCTTTTTTCTGCTCTTTGTCTGTGTTCAGTTTAGGCATATTTTTTTCATGGTAACCTTGCAGCGCCATGTTATTCTTTAAGCTGTCTTTCATGGAGTTTCTGTATTTCTTTTGTGGTTCACTGCTTCTTCGTTTGCCACGGACGAGTTCTCCGAAGGGAAAAAAGACAGGTGCTTTTTTTTTTTTTTTTTTGCACCATGTTTTCGGCTGATTAGAGTCCACATACAGACAAAAAATATTATTAAGTCGCAAAAATAGGTATTAGTCAGTACTTTTTCGGATATTGCATTTTGAGAGGATCTTAGTTCGATAATTCTGGCTGCATTGTACCGTTTCAGCTACTGATATATCATATACATTTAATCAAAATCACATTTTTGTATTAGATACATACAGACATATATATATATATATATATATATATATATATATATATATATATATATATATATTGATAGACTGAAAGTATCTGGAATGGGGTGTGGAAAACTTGTTCTTCTTTGTACGAATACTTATCTTATCATTTATGCCAATGATCATGTGGACGAACTTTTGTAAATTTCACAAATATATTATTTTTGGAGCCGCTAGTAAAATACATATGGTTACATAATTAAATTTTGTTGATTTCTCAAATGTATCATGCCAAGCTGCAAGTAACACACACACACACACACACACACACACACATATATCATGATTAACGCTCCCTCCGTTAGGGTTGAGCATTCTCAAGTAGGTCACTCATCTACTACAAGCAACTATGCAATGATGTTCTGAATCTAGAATTGAGCACACTGGTATGTGGAGAATTATGCCTAAGTAAATATAAAATTGCTTAATACATAAATATATCCAGCTGACCGTCCAGCTCTGTGTGAGCATCTGCCAAGGTTTCAACCCCACCTAGTGGTACAAATCGTATATCGAGTCTATAGCCATACTGACGAGTTGTGATGCAATGAAACAGCTGTCTGTGGATGACATAATTATAAGTTTTATATATATATATATATATATATATATATATATATATATATATATATATATATTCTGCAATGCACTGCTGCCAATATTTTCTGTTTTGACTGACTAAATAGAATCGCAAAAAGATGGTTTTGATGCCAACAGTGGAAGATGGTTCTTGCAGTTCGTCCTGGCAAAAATACTATTCATGAATCACTAAGAAAAGAAAACAAGCCCGTCTGAGACAAGATCAAATCTCATTCCTATTTCGACGGACTATGAATACTGCAATATCTGTTTCCTATCTATATATTTTTTTATCTTAAATCTTTTGGTATACATGTATTTATTTATTCATTTATTTATTTATTTATTAGAATGAAATAAGCCATTGCTGTAAGCTAAATTTTCATGAATACGTAAATCTTTTCTGTTTGGTTCAGTTAGTAGGTTAACCATCTACTAATCGAATAATGGTGATTTCAAATCACGGTAGAAGAATATTAGTTTTACATATTGGCTTGGTTTAACTTGATGGGGTAGACAAATTGAAGAGTTTACTCACTTAGATTTGATTAGGATTGTTCTTGTTCTTCTTCGGATAGAATTAAAGAGTCAACTCCAGACTTGGACTTAGATTGGCGTTTGACAAAAAAAAGTTGTCGCCATTATTGACAACAATGTGCACTAGTAAATTTAATAAATTGATGAATACTGTACAGCAGCCCAAATATCCGTAGTGTTTGTCTTGGACTTGTCCACAAAAGAAATGTCTATAAAGGGAATAGTAGCCAAGATTATATTGATTTGTTCAGTGTCCACTGTTCGAGTCAATTGTCAAGAGGCTGGCTAATGATCTCCTGTGGACAATGCTGGAAACTGAGTTTACATGCTACCATCAAAACTCTTGGCAAAACAAATTAATAAAATACTGCAGTCTCCCTTTATAACGAATGTTGGTGTCCAAGAAAGCCAACGATGTTGTAACTGAATCGTAAATAATTGAAAGTCAACTACTAGCGCTGAATTAGTACGATGTTGAAGTTTTCATCACGAAAGCTATGAATTTATATTTAAAACACTCTGTTATTGTATATTGATTGCAAATTTGAATAAAATCTATCGTCATCTGCTTGCTAGTGTCCGTTGTTGGACATAAGCCTTCTTCAAGATTCGCTAAACCTCTCTATTGTGGGTGCTGCCAAGACAGTACTCTCTGAATTAGTCTACTTTGTCATGCCCTCTTATTTTCTGTCGGTCGTATAATCTCTGGGAGAACTATGTTGTGCAATTTGCATGGCTCTCGGTTTGGGAGTCAGTCTTTTGGTCATGTTCCATGTCTCTGCTCTATAGGAGACTATCGGGAGAATGCATCGGTTTACATCCTTTTTTTATAGGAAAAGTGGGATTGTCTTGTTTTCAAAATTCTATACAATGCAATAACTGCAGCTTGTTTGATTGCTTGTAACAAGTCCTTTAATTATAAGTATATCAAATAACATATTCTTAAACAGGTCATCGCAACATTTCGATTTCCACTATTCGACATCACCTTTGAACGTTGTCTCCAGCGCTTACGTCTTTTGATGATGTCAAATAGACGTACGTAGATATAGTAATCTCCACACTTATACATATTTGTATGATAGTCTTGCATATGTAAGCAGATCGATTTACAGTTTGTCCAGGGTATTGAATGGTTCTTACGTGCATTTATCAGCGAATGTACCATCAGCATTATCATCATCATCCTAATGTCGATCGTTGGACATAAAGCTTTTTCAGGATTCTTGGTGATCGGTGTTGCTGAGCTGACATTTTCTGAAATCGTTTAGTTTTTCATGCCATTTTATTCTTTGCCGGACACTTTTTTTGATATGATCTCTGAGAATCCACCTTATATTTCCCAATATCTCCCAATATGATCTATGTAATTTTCGTCTGTGTTTCTCTCTACCTCCCCTATACTTTATTAATATGGTACAATCGGTAAAAATCTGTTGGGATCATCAATTGTTTACCATGTGAGGGTTTCGGGGATTTAAAAAACAAAACTGTTAACATAACACTTTAGCATATGTATCTAAGAGATGAAATCCGACATCATTGTTTTGCTTAAACTAACTGCTACCACGATTGTAAGGCAATTGAACACTCGCGTGATACATACTATTATGAGAATACATACTGACTGTTTTATTTGAATTGGCATGATCAAATAATTACTGCTGGTGAATATGAAATATGTCCACATAAAATACACTTATACACCCCCACATGCAAAAATGTATATATATATATATATATATATATATATATATATATATATATATATATATATATATATATGATAGCTGATAAATAACTGCAATTTTCACTGCATGATGATCTCTGTGATTAATATTTACCATACCATCGAATTAAGTGAATCTTCAAGGAAGCAGATTGTGTTTGGAAATAAATAATCGATGTCTAAAATGAATCCTTTTTTCATCGATACTAATGCTCCTACATACATGGGTGCAAACAAGAATATGCACAAATGAAACAATACCGACTTTTGAACTATTGCTATTGCTTATATGTATATGTATGGGTGCTCACAATAAACTGACCTTGTGTCGCACTCTATCTCTGCCAGAATGTGAACAAATTGACGTACTTTTGAACCACCTGCATAAAAATAGGTGAGAGGTGCCACACTACTGGTTTGAATAAAACTATTCGATGATTTTATTGCTAAGAATACATTGTTAATCATGGCTTTCATGATTTAAAATAAATAAAGTAATAAAAACACTCAAACATTGGCGCAGTTCGACTGAATTTGGCATGTATATTCACTGGTCCTGGATGAAGACCATTTTTTACCTCCTTTAAATGGTCAAATGTGAAGGGAGACTTTTTTTTTCCAACCTCAATGAATCAAAGATGTATGGAAGTTTTTCCCTAACTCTAAGGGATAAAAATAAACGGAGACTTTTCCCCCTCCCAAGGACCAAAATTGAACAGAGACTTCTTCACGTTTAAGGGGTCAAACGTGAGGAACGATTTCGTATTTTCTCAAGTCAAAAACGAAAAGGAACATGTTTGTACGAGTCTTATTGCTTCAGTCCTTCATTTTAATCCCTGAATATTTATCCTGGCGCATATCCATCTGAATATCTCAGTTTTTGATGCTTTGTTCAGCTAAGTTTTCTCAAACAAGGACTCTAAGCAGCTACTTTTTCAATATCTACATTTGAATCATGTTTGTCATTTTTTTGGGGGGGGGTCGCTTTAGCAAATTTCATTATCAATCAGCAGCATCGATATATTCTGTTGGTCGTAGGAGCTATGATAAAAGCTCTGTTGAATTGATTAAGCTTTAATTCGATTTATGTTCGCACTAAGATTTAATTTTTTCAAATTAAACTTGAAGCCTCCTAATATATGAACACCTTTGACCGTATTTATAGTCCATATTGTGAAGATATAACGTCATGATTTTCTAGATATGTATGAGTATATCTAAAAAGACACGCCGTAAAATGATTAAAAAAAACTAGTATCGCAATCTGCAAATATTATGTAGTGAGTTTGATCGTCTCTTCGTGTCATAGTAATGTGGCTAAATCTAATTATATGAAACAACTAGCTCTGTTTGTTTGTCTGTGTGTACCCTTTTTAGATATCGGTGCAGCTCGACCAAGTTTGTATACATATACTTTGTGGACCTAGGGAAAGAACACGGATTATTTGGTTTTGCAAAAAACACGTTTTAAAATTATATTGTATTTACAATGTGACAACGATGCAAAACTAGGCCCTCATTTTCTGTTCATTGGCACAGCTTTGGTGTTGCTCAACGAGATTTGGCATGCATATCAAAGGACCCAAGGGAATGTTTCAAAGTAGAGTTTTAAAAATTTCATCGGATATTAGAAAGGGTTCTATCCGAAATAAACCATGATGCTAAAATAAACCCTTACTTTCCGTCCTATATACAAATGTGCAAGCTAGAAGATGCCTTATAGGACGGATTTCAGCTGTTATGTACAGTATTTATTTTGGTTTTCAGTTTATGACGTAACACTATACCTTGCTGCTTTTTTTTCTAAATCAGACTTTTTTATTGATCCAACAGAAGACGACAGAAGTAATTTTTTAATCGATCACCCCTTTTATCCAATTAGCTAAATGATCATCAACAAAACAAGTTGCCAATATACATTGGTCACGTGACAGTTTCTACTGAATGATTTATTAAACCTGTCAAATTAACGTAGCCCTACAACCGGCCAAGTGGGCCACAGGTCTTTGCTTGTCTGTGTGCCCAGGGGTTGCTGGACACATTTTTTGGGCTGCAACCTGGGGAACATGCTTGAATACATCACGATGCACCATCTAAAAACTTATTTATTTTTCAAAAAGTATTTTCTGGGGTTTAGATGGTAATTTTTGGACCAACAATGCCCAAATTTTGTGCCGGTGTTTATCATTTATTTATTTTTTTCAAATCTATCCTTATCTTGACTGGTTATAGGCGCCACGAAGAAGACCGTAGCAGTTATCAACATTGAACACTCTTTCTAGTATTTGACATAGACTATCATCAATAAAATGGAAGACATAAAAAGTAACGGGCCTTACCCTGCCATACTGACCCACGTTGTTTTGAAAAAGGTTGGGGTGAATTCACGTCTTGCCTAAGGTGTAACTGCAAATTATCTCAATTTTTTGGAATTCCTGAAAAACATTCAGATAGAAAATGGTTCGACTGCAAAAGCTGGTAATTCCAATTTCCATTGCAGTTTAGTTAGGACCAAAATATGAAAAACCTTCAGTGCTTCCTTAGTCAGTACTGGTTTCTGTCAAAATATCTTCTGATTGTTTAGATATTTTGTTCTAAAGTTCGTTAAGCCTAATGAGAATCCCAATCTCAATGAGAAAAATTGGTATGTCCATTGTTCTGAACTCATCACCTGTCTTTGTCATCGGAAGTTTGCATAGAGTCTACTCATCAAGAAATATCAGATGAAAAATTATCAAACATCAGCGCGTGTAGTTGACTCCATAGAAGAAGTCACTTCATCCAATTCATTCTTTGCCGTTTCTCTCTTGTTCACATCCATTGGACTTGCTTGTTTTTGTCATTGCAGAGTAGTATATCTACGATGGAATTACAGAACCATTTTTAGTCTTTTGTAGTGTAGATATAACAAATGTAACTTTGTTTTCGATGCAGTGATTGGAAATTTACCCAGGTAAATTTTGACTCATACTATGGTACAATGACGTCTGATCAGATGGAAGATTTTTTCCACTTGAATTTATATCCGTAGCTTGTTATTTTTGCCAGCACATGAATGTTTTTCCAGTTAAAGTATCATTCTATGCATCCATACATGCAGTTTATCAATGCCTATCCCCTATCCAAATTTGAAAAGCTTTTTCTATCGATGTATTTCAACTTTTCAATTCGACTATTTTTTTTTAATTATTTTTTAACGTTCTTTTCCGCAAGTGAAGAATCTGGAACAAATGACTCTAATTAGATTATTCGTTTGCTTCCCAGACATGGTCATGAATAATTCTTTACCTATATTGATTTGATGTTTTTGTGTAAGAGTTAACGGTATAGGAAATGGAATGAGAAAAGCCTAGTTCAAAATCTGAGAGAAACATGTATCTTTTTTCCCCATCCCACCTATGGATAAAATAACTGGTCGGAGTACGTGCCTTTGGCAAGCAATCAGTCTGAGAGAATGGCAACTTTGAATTCAAAACATACCAGAAAATAGTCTCAACGGGTGAGCTTAATTAATCACAACATTCCCTGGAATGGGAAAAACCTTGATTATTAACTAATGAACACATGATCATCAGTTTTTTAATGTTTTAATGTATCCTTAAATGCTGATACTTTGCCTCGACCAGTTTGATGTTCGGCTCACTGCATTGTGAAATGAATACGATTGAATATCATTTACCAACGAGTTTGAACCTTGTGTAAAAGAAGCATTGGTCACTTTTGCTTATTCTTGGAGCAATAAATGTATTGGTAGAAATTACATTAAATAGATTCCATGATGCAGCATATGATCCTCTCTCAGATCCATCCGCCACAGTTAATTGGTGGGGGAAGCAGCTTGTGCCATTCAACAATACTAAAACCAAAGTTCTGTCCCTCCATCATCATTGTTACATCCCTCAATTTTACCACCAAAAGATGAAAGGAACCACTCCCAAGAAGGCCCCATGCTTTGATAAACTTCTTGGCCTCGAGTTCAAACTGGACTTGAAGTGGGACTCTTATGTGTCATTGCTGCAGCGAAAATGGTAGGTTATCTATATCACCCCAGAATATATCTCTACAAATGTCACATACGACCCTGAATGGAATACTGCCTGTACAGCTGAGCAGACTTCACCCTGCATGTGTTGATTAGCCTGGATAGGGTGTAGATTCGAGTGCATGAATGGGTTGGTAATGAGTTATCCTCATCCATCAAACCACTCCCCCATCTACGTGATTTCTATCGCTATTTTCATTTTTTTTAAGTGTTCGGAGGACCTCCATTACATGGTCCCTACAGTAAAAGATTTTCATGTCATAATATATTTTGCTATCTCCAGTGAATACTATCTACACTTTTTCTGACCATTCCACGAACCCATTGCAATTTCCTCTCAAACAGCTTTTCCCCGAACGGCTATTCGGCGGAACAAGTTTCCCTGAGAGTATTTTCCTGTTTGATATGATTTCTATTTTTTTTCAAAATCAGTGTCAATAAATAGCTTGTGAACCTGAAATTACTTTAACCCTACGCCTGGTGTCCTTAGGCTTTGTATAGGGTGACTCTGGGTAGGAAAATATTTTGAAAAGAAAAATGCTGTTCCGTATTATATATCAAAACAAATCACCCCGTCTGTCTGGTAGAGATATCGTAAATATGTATACCGTAGTCACTTGTGCTTAATGCGACTATCGGTGGATTTGGGTCAATTTTCGGGAGAGGAATGGATTTTTGTTCATCGGTCTCTTCCAAAACTGCAATAGAAACAACTGGAACATTTTGTGTATTGGCATTCGTGGGTCGAGGATAAAGTGTCAGTTGAGAGATAAAAGTACAGATATGGACTTCCATAGATATGCTTGCGTGGAAGGCGATATCTTTCCACCCATCTACCTGTGTGTTTCTCAGTGACAGTTTCAATATTGTTTGCCCCAGAAACGTCATTTCCTCACGTTAAGCTGCACATCTGAAAGACACGCTTGACTTTCTATTTCTTTTGCTGACGAAACCATTCTTGTGAAAATTTTGTGCTGTATGTAGTTGTCAATTTTTCATGACGGATAAAAATGCAAATACATTTTACTACTATCATCAGCAGCAGAAACCTTTTAACGTTTGCTGTTGACGATAGAACTTCCCTGAGATCTATCACTTTTTCTTGTTCACGAGTATCACGAAACAAATACTTTCTAAATCTCTCTAAACCATAGCATATGTCACGCATGTTTCTAACTCTCTTAAAAATCTTTAGCAATGTTAAGGCATCTTTTTGGGAGGTTTGATTGTGGTTATATTTGAGAAACAACTACACTAATTCAGTAGTAAAAAAATATTTTGTGTACATATAATAATTTTCCGAACAGATTATCCTCGTGTTCACGTTTTTGGCTGAAAAAAAAATAACAATTCAACCAGAATTGATTGATGTATCATCAGACAAAGAAAGGAAAGCATAATATTCGTTAAAAAATTGAATTGATCCCAGAAAAAAACTTAATTCAAAGAAAATTAGTCAATTATTAATTGACTGAATATATTGCTGACTTTCCAGAGAAGAATTAGTTTAAATATATATTTATTTACTAGGGGTGTTATTATGAATTATCACAGTTCAAAGCTAAAGTAATCTATTTTGTGCATTTTCCGTACGTTACGAAGTGTTAGTGCTTGTTTAAATCTGAATTGTTTAATGGATGACTGGAAATCAAATACATCTTTCACTACAGGTGATAATTCTAAGTGGGTGATAATTCACATTACTGAATTATGTACAGCCACTTTTGATATATATTGCATGTAATTGAAAGAAATAAGTCGAAATTTCGAAAACGAATAGTCTAATCGAAATTTGTGAAACTCTGTATTTGATAATACGTGAAATTGCATTCTTTCCATTATTGTCTAAGAATCATCCGAATAGCATTAACTTCAATAAAGTAATGATAACATTTTTAAGGGCATCAAAACATTTTTAGAATCTACGTTTGTATAAAAACAAAAATGTCTGCACTGTATCTTAAATTTATTTTAAGAGCATCAAAAAAAAAATCATCCCCCGACAGAAATTAATCCAGTTTTCATGCATTTTTCATTCTCTGATTTAGGGCTGATTGTTGATAAAATGTCGGCAGTATCGAAAAAAATGAATTGATTCAATTTCTCTGGAGACTAACACTTATATTTTTTTGCAACTGAAAGATATTTCATCACGATCTCATTAAATCAAATTACTTAAAGTGTCTGGAAAGATATTTCGATGGATTTTCCTACAAAATACCCTTTTTATCAAAGAATAATGTCAATAAACACTGAAAGTTTCATCGGAATTGACTGATTTTTCGAAAAATTTGTTAATTCCTGAGTGAATGGGGCTAAATTCCCTAGTGTACATTCTTATGGTCCACGAGTATTAACAGAATTTCAACCACGAATATCTTTGGATTCTTATTTCCTATTCAAATAATCTTTAGATGATAATATCCGCCATCATCATTTCTATCAATACAAAGATTATTACGAAAAATATTTTCACGCTCCTTATCAAAACATTCCACTTTTTGTCAGGAGTCCGTGATAGATGTTCTTAAATCATTCCCTAATTTTTGCTGTTCACAAATCCGTATATGATCTTGGTAAGTCGTTATGTCCAGTGGTTATCTGATATTCCTATCAGATAATTCCTATTGCACACGCTAGAGATTTTTTTACATACAAAAATGGATCATCTATAACAAAACCAATGTTTCCAATGAATCTTTCAAACAAAGTCTTCATTTTGGGCATCTCCCCTGGTTGAAAGTCATACTCGTGGTTCTTATACCTATGTAAATGTTTATATGAAATGGAAAACCTCAGTTAAAAGGCACATAAATGTTTATGTGAGGGCAGATCAATAAGTTGATTGCCTGATACGGTCATAAATTTCATTTTCATTGTATAATGTTGAATCTGTGTGATTAGTATTCTCTACTGAAACGAGTCCACAGACAAAAAGGGTTATATCACAAGATAAAGCTTCGTTGCTTTTAATAACTTTTCATCTGAACCCCCTTCTGATAATCTTCAGACTAGTTTATACCCTTGCGTATGATGCTAGAGACAAAATATCCAAAAAAACAAGACAATCCATAATTCATTACAACGAGTCATGTTTTAGGAGGGATTTGTTTAAAATTCAATTTGATAACTACGAAAAAATGAACTGTTACCCGATGTTGTATGGGAATGATTTGGAGACAAACCCGGCTGTATCAGGGTCAGACTCGACTCCTACTTCTATTTCTATTGAAGATGATAACTGTCCTTTTGTTTTGTATACATGATAAATAATGATAATCATACTCTTTGTTTAATATAATCGTGTTTATTCATAAGAATGAGATAAACCTTCGGGTATTTCTAACACAGGTATTTGAAGACCTGTAACACATGTAAGATTTGCCTGGTTCTTAAGAGAGTCATGTGAAAATCATGCTGTCGTGATGCTAATTTTATTTATTGGTTTGGCCCAGCGTACCAAGACAGACAGAAAGTCGAGAATTCATTTCCCAGAATTCGGTGAGAATCGTTTCCTTTCTCATACCTGACCATACGATAAAGAAACAAGTCAACTACAGACTTGGACATGAGTTCGACAAAATACTATATTCACGATTTATAAAGGTATAGCAGTAGAGGTGAATATTTTCTCCGTAGGAAAAGTCAAAGTGATTCTTAAACTATAGAATTATTCACCCAAGGGTGAATGAAATTATTCGGAGTGTGATGAAACAATACAGGTGAATGAAAGACAAAGAATGGGAGCCTTAATCTATTATTTCTGTTATTCTTGTACTGACACAATAATTAAAAACATGCACACATGTTGAATTTTGTATGGTACATACTTTTACCTTCCTCAGAATTTTATGCATGTACATTTTTAATGGTGGTGTCGGGGCATGGATCCACCTAAGTATATTTCAACGTATAACACACAAAACCATACAATAATTTCGGTAAAAAAAAGCAACAATCAAAATCAACGTATTTTTTTCTATTTTCAAGAAATATAAGCTTTGTGGTACACATTTACAATAAGGAAATATTATTTTTAAAAAATCTAATTCTAAGTTCTTAGACTGCTCTTTGCTAAACCTATGTAAGCTAGAAAAGTTTAATCGTTTTTTGTATTACATTTTGTCACTCTTAGATTTCAAATACCTGAAGAAAATTACACCCATGAAATGATTTAGTGATAGTAACTGAGTTAAAATGAGACACAATGTAAAATAAGACGGAAAAAATCAATAACATGAGAAAATTTAGCCATAGTTAAGTGAGAATTTGTAATAAAGACTTGAGGGCAGATGAGACTGAAATATAGTGAAAACCACTGCTCTGAGAGAAGGCATGTTTTGTTGTCTCTTGCTGGTCATGAAAGATAATACACACATGTATGGATTAGGAATTGTTTTGACGGACAGGAAACAGTTTTTTTTTTAATCTGTGCTGGTGCTTAGATGATATAATTACTGACAGATAGTAAATAGATTTAAGATTCTAACACTTCAATATAAGATTGATGAGAATGTTGATACAACATTCATTAAGGAAAGTAAAATATGATTCAGACTTAGTAACCTATACGATATCTGTCCAGAGTGTATTCAGCCACTGAATTCTATCTAAGAAAATTGCTTACTGAGGGCAATGGTGTCTAAGCCCTCTCTAAAAAAAAAAAGTACTACGTGCCACATCAAACACAGATGAAGTCAGCGAAGCCTTTTTTTTTTTTAGATTGCCATCAACAGCCCTTTTGCATCCCCCTTAATCTCGTTCACAGTGGAATGTTCATGAGAATATTATTTTTTTTGTTTTTTTGTTTTCATTCTACAAGATGACCACCCTGGTCTATCGATGCTGTAGTCAAGCAATGTCGAGAGGCTGATATCAGTTACATGCATTCCCTAAACTACAAAGTAGGAAATAGAAACACCAGAATGCAATAATAATCTTCCAAAGATTTAGACGGAATCTCACGAATACCGACTGACTTACAATTAGGTTGAGTCGGCTCAAGCTCAAGGGCACAAGAGCAAGAAGTTCTCAGAAAAACAAATGGTTTGAGTGTACAGAAATGGTTTGAGTGTATACATGAGTATTTTGGACCAGGGTATTCTAGAACCTCTCTCTCTCTCTCTCTCTCTCTCTCTCTCTCTCTATATATATATATATATATATATATATATATATGTATATATATATATCATATATATATATATATCATATATATATATATATATGTATATATATATATCATATATATATATATATCATATATATATATATATATGTATATATATATATCATATATATATATATCATATATATATATATATATCATATATATATATATATATATATATATATATATATAATATATATATATATATATATATATATCATACGTAGTACAACAGTATAAGTTATTCAACCTGAAGTCATTTTATTCGTTAAGGCTCTGCGACGGACTTTGGGTCAAATAATCCATCACAGCCAATGTTTAATTTCTCAATGCTCCCCATGCATCACCATTGACAGGATGATTTTTTTTACATCTGCAAAACTACCGCAGTTACATCTTCTTTAGTTATACACGTGCTACCGTAGTACTTTTGGTGAGAAAACTAGAAGCAACCTGTCCAGTGTTTATGACAGCCATCATTTTTGGAACACGCAATCCCTGTTTTTATAGACAATGCTGGAAAGTTTGTAATTCAAATAATATTTGCTGCATAGAAGAAAACCACCTTATTTTGAGGTACAGCACGCATTCTGCTCCGGGCATATCATTGTACACGGAATTTGCACGCATCGCATGCCATTGATAAATATAACCTGTTCGAGGAATTCTTGTACTGTTTTCAAACAAATAATTGTTGAACTATATTCATTGTAACTTTTGCATGAACAAGCCAAGGAGAGAAAAAAATAGCTCGGGTAGAGTATTGGATCAAGGAAAGTAAAGTGTGCAGATAAATCTTTAGGAGGTCTGGGTGGCCAAACAGTTAACGGCACAGGGAATGGAATTGACGAACCAAGTTCAAGCCGAGGCTTGGGCAGTTCATGTTCACCTCTCAGTAATGCCAAGGAAAAGGTTGAATAGCATAGCTGACCCTTTAGTTCAGTAAACAAGTCCATTCCGAACGTAGGGCTTGCACTGGAGACCCATGAAAACCCGAGATTGCTACAGCAACGATGTTTGTGTGTCGGGAAAAAAAGATTTTCTAATCATGCATTCGCAATGGGTTGTCCTCGGATAGTTTGTTAAATTACTTCAAGATTGCACAAATGGTTCTCAATATCTCCAAAATGATAGGATACTTTCAGAACAGACATCATATTTTCATCAAAATAAAGATGATTATGACTATTGCTCCTCTATATGAGTCTGGCAGCTCATTGGAGAGGATACTATCGAAGGTACTCCTTGGATCATACTGGGCACGAGAAAGCAATGCATACACACAGCACCTGGTATTCCTTTACGGTCACCCATGTAGGTATTGATTGGGCTAAGCGTTGCTTAACTTTGATGATCATACGAGAACGGGTGTATTCAATATGATTCGGCCGTAGGAGATATCTTAAGTACGATAAGACTAACTGTAGGGGAAAACTTTTCTGTTTTGGAAGTTGCTGTGCTTTTTTTTCTCCGTGAGATCTCTGTTTGTTTCCTTCTTCATATCATTTCTTTCCGCTTCGTTTGATGTCTACAAACAGGAAACAAACATTGAACTCAAAATGAACACATCCTCGGACGATGTCAACTGGGAAATGACTGCATGGCTTTTTTTCCGTTTTAGAAAGGGGGTTTTATTCCAGAAGGATTCGAAATCAATATATAGGACATTCCAGCTAGATTCAACAAATACAAATGCATTCTTAGGAAGTCACTCTAAATATTAAAAAAAAATCCATTATGAATATAGTGAAACATTCTTATATAAAAGCCATTGTCAGGGACGGATATTTGTTTTTTTCCCCCAAATTAAAAGACTCACTATGCAAACCAGCACACTAACTTTATTCCTTCTACAAATCCAAATGTTCTCTGTAAAAGATTCTACCATATTGCCTCAACTACTTGAAACATACATCCTACGGGTGGAATTCTTAGCTAATCCTGCAATGAGTGTAATGTGTGATCCAAAAAAAAAATTATGGATTTGAACAAGGTAATTATTTGAACATACAGGACTTTTTGGATCACAATTCAATTTACATATCTCGAAACCTTTACAGAACTCTCTAGTGAAATAGATGGATACAAAAATAAAACAAATTACGGTGTGTGTGCAAACGCAGAATCAATAAAAGAAATATTTAAAAAGTGAACTGGGTGAAACGAGCCTGAGGGCCCCACAAGTACACAGAAAATGTTAGGGGGTCATCTCATTTGGTTCCTGGGTTACGATAACGGGTACAAACGGACATGCATTCAGTGAATTATAACGGAATATCAGGTCATCATAATAAGCTTTATAACGTTCGTCATAGGACACGGATCTTCAGTAGGATTCGCAAGACCTCTCTATCATGGGTGTTGCAGAGCCAATACGTCCTTATCTCTTCTAGTTTGACACGGCATCTTATATTTTGCTAGGCAAAGTTTTGCATATAATCTCTAAGGTCGTCTCGCTATTTGCTGTATGACATTCTTTCAACATGATCAGCTTATTGACATATTACTTCTTTAATGGATGACTCCTGTATTTTCTCTAATTTTCTGTGCTGTTTTGTAATCTCCCAATATATTGAATATGATTGTCTCCTGTGCCTGTTGCATGGTTTTGAGTTCGAGGGTTAATCCTTTGGTTAGATTCCATGTATCAGCTCTATAAGTGACTATCGGTAGGATACATCGATTGCATACATTTTTTTCTAAAGACTAGTGTGATTTTTCGTTTCTTAAAATTTGAGCTTGCTGTATCAAACGCTTTCCATTGTACAGTCCAAAAACTGAATATCACCATCATTATCATTGTTATCTCCATCTGCTAAGGCCTTTGTAAACTATCTCTATGTATACTACACATCTCCAACTTCTCGTGTTGGTTATTCGTCTTTACAGTTTAGTAACTAGTAATCTAGAGTCCTCTATTTATCTTCTCGACACATCTTTTTGATGGTCGTCCTCTTCGTCTCAGGTTTGGGAAATAACCTTTATATGCCAGATGTACGATGCTTTTAGACGGAAGTCTTGTGATACGGCCGACTCATCTGAGCCTTCTTGCTTTAATCTTATCTGTGATTGTGGCTGTGATACCTGCTCTTGTGATCATATCGATTTCCTTGGCTCTGTGAGCGATTGTCTGACTAAGTAAACTTCTGAAAGATCTCATTTCAAAAGCTTGTAGTTCCCTGGTGTCCTCTGCTTTCAGCATCCATGTTTCTCGGTCTAATAATGCTTTAGGAAGTATCATAGTATTGTGCAGGTGGATTTTATCTGTTTTAATAGGTCTCGCCTGTTGTAGACGTTGTTTCGCATTCTCCCAAAATCTGATGTAACTAAGTGTTCATCATTTGATGCCATTTATTGTGTCGGGAACTGTACTGTCCAAGAAAATGAAATCCTCAACATTTTCAAACTTATTACCATCGATCAAGATACCATTGGTGGAACTTAATATGATCTTAAACTTTCGGCCATTTGTCTCCATACTGGAATGAAGGCGTGCTAACCCAAATGATGTTAATCATAAGGTATGGGATCGTTTGCTCGTTTATTAATGACACTGATTTGGAGAGGGTTTCACCATTGCAATTAATTCATAATCAACTATCTTCATCATTGAAATGGGAAAAGAAATTGCTCGTGTAGCCAAAGGGTTGGATCACAATATTTCAGAATTAGTAGCTGCCAAATTGCGCTAAGCTCAAACGAAGTCATTTTTTACGTCTTCTGTTAGAGGCGACTACTTTGTGGGAAGCCAAATATCCCTTTTACGTCCGTATAGTTCTCCTGATTTTTTTTTTGTTTTTTGTTTTTGTGTATTTTTTTTTTCATTGAAATAGGATTTTCTTTACAAATCACAGTCAATAAGCTCCTTGATTTTTGCAAACAATGTTTTCCCTCTATCAGCTGGATCTTTTTTTTTTTTTATAAATCATTTGAATCATTACAAATGAAGCTGAAATTCAAGGGATTTTGAATTCTTTCCGCACAAAACACCCTAATTTTGATCAAAGACTCCTCCAGCTTTTTTGTTTGAAAAGTAAGAATTTCTGTCCAAGATTACAACCGATGAGATGATTATTCGGAATTAATTTCGTTTTATAGTGAAAAAAAATCACGTCATTATTAGAAATATATTCTTAAGATAATTCTCTCCTTTGTTTTAATGAGCAGTTGAAGAATCAGTTGAACTTGGATATTTTTTTTTTCAAATCTGAGAATACCAAGCTATTTCTGTTCGCTTTCCAACCAATCCATTCTTGGTTTTCCCTCGAAAAATCAACATATTGGTATGTTTTCAACTCCATCAGTAGACGTTAATACAGAGATATTTCGGCAATATTGTGTCTGAATATACCCTTTGCACCACCCTATATTCCTTATCAACTCTCTGAATCTTTTCATCAAAAGCTGCTTAATGATTGACGATGCATGTATTTATATATACTCTATCATACACAAACAAATAAATTCATACATACACACACATGCCGGTCTGGGATGAGCCGCAAATATATGTTGAGATCCCTCGAAAAATATTCTAGGATTATCAACTTTTGCACCTGTATACGCATGAATGTACATATTCTTATACGGATACGTCCTTGTATCAGCTCCATTGCAGTGACTGATAGAAGAGCTACAAGCATTACAATCTGCTTTTCTTCACGCGAAGAGATATTTCGCATATTTCGGACAGAAAACACTAAATCAAACGTTTCAAATGAAAGGAAAATAAGGTTTTGTTCAAGAATTGTACAAAAAGTGGAATTTTTTTTTCGTTGCATAAAAACAGAGCAAAAGGTTGCACTAATGAGTAAAATCTAGATCCCTCTACCATGATCTGAATTAATGGCAAACTTATTGGCAGGGGGTTGTCTTACTGACTGAGCTAAACTGACAAGTCTTATGTATTAACAAAACAGGCAGATACTCAGGGGCTTATTCATTCTAATAAATATGTTGATACAAAGTATATTTATTTTCATATTCATTTTTTGCTTATATATATATATATATATATATATATATATATATATATGTGTGTGTGTGTGTGTGTGTATATATGATACAAAGTTGCAGAAATAGTTTCAAGGTGAAATAGAACTTGGACGAGAGTTTGAGCCTACTGCTACTGGTCTTGTACATTTTCTAAGATGTTGTCTCTCTGTTGAAAGAATCACTGGCATCAGAATCTCCCAGTGAAAACAATGATTTAAATTAGACAATGAATTTTTATTTCCAATCACTCATAAAGAAAATAAATATTAAAAAAAATACTACACGATCAGTAACACATCAACGTTCTTCAAAAGGATCCGTGCAGAAACTAACAACACCGCTTCCCGGAAGTTTGATTCACGCTTTTTTCTCCACAAAAAAAAGGTGTGAACCGAAAAAGAGTTTCAACGTTTGTTTCTCTCTATGCACACTTTCCTTTTATCTCTTACGAGCAGCTCCATAAGTGGTTATTGAAGGGAGGCACTGATTGTATACCCTTCCTTTTAGGACTAATGGTTTTTTGTCTCTGAAGGCTGGGCTGGCACAGTCAGAGGTTTGTCAATCTAGAGTGACTCTTTGTTTGATTTCCCCTCCTTTTGAGGATTTCATAGGGATTTATTGTCCAGAGTAGATGAATTAGTCTAGGTTTTCAGCTCTGTGTTTTTAATTGTGACTTTTTCCTGTTACTATAAACAAGCGTGAATAATGGTGTCGGACTCAAGCTGAAGGACCAATCTTTAATCTTTGATTTAATGTTTATTGCTCCCTTGTCGGACGCCATTGCAGTTTATGGGTTTTTGTTTCTTTATAAGAAAATTACTTTCTGATAGAGGGAAAAATCTGTATTCCTGAACTATTGAGTCTTTCAAGATAAAGTTAAAGACATTTATATATGAAATATTTCCTGATAAATTGTCTCTACTGCAGATTTCCCAGTCAATCTTCGTGGAGTTATCATTCCTGTATTGATGTATTTTTATCATTTACTTAGGCGTCCGAACTTCCAGTGAAATATCCCGTGTTTAAATATAGATTCTACCAAATATTTAGCTTACGTTTGTGTAAGTTCATACAACTCAAGGTACAATCCACCAATTGTCGAGGTCCCTATTCGTGCATTAACATTTCAACTCGTTCAAGGTTTTTTTTATCAAAATGTAATAGTATTTCTGATGAGAGTGTAGAATAAAGCTTTTAGCTGCATCACAAAGAAAAAAAATAATGAAATCCTCTACCTGTGCATGTTGAGCATAGTTGATTACAGAGCCATCATATCATAAGTATATAGTAACATCTTCCTTTTTGTTTTTTATTAATGATTCAGTCGGGTATACGAAATTCACTTTGTCGAAGGAATAAAAGCATTAACACATCTTAATACAAGTGCAAGATTTTGTTTCAATTAAAAATAACCCCAATTAGATATAAGATAAAAGCATTTATGTAATTAGAATATTTCGATTTAACATCATCTGTACATGTGGCTGAATAATTAAAACCATTAATTTAACATTTCGTTTATCACACTATGTATTAAAAAACAGATAAAATAATGGAATGTATCGTAAGATATGAATATTTTCCAAGAATAAAGACCTGGCTTAATAAACGTGTTTGGGTGACTTGGTTCGGAGCTCTCATCAACTCCGGTTATTTATCCATCAGGATTCCCTTTGGAATTCTTAGTTGACTTGCTTGGTCACGTAAAACCGACGATGAATGATTTATTTTCTTAATGTTTTTCACGCATGCAACTGCATATGTATCCACTTCTATTTCCTTACATTAGAGCTGCATAAGGACAGCCGTGCCTTCGAACTGCTTATACGCATCTGAGATTATTTTCCAATGTAACAGGGGCTTATAGTACCTGAATCACTCGTTGGAATATTTTTTTTTTTTTGCTTGTAAATCTTCTGAAGAAAGAAAAAAAACAGATATGATTAGTCACTTAGGAGAAACCGTCATATTACCAGGCAGCATACCGTGTCAGGGGTGATCAATTAAAATAGGAGAAAAAGGGTGATCAACAGATAAGTTACTTCTTTCGGCTTTTGCTAAGCGATGATCACTTAGAAAAAGTCTGCTCTAAAAGTAGAGTGGTCACGAGCTGGACACAAAGTAAGAGGCCAATTTAGCATGAACTTAAACCCAAACTAAAAAATTTCTTCTGGATAGGGGTCAAAAAAACAAAAATATTTTTTCCCAGCCATAAAAAGTGGTAAATGTTTAAATTCTAAACCCTCTAGCCCTATTAGTGCTCACTGTACGCGCAAAAAAATGCATAGCCAGCCAGCCAGCCAACTAGCTAACCACAGTTTGGAACTGCAGAAACCTCTGTTGATGACAACTAAGTTGATGTCAGTTTTGGTTGACGGTATTTTTCAACGAATGCGTTCATTTGTTGACGTGAACCAGCAATCATGTACGGCAGTGAAATGTAAGACACATCACGTGATATCAAATATTGGTACATTCCCGTGAAAGAATTCGTGGATACATTAAAACCTCAAGAATAGTCTCTTTCCCCCGTCCTTCATCTCTTTACTTTCCCTTCCAAATGCTTTCGTTGTATTCTCATTCTCACCCTCTCTCACTTTTTATACTACCGTTCATCTTTTTTTTCTCTCTCTCCTCACCTTTTTTTTTCCTCTCACCCATCCTTTTCCAAGCAACTATCATCATCTGCTGTCGTCCTCACATTTTCTTCGCTTCTCCAGTTAAACGCTTTATGTTTCCTAGAATTTCCTAAAGTCAGAATATTCTGTAAGAACTAATCCAAACAAAAGACACTGAACGGATTTGTGTCAATCAAAATCAACTTTAGATTTCCAACGTTGTCGATTAAATACTTCCCGCCCACAATACACCCCTTTAGCAATTCAGATAATCTCACTTACGAGTGGGAATTTTAGGTCACTGAAGCAGTTTTGTTTCAGTGCATGTAGAGCACTTTGAATTTCGACGACCAGGAAAAGTTTGTTTTTTTTTTATTCTCGAAAGTCAAAGCTCTATTGAGGAGAAAAATCAAGATCTCAACATTTAAATCTATTACTTATTAGAAATTTTGAAGAAAAACTAGTGCCGCTTGATTTTAAAATTTTTTTTTCACTGGTTTGAGAT
Organism: Thysanoteuthis rhombus; assembly: GCA_963457665.1. Classification (NCBI taxonomy): domain Eukaryota; kingdom Metazoa; phylum Mollusca; class Cephalopoda; order Oegopsida; family Thysanoteuthidae; genus Thysanoteuthis; species Thysanoteuthis major. Next base: position 46,686,527 of record OY735213.1, read on the forward strand.
TTGAAAAGTATCACTTTTTTGAAAATTGAAATGAAATCAGTGATTGCAAGTGTGACATACCAGAATAAAATATCGAAAGCTGTTCAAACAAAACGAGCGAGAGAGAAAGAGATCGGCGAAAACGAAGAGCCAAGAGGAGGAACATGCAAGCGTTAGATCGAGGATGTTGCATTGAGACGCTCAAGTTCCTTGGCCTGTTTGTGGAAATAGGTGTCCCACCAAGCCATTGACCTCTGTCTCATCTTCTCTGTGCAATTGGAAGGAATACGTGTACTGCATGTAGACTCTACTATTCAATGAACCTGGCATGTCTGAGGAGTACAAAACTAATTATGTTAGATTAGAGCCAAATTGAAAATCAAGGATTTTACAGTCTATGACAGGTACGCAATATGGAGTAAATGATAAATTATTGTATACACATTTATATATATATATATATATATATATATATATATATATATATATATATATATATATATATATATATTGATGTATACGCATTTATATGTATGCACACATACACACACATATTTGCAAATAGTTGAACTATACGTGCTCGATGATTTGAAATAAAGCTTGAATAGTTAACTATAATTCTGTTGTAGCTGATCAGTTTTACGCAAACACTGTGATCAACGGACTACTATTTGTTTGTTGATAGCAATGGCAGCTCGCCTGACATTAATCAGTGAGCAAAAAATTTTAAACTTCAAAAACATTTAATTAGAATTTGTCTTGGAGAAAAACAAAATTAAACTAAGAACATATAACATTTGAAGTATGAGAGCAACTGATAGAGAAGACAGGAAAGAGTCTTCCTTTATCTCTTGATATACTAGCGAATTTATTGAGCACGTACGAATAACGTATAATTTTCAAGCTTACTTCCCCTGAACCCCAAAAAGCATTGGAATTTTAAATGACATCGGTTACGCCCATTTTATTATCGATTTAAAAGAGGAGAGAAAAAAAGACCAGTTTGACACTTATTTGAGAATCACGTGGAGAGTAAAACTGATTAATACCCTGTAATGGGTCAATAACAGTTAACACACATACACTTGCATATATATATATATACACACACATTGAGGGAATGGATGAGAATTATCCGACATAATGGTGAATTTGATGGTCTACATGGAAACACGAAAATAGATTGTATATATTTCCAATATATGTTTCTTTTGACTGATTTCTCTTGTCGTTGAATACAAAATAAGGGTTTATATATATATATATATATATATATATATATATATATATATATATATATATAGTTACTATTTTGTGAGGGTTCAGTTATCTTCGGATGAATATCGCTCAATATCGGGGAGAGAACATTTGCACATAGGAAATTTAGCGCTTCGAGGTGAGTCTGAGTTTCATGCCAGGGGGTACAATCATCAGTCTCTTTCAACTGTATTTGTGACCCGTCAAAGACTTGTATTACGATTGTCGATCGTCTCTCAACGACGAGCAATCCGCCAGTCGGAATGAACAAACGTAGAAAAAAAAGAGGATCAATATTTTTGACCTCGTCTCTTGCATCGAATTGCCTGATACGCACATATGGTATTGATTCGTCGCACATTTATTAAGATTTATTATTTTGTATTTTGGAAGAAATAACACATTCCAAGGACGCCGCTTCGGCTGCTGAATTACAATCTGTTGCCCTTGTGATGCTGTCACTGCTGATGATACTGCTGCCTAAGGTGTCACCTATCCATCTTGATCGCGTTTCACTTGCCGACAATATAGCGGGATTTCGGCTTGTATCGCTGGATTAGAATAAACGTGTTTCGCAGTAGGAATCGGTTTACAGGATTTTATTTTGTTTTCTTATTCTAATATTCCTCGAAAAAATACTTCCATTTCGTTCAAATATTGATCTGTGTCACAAAGTAAAAAGTAACATATATATATATATATATATATATATATAGGGAAAAGGCTCCTACTGCGAGAAATCCTTTAGACGAAATGTAACCAGTAAACGTTCTCAGATTACACAAGGCTACCACATTGACCAAAAACTCATCTGGTGCAAAATAAGGGATTTGCCAATATATATATATATATATATATATATATATATATATATATATATATATATTCTTTAGTCATCCTACGATAGAAAGATTCAAATAATTTTTAATTCATATCAAACAAATTAATAGCTTAACCAGTGATTTCTGAGATGAAAAATCTCACGATTTTAACTAATTTTAAAGTTATGCTACCAAATTCTAAACATTTCTAAATTCATGGTTAGCTGGATATATAATTTGATGTCAATTTAGCCATTATGAAACTCATCTCATACTGTTTTTATAACTATTGGTAATTCATATTCCTGATATATGTTTTCATGAGTATTCTTGGATTCTTGTTTATACAGAAATGCACATCAATGTACAAATTTACTCAATTTACCCACGCTGTCAAAAATTGATGCCGTTTATTCAAATCTTTTTGCAATTGGATTGTAAATACAAATGTGATCGATATAATGTCGCTCTGCATTTTTTGTCAATGAATGAGCTAGGTTTTTGAGCATCTGAAAAAACATATTAGGATGATTCTCAATAATTAGCATTTGATAGTTATCGACTTTGCAAGTGTTACAGTCAAAAATATAGACGTACTCGTGGCGTATGATATAAATATATGTAGATTGAAAGACAGACACATACATTAATATGCAAATGTAAAGAGATGTTAAAATTCACCTATGCACGTTAAGAAGGTTAAATATATAAAGTCACCGTTTAATATTATGTAGCTTTGGGAAGCAGAATATAATTGGCGTTATGAGAATTATTGCATTTAAATTTGCTAATCGATGCCGTACGTCTTTCAAAGCTAAAAGATGATGACTACAGAACGGAGAGAAAATAACTGTCTGGTTAATCACTCAATAGAAATCACTGCTTGACTGATGCATCTTGGTAGCAGGCTTATGGGAAGTGATCAATTAAAAAATTGCTCGTCTTGCCTTTTGTTGGCTGCAATTACTTAAAAAAGAAAAGCGTGGATGCTGCTTGGCACGAGCTAAAGGACCAACTTAGCCATAACTTTAGGTGCAAATTGAATTTCCGCTAAAAACCTATTCAAGGGAGATATTCATGGAACAAAAAACTAATAATGAGAAGTAAATGTTCAATTTTTCAGGACTGTGGCTCCTTTGCTGCAGCCTCTGCGTATGATACAAACATAACTAGTAAGCCAAACGGACTGACTGATTTGAAATTGTTAATAAACTATGCTGGCGGTCTTGGTTGACGGTTATATAATATGGCACATGAGGTGAAAAATACTTGCACATACATATACATGTATGCGTTATTGCATACATTGTATTAACATGTTTGTGTATAACTTATATATATATATATACACATGGTGGAAGCTGAGTGGAAAAGTTGCATTGGACGTTCGTGCAATGTAGTAATGGTCGCCCATATTTCAAATCGAGATTCGGGGAAACGGCAAAGACTAGGTTGGTTAATAAAATATTGATTTGTAACATTGAAATAGTGTAATTGATATCTGAGAACATTGCAAAATCAATACACAGTGTGAAAAATCAAAACAAGTGAGAAGCTAACAAAAAGATGAATTCTCAACTTGACTGTCTACAGTATTTATCTTCATTAATAAATGAAGTATTGTTAAATATTGTAACAACTTAGCTACTATATACCTGCATCTTAATTTCTGTAATTGATTTTTTTTTTTTGGCTTTTGTTGGGGGGGGGGGGGTTATTACAATCGAAGTAAAGCCGTCACTCTATGGCGCCCCCTCCCTGCGAAAAAACATTGAAGATCAGAAATAAAAAATAAGCTGGCGATGAGATTCGAACTCCCATCCCTCTTGCCACAGCAAGTCCTGGTTTATATCCAGCCCGTATGACCACTTAGATACAAGAAATTTACATAGCAAGTCCGGTACAATTTCCTTTTAAAAAGGGTATTGGCACAATGTCATTTTTCTTCGTGTATACATCGATTCACAAATGGCCTCCCCGAACAACCAGCTATACGGGCTACAAATTTGTCTCCCTTCTGTGTCTCTCTATTTCTCTCTATGTCTGCTTGTGTGCGTTTGCTGGCGTACTGGTCACATTTCTAGGGTTATAAACTTGTAAAGGCGCAAATGCGCACCATTAGTCATCATCTGATTTTTTTCTGACTCGTTTCTCTTTCAAAAAATAGCTTTTGGTGGTTTTTAGTGTCATTTTGGACCAACAATGCTCAAATCTGTTGATGTTTTAGGTGATTGCTCCAGTTTTGGTGTATGTGAAGGCTACACTGACTCATTTATGAGTTCGTATATATATATATATATATATATATATATATATATATATATATATATATATATATATATATATATATCCTGCAATCTGAAAGTAGAGCTTTTCCGTTAAAAAAAATTAATTACCCTATTACTTACCCAACAACTCCCTTCGAATAATCATATTTTATCGTGAACAATTACAAATCTAAACACATTTAAAACAGATACTATTTTGACATATTTTAGTGTAAAAAAAGTATATCGTATACTTATCGTATATACATACAAGCACACATTATGAGCTTCAGGTTTGTACAATATCTTGGATCTCGAATATTCACCGTAGTGTAATAAATATCATGATTATTTTTAAGATCTTTTACATCTGTTGGTAGCAATACATATTCTAGTGATCTATCAAGTAGTCCTATCACTCCATTGGCGAAAAAATTTCAATTTGATCTATTTCTACTATATATTATGGCCTCCCAGTCCATACATTCCTCTTTAATTGAAATACATCGGGGTCCACTAATTCTAAACTTCATCCAATTTCAAACATTTATATTGAGTCTCCTATTTCCTTACTGTGTGAATTCTATCTCTTTCAACCTATCCTCAAAACTTTTTAATTCAAGAAAGATGATTGCTAGATTTTTATTCCGTCCATTTTCACTCATCATTTTAAAGAATGCGCACATCCAGTAAGATCTCTCCTAGCTTTTTTTAATCATACTATGTGTGCACAATTTGAGAAAGAAAGAGAATATAAAATTCCAAACGAATTTTCACCTCTTAAATTCATGAACCACTTGAAGCTGTTCGTAAATGCAGTGATTCTCTTTTGTAGATTGAATAAAAAGATGGAATATTTACCTCGAGGTGCAAGGGAAGTATCTTTGAATAGAAATTATTCCTTTTGATTTACGATTTGAAATTTTTATATGAAGTTGTAAAGTTAATAACACATAAACCGGCGGCTTCAGATTATAAGACGGGTTTCATGAGATTTCCGAGGGATTGAAGCCCTTTGTTTCAATCAAGAAAATAGTTTTTACCTTTAAGGTTTATTTTTTCACTATTCAAACTAAAAAAATATTCAATAACAGGTAATATTAATGCGCAATAACCACTAGCAATTTCAAACGCTGAGTTCAAGATAATGCATTCTGAGGCACGACATTTTATTAAACGGCTATTCATTGAAAATGCAAAATACACTCACACATCCATACACACAAACATCTGTCACCTGTGTGCGTTTAGAGTATGTATTGGATATACATGTTTGTTTGTGGTGCGTATATGTGTGTCAAGGTATTTTTCATTTTCAATGATGTGTTGTGTGATAAAAAGTTGCGGTACCAATGCATTTAATTTTTTTCTCCCTACCAATTAACGCCATTTTGAGGTATCGTGAGAGAACTCTGGTGCCGAGGGCTATGGAGTGAAACAAATGGAAATTGAAAAATGTTTCTTTCGATTTTGTATCAGCATTTTTTGCCCATGACTCTTGTGATATTTTATAGATCTCTTTTAAAAATCAATCATTTCTAAGTTTGTAATTTTTTTCTACATAAGTAATATGTACCGCTGCACTTTAAAGTTTTTTTTCATTTTAAACTTATAAATGTTCGATTGATAAAAATAATGTCCTTAAAGATTGGTTTGAAGGGGCAGTATCACATTTCGTCGATCTCAGTTCCTATTTCCGCAAATTTTTTGCTGACATAACTCAATTTTTATAACCTTAAAAGCAAATGATAGCTTGCCATTAGAGAATGGCTTACTTATGTAAGTGTTACAGACGCTTTGAAAAGTGAGGAGCAAATATTCAATTTCTGAACAAAGGGGATTGTTTTCCTGTGCACACTTAAGGTAAAGTGATTTATACAAGTCGATATTATGATTCTGAGATTTTGGGGTTTCTTCAGTATAAATTTCTATTCTAGTGGAGCCTGTTACGGTCCAAGGAGAAAATGTATTATTATTATTATTATTATTATTATTATTATTATTATTATTATTATTATCATTATTATTATTACGATAATATTAAGGTAACCAAAAGGTAACCAGAAAATGCACTCAAACAGCTGTATTACATAGATAATGATAACGGTAATGATAATAAGAAGTTTGACTGTACCAGAATTAAACTCCCTTGCTTCATTAAATTCAAAAAGTTAGCCAAACAACATTCATTTCTCCATACAGTTTTATTCCAAAACTACGTGTCGTATTTCAATTATATTAGTAGTCCCTGTGAATAGTATTCGCTAGTGGGAGTGGATTCGTCACAAGTTTTAGCGTATGCCACTCTTATTTTTGCATGACGTATTTGGGTTTCGATTTGATCATTGGTATTTCCCATTAGTAAAAGTATTGGGAAAATTCAATCGTTCGAGTTTGAAAAAAAGCGATATAACCACGTGGGAAACGCATTTGAGGATAGGATTTTGCATATTCAAAAGCTTCTTGAAATCATAAGAACAGCCTCAAAACATAAAAATAATAGCAACATGCAAAAAAAAGGAGCTGGGCGGAGATTTGAGAGGGAAAAGCTTCGGTGTTCAAATTGGATGGAAGTAGAAATAACATTGAACGAAATAGACCCTAACTTCATAGTTAGATCATTTACTACTACCTCACTACATCATTGAGCAATTGCGAGAGAAGATGCATGTATCTCTTCCCTGGCACCCATTGCTAACTTGATTGCTTGTCCATGTCAAGATCCCACCACTCCCTGACCAGCTGGTAGCTCAAGGGAGACGTTCCCCCCCCCCATTGTCTCTACATAATTCAAATGGCTCTATGTCTTTATTTGATGTGTGTACAAATGAAAATTGAGGGCAACTCTTAAAGTGTACGTATGTTGGCTAAGCAGGACTAAACTCTCCGCTATGGGGACTGCACTTGGCCAGCTGGCCAAACAACCATATCCCACTAAAACTAATGGCCCCCATTTCTTTGTTCGATTTGTCAGCATGTGTTTCACTACAAATGAGGAGGTTGATGGAACCTTTAATTGATTTCAATATGGGAATGGACGAAATGTAAACTTCAAATATGATAATTTTGCTTCTTCTGTTCTGAGTGCATGTATTGTCTTAGTAACATTATGAAAAGTCGAAGGATAAGAGCAGGTGACGCAGAGAAGATGTATGTTGTGAATCGGGGCTGAAAGGCATAGTTAAAGTGAAAAGACAATAGGAAATGATTGAAAACATCGAAAAAGACATCGTAAGGGAGAAAAGGGGTTAGGGTAACAGCAAAGGAAAAGTGAAGAATTGGAAAGTATTCATCACAATTTTACAGACCATTTTCAGGAACATTTCTTTGACTGACGCTTTCTGTTTCGGTGAAAAAAAAGAACGTTACTGAATCAAATTTTGAGGTCACGAGCCTGGATGAAGTTGATAGAGGCCCTTCGGTTTTTCAGTCTACATATTCCTCCTCTCAGTCCGGTTGATGCAATCCAAAAGAAAGTCACAACGGATTAATCGACTGAGTTCGCATTCAGCCACCTCAATGGAACTTCACAGCAACAAAGAACTAACGATTACAGCAAAGTAAGGGAGATAGCAACCAAAGAAGAATAATAGCAACACAGAGAGGGAAATAGCTATAAAGAATGATTAGCACCAAAGAAGAAACGATGACAAAGAAATGGATAAAGCAACAGGGGACGAAAGAGAACAAAAGACTGAAGCAGCGAGTAGGAATGAGCACTCTTTGGAGAGACACAAGCAGAACCTTAGAAAGAATCATGAAAAGCTGGGAAATAAAATGCCAAAGGGGAATAAAGTAAATCGTAAAAAAGTATCAAGATGGTTGGGTCTAGAAAACTAAGAAAGAAGATATTGAGCTTGTAGAAGAAAAAAAAGTAACAAGATAAACTTCTTGCAGTCGAAAAACCAGAAAAAAAACAGACGATTATGAGTGAACAGATGTTAATTGGCCAAAGAAAAAATTTAGAAGACATTAAGTAATGAAAACGACTAGTGTAAAAGAAGTTTATTAAATAGTTAAAATAGTGATTTACGAAGAGAAGAGCTTCTTTTTTCGCGTGAGTAAAGAATGATGAGGGAGTAAATGTGTGATACAATGACAACATAAAGAAATCAAATGACTCCACTTTCCTCGGATTCATCGATTTTTTTCAAAATATAAAAATCAATGAGGTTTATTTTATTCTCAAGGACACTGACTGTCTACATTGGCACCTGAAGAAAGCATTTCCCTCTTATTTGTAATATTACACGTTACGCACCTTTTAAAACTACGCTGTGCACTCAATTACACAAACATCCTCTTTGGTTTTAATGACTTTGCTCATCCAACTAGAATTGAAAGATTCTTTGTGTGCGTGTGTGTATGTGTGCATCACAGTTACTCAACAATTTGTCAGTTATATTAGTCATAACACAAGGCGTTGTAGACAAGTTTGGAATCTGTGTATTAGAGTTTGAATTTTTTTGTATCATCAGTTCTCAAGGAATATGATGAAAATAAACTCTCAAAGGTAAATGATATCATCATTATATTTTTTTTTATTGCTTATATAAATTATCTACTTTGATTTCTGCTAATTTGAATTGGCTAAGGATGGACCTAAATTATCCAAATTGGCAGCATTAAAGAGGAAGTAATCAGAATACTAAGTAGTCATGGTTTCGTATGAATGATTCTACGTGACAATTACACGGACTAAAACACAGAGCCTTCTAAATATACACCTATGGAACATGCACTGACTTAATGCCATAAAAGCAATCATTCTTGAAACTCACAAATGGAAATTTGGTTCGACTCCAGATTTTGTTACGGGTACCATGTTGGACGTTTCTCAGTTATCGAAAGTCTTGCCTTCCTCATACGCGTATTCTAGTGGAAGCACTCATTCAATATATACAATGTCTACCCACTATCTGCAGATGACGGAAATTTCTAGCAATGGAATTTATTGTGATTGATGACTGTTTGATTCTATCTCTACGTCAGTGGTTATATCTTACCATGGATTACTTACAATCGACTATACCGTACAACAGTATATTGGTTTATGTGTAAAAACTATAGAAAATCGCTATTATTCCATCCAGGCTTTGAATTTGTGACCAGGACAATGATATTGATACGTCATTTGGTGTTCTCAATTTATGTGATTAAAAATGTGCAGATTCGTCAATTGTCCAAATAAAAAAAAAAAATTTCAAATTAACACTATCTTGCTCTCAACAGCAAAGTTTGAAGCGAATGATACCCATTTCCTCCAGCTTTTTGATACGATCAATCAGGAGATAACACCTATTACGGAGAAATTAAAAAAATGAAAATTCTACGAAGTTATTTTGCAATGAACAGGAGTTTCAATCTTGCATGAATAACTTTTACACCTTGTGCTGTTCATAGGTCAAGACTGACTCCAAAGAAGCTATTCAGTATATTTCTGTATACTTTTTTACATCGAGATTTGAGATTTATCCCATTTAATACAAAAGTATGCACGGCATAAAATTTTTTTTTAATTATCTATTATCATTGTGAAAGGTTTGACATCTCCTGATGTCCAAATCTGGACACATCTTCAGTGATTTTTCCAGGATCTACGGGGGTTTAAGGTCTCCCAACTTCATAATCCCTTCCCTAGGGGATCTTACCTAGGTTGATCAGACCCCTGAGTGTGTCCATATGGATAGCTATTTGCACCTCATGGTTTTCCTCTTTCCACCCACACCTTGAGGCTCACTCGGCTGCTTCAGTTATACGGCAAATGGCTCCTCTTTCCCTTTCTCCTTCAATTCTCAACGTTGAAAGTTCTGACAAAATAATGAGCCGTGAATTCCCTGAGAAGACTTTAAATGGGATCTCCATTCAACCTGCTGACAGTTGTTGATTAGCTCTGGACACTTGGACTGCTTCCTTTTTAAATGCTTTCTCGGAGAAACACTCCCATGAGACTGTCAGTTCCAGCAACACAGCTTGTTTGGTACAGGCAGACGCAAGAACAGTGTTTAGTCGCACCGGGAAACTCCAGCTGCCGTCTAAGGTCCTACGACATCCGACAGAGTAAGGTTAACAAAGAAAAATACGGTAAAAATCAATGGCTTAACCATTCCAGTAAAGTTCCTCCGTGAAAGTCTTTGGAGAGACTCAACTTCCTATTGTATTTGGAAAATCAACTAATTACAACCTGAATTGTTAACCGTTTATTCAGTGTGTCCCTAGTTTGTATTATTGTGAATCCAAATCGTTATAAATGAAATGAAAAAGTGATTGAATTGAGCGATCAGATGTAGGGTAATTCATCAGACAATGATCGAGAGATATTCAGGTAGATATTCGGTACTTTGAACTTATGCATTTAGCATTTGGTTAGATTACTCACAAAAAGTAGGTACGCCATTGCAACATGCTGACACTTTCCAGTATACTCTGGATTTTGATGATAGAAGCATAATATCCAAGAAAGAAGAATAAACAATACTACTCGGGTTACTCATAATAGAAACCATCATATGACCAAGATTTTTGGCAGCATACCATGTTGAAGATGATCAGTTACAAAAATTTGAAAAAGGGGTGATCAATGAATAAGTTAATTTTGTTGCTTTCTGTTGAGAAATGGTTGCTGGAGAGTCTTAATTTTTTTTTAAAATACGAGCGGACACAAAGTAAAAGATCTATTTAGATTAGACTACATTGAAATGTGAAGCCCCTATTAAAAACCTTTTGAGGGATGGGTTGGGAGAACGTAAAAAACATCAATATATTGGTACTGCCTGTACACATGATACATACATACATACATACATACATACATACATACATACATACAGCAAGCCAGCCAGACCAACTTGACAACTTAGGGATACTATTCAGAGAGTTCGGATTGTCAGTTTCTAAAATATATGCAAGGTTTTCTTTGTATATCTGTACATGTACGCTTGCATTTGCATTGTTAAAATAGATACCCCACAAAATCATTGCTTGTTGAATGGTGATTCCCATGCACATATGGAATGAAGAATATAGTCTGATAAGTAAGAGAAGAGTATGTGTCTAGACAGAAATTCAACCAAACTAAACAATTATGCCTATTGAGATTCCATAATAAGAGAACATAACATTGTCTTCATTCATCTATTGTTATCTACCTTTCACAATACCGTCATGTGTGCTAAATTGTAGAATTAAATTGATGGCTAAGTGTGCTGTAATGATTCTTCTCGTCTATGTGCTGTATTCCTTCAGGACGTCGGCGATCATGGCGCTTCACAGCCTCCTCACCCTTGTCGCACTCATCAAATCCATTCCGTCTAAGCATTCCAGTATTGTTTCCATCACCCATCTGCTCAAATCATTCAAATAGTTTACCTGCTACCTATCTATGCTTTAATGTCCTTAAAAGTTCATTTGTTTCATGCTGTGATGATTACGGATGCAGAAAAAAGTAAAAATACACATGTTGAAATGATAGTAAAATGACAATATCGGGAGACTTGCCCGAAAAAGTGACTCTTTTATTTCGACATTTTACTCATTAGCAGCGCTTTCCAAAAAAAACTAAGTCCTCAGAAAAGAACTGATGCACACATGAGTGTGTTTGCATGGGCGTAGATTCGACTGATAGAACTTTCTCAAGATTAATGAGCGAGAAATTGAAACGAAAGAGTAATTTGTCCATGCAATTTTTCTGATAGAATCATTTCATTCTTGTATTGCCGGATTAACCATAATACATGCCAATACTATGATCAAACCTAGATCGGTGATGTTTATGAATAATGTGTTTTTTTGTCTTCTGAAAACTTTCAGTGTCTCAGTTAATCAAGATACTTCCGAGTTTTGACGGAGAATTTATCGGCAATTGGGAACTCTTAGCGAACTAATTCCGAATGTTGGAAAATAAATAGATTGTTGGTCCACACAGATTTTTTGTATTAATGCAACGGAGAAATTTTCCTTTTTCCCTTTTTAAAAGTGATCTCTGTTTTAACCGTGAAATATATTCCCGGAATTAAGTAGTCAGACTGCCGAGAAAGAAGAACTGCCGGAAGCCAATCGTTAAGAGCTTGGAAAATCGACTTGGGTAAGTGAGTTAAAACTTCGACTGTAACGTGCACTAATACCCTTGGGAAAGACGTGAATCCGACTCATCATCAAGTTATGTGTAAAATATTGTATTGTAGAATGAGTGACGGATATAAGTCTATTTCCTATGTCATGAAAATCTCGAAGAACTCAGGGATGAGGAAAAATGTGATATGTGAAGCCTCAGTACGAACTGTTGTTGCCGTGACCAGCATAAGGGCACTTAAAGCTACACACTGCTCTCAAAAAATAGGAATTGTTGCTAAAACAATCATTTCATTTCTTCAAATTAAGTTGTGAGACTTATTAGCATTCACAGATGTCTTCCCACATGATATTTTCAAAAGTACTGAATAAATTTCAATGGCATTTAAGGGAATCCTGGGCGATGAAATAAAAGAGAATTGATTGGTTTTGGTTCAAGATCAAAAAATATCTTACAGTCACTCCCCCATGCATCACGTATACGTCCACAATATATCACCAAAAGTTCCCAATGAATTCCAATGGCATCATTTCGTAAAGTTGGTTTTTGGGATAAGAAATAATTGATAAAAATTCGGTGTAGATCCAGAGATGAACTGATTTTCATTCAATTTTTCGTTACAATAGTGCTGGCAGAGTATTTGCTCTCCGAGTGCTTACTGATAGTTATTATACAAAATATTTGGGAAGGTTTTTTTTCCACCATCTGGATATATTTAGAAATTGGAATACGATGTTGTACTGATTCAGAAAAAGCAGAGTTAAATTGATTATGTCTTCCCCAGGCAATTGCCTGGAAAATTCAGACCAGATCAAGGAACTATGATGCTAAGAGATCTTGATAGAACTGTCTACTCTCCTTTGGCTGTTGACACTACATTATCTATCATAAAATTGTCTTTATTTATAAATTTCGACTTGAATTCTACTCTTTGTACATAATAATCTTTGTAGCCACGCATGGTCATTTCGTTTTGAATGTTACAACTGATGCTTCCTTACGCTACAAAATCTACTAAGAATTGCATTCATCTTAAAATTGCAACTTGAATATTTATATCCCCAATAATCTTAGTTGCCAAACATGATCATTTCGTTTTGGGTATTACTACTGATGCCAAATCATTTTATCATGAGTTTTACTGTTGGTTCCCTATTTAATGCCACTTTGGGAGAACTTCACTCAGAAGACTCAATCATCTGCATGTTAACTCAAGTCAGTCTATTGAATTCAAAAAGTAATTCAATGGCAGTAACCTCTACTTAAAATTATGTCCCTTGTATTTCCGGCATTCAAAATATTTTCTTCAATTCACAAAGGGTTTCATTTTTAAACTGATGTATATGGTCTCTGAATCTAAAAGTTGAATGAGTCGTTGGAAAATGTTTTAACCGGTGATACTCGTCAAACTACAGACCTTTGTGTGATTTTTCGAATTTCTTTTCAGAGGAAACAACAGATTTCGGTTCAGTTTCATACATTATGCATCAATAGTGAAATAACTTAATGGGTTTGCTAGTAAGCTGGCTCACACTAATGTAACTATTGGCATTGCATAGGAGAGGCTCTAACGTCATTCTTTCATGCATTCAGTGAGCCATCAATTTTACATTATATAACAATCTGCAATGCTTTGATGCTGTTATGAATTTATTACATAATTTGATGGCTATTTGCAATAGATTTTTTTTTAAAAACACGTATAGCAGAAAAAAAGGTCTCTCAATGAAATGATAAATGCAAAGAAATCAAATTGGTTCTCAAGTAGATTGTTAGACGATGAACTTAAAAAGAATGGTTACATCTGAAAATGGTGAATAGCTGGACTTGTATAAATTCTATGGCTGTTGACAATTTGGATGAGATCGTATCACATCTGTTTCCTCTCCACCCCTTTATCGATCCAAATCATTTTTGACCGTCCATGATTTTATCTGGATGTAATCCAAACAGATTGGATTCTTATGCGGATATTTTTCTCCCACTTCAGTGACGTACTTAACATCCTTTTTTGTCCCCTCACTTCATGTCTCTTTATTAAATTTCAAAACCATCACTAGAAAAACAGCATTCGATTGTAGATAGAAAGAAGCAAATTCATAATAAGCCTGGTTGCTGCTTGGTCAAACTCCATTTCAACTTCTATTCCAACTGAAGAAAATTACTATGATTTTTTTTATTTGTGCATGCAATGAATATCACACACACATATATATATATATGTATATATATATATATATATATATATATATATATATATATATATATATATATATATAGATGGATAGATTTTTTTCAGTATAAATGTTTTCATTCATTAGATACGCCCTCTGAGTATCTGTACGAAAATTTTGGCAATGAGTTAAGCTTTTTTTTCGGCTCAGCCAATGAGATAGTCATTTGAACAGACTTTACCGCTAGTACGCAGAACCAGCTCAGCTAGTACCATTAGAAATTCATCTTTTAGCATAAGCTCATCATATAGTTTCTTATATTCGTATATGGAATATTAGGCTAGAATATTATCCTGTGGTGATTATGGCATTATCAATTTGTTGCTGACGAAAGTTATAGGTATTTTTTTTATGTAAACAATTCTCTTAATGGCTTTGTGAATTATAAATAGAAAGCTTTTCGTGAAGTATTGTCAAGCTGATGAACACGTTATATTCATATATTATGCATAGCTGGTGTTTACAGATACCGAAGAAAAGCATCCTCTGATAAAACACGTCACTCTGGATCAGAACTTACGCTCACATCTCGTTACGTTCTACTTATTTCAACACAAATTAATGCATCTCACAACCTCATACAACGCTTATATACAGTTTTGAAAGATAATCGATTTTTAACGTTTTACAGTGGGGGTTCTATCTAGAAGGTAACTATAATACCATACCTGACCCACACTTTTCAGCCAACCGTGCAATCTTGAATCTTTCAGGTTACTTCTCTTGTAGAAATCGTAAAACATTTTCTACTCACAGTTTATAGGGGCTTTCATTGAGGCTTTGGAGTGGAACAACGCTGCAGCGAAATCATACTAGCAGGTCTTCCAGGGAATGCAGTCTCTAGTTTCTATTGACTCACGTACAAACACAACGTTTTACCATTGGAGTAGATTATTCCATTGGTGTCTATGACCCTCTAACCTCCAAAAGAGAACCTGTGTTGCAAATTAATGTTTTTCAACTAAATAAAAATGTTTTGGTTGAGTTGTATGTCAGAAATTATTATAGAATCAGCGTAGCTCCTTGAATGGACCAGCCAGCAAAGTTTTCTACAGAATCCTCTCTCTGTGCTTGTCTGTATGTTCGTTCGGGCGCTCCTGGTTTCATTTCGGGGCTACATCTTTGAAAAATTGCATCAATATACCCGTGAGTACCATCAGAACACAGTTGTTTTGTTTTTTGAGAAAGTACTTGCAGTGGGGGTGTTGATTTAAGGCCAACAATGACGAATGATTTTGCTGGTGTTTTTAGATATTTTTTGATGATTTTGTAGATGATTAGTACTTGTACTTGCACCGGCAACGGTCATTAATTTTTCAAGTTATGGATATTTAGATTAGTGATATTAATATCTTATCATTGTAATAAAATGAGTGATATTTTTATAAAATCTATGTTGACGATTAATGTCACAATCATTTTATTGATTATACATTGTATATTCTTTGTAATTTAACTATATTTCTGGAGAATCAAATCGTTTCAAGATGTTTTTGAATGTAGTTTTGATGTAAACCTGAAGATTAAGTTGACCATACTGCCCTTGCTAGATTTTCACCCAAGAAAATGAGGAGAACATCTCTGGTCTGACTTTTACAGTCTCGTCTTCAGCTCCTTCAATCTCCAACAGAGAACTATTCACTCTGACATTGTGACTGGCAACATAGACACCAGCTGTCATTTATCTCACGAGGTAGTCTGGACAAACACCGCGAATACAAAAGCTAGACATGGCAGGAAAATCAACACTTTGATTTTCCTTCTTTGGTGAATATCAAATTTTAAGGCTCTAATTGGAGATGAAAGTCGCTGGACTGTTAATGGCAAGAAGAATGTAATAGGCAAGCTGGGTTCAATCTCCAACTCAGTTTATGTTAGCTTTGCACTGATGCCCTATGGCAAAGCATGAATCCATTCCCCCTCCTTCCTACCAAGATATCATGGGCTTCTGTTCCATACGTTTTCACAGGGAAGACTTATACCAGAAAACAGACCTTAACCCATCAACTTTAATAGAAGCAGCTCAGTTGTAGTTTTCTATATGCGACAGTGATTTTTATTATATATGAGGACACCAAATAAGCTGAACTGTTTGTTATGATTGTAAACAATGGACTCTTCCATTTGAATAAACGTGGGGACAAGCACAAAGAGTCGTCCGTAACTTCAAGTCGAAAGGTCCATCCACTGATTATTGGAAACTTCATCTGCAGTTGAACCATGAGACTGAAATGACTGGATTTTCCATTAAAACTGGATCTATGGATCCGTTATATCCGACAAGTAATGCTCACTGATCCCAAATAGGGTTCTCTCTGAACCTGACATTCTGACATCAATCAGAAATGGCTCCCTTTTGGATCAGTTTTTGAATCTTTCAGAATGAATGCCAAACTTAATATTAAGTAATTTGTTAAAAATTCAATCATTTATTTCTCTACTTTACGTTTACATAAATGTAACTAAATCTGCATCAAAGTTTCTGGAAGGTCCATTATGTTTCTTCGAATTGTAAATGTATGAAAAAATAACACTTGTTGCGCGATATTGGAGATTAAGCAACTGCCCTCTTGAATTCAGACAAAACAAAAGCGGGATTTAGGGCAACTCGACGTGATTGGAACTGAATTCAATCCATAACTTATTCATCATCAGAGAAGAAGAAAATGAACAAAGAATCACTCGAGATCGGCAAGCTTCCGGTTGAGCAACCTTCAAGAAGAAATCTCATTAGTCCTAAAAAGAAGAGTTTGCAACAATGGCATCCTGCTGACTGTTGCCTTTGGAGCTCTAACATGGAACGTAACGATAAGATTGACTACCAAACTGAGTATGTTCAATATCACCCTGAGGGATCACAAGACAGCACGGTACATTGGTGAGAAACCTGGAGCCAGAGATATCATAGAAATCATTGAAAAAAAACTCATATAGCAATGAACTTGTTTATGTTGCATGACAACCGCTGGACATCACAAGTCACAATGTGAATCCTACGAGATCATATGGAAGGTCAAGCAAATGTTTTGGGAGATCTATGTCTAACAACGGGCGCTAAAAAGCTGTTGATGATGATGATGATGATGATGATGATGATGATGAAGAAGAAAACATGTCACACATTATTTGAGAATCTTCCATGTGTTTTAACCCGGTTCTCAACAGCAAAAAATGGGAATCTCTTAATTGGAAGATTGTATTTCAACGTGAGATTCAACAACGGTTATTCATTAATTATATCAGGCCAGTCCAGGTCACTGACTTTCAGGATAAAGATTTTCATTGAGTGTGAAACATTCTATTCTCTATAACACTCCATCTTTCTATTTTTTCAAAACCTGCTAACTTTGCAAAAACGATGAATTTCCTTTTCTTTCCTAGTCAAAAATCAATCAGATGTTATAATGTCAATCCTTTTGGAAGAAAAAAAACATGAATATCTTCGATTATCTACGGTATAGTGTCGGGTTTGTTTTTGTTTTTGTTTTGTTTTGTTATGTTTTTTTTTTCTTAGAAAAGAAATTATCGGACTGATTCAAGTCGTATTATGCATTGTTCTTAATAATGGGTACTAGATATTTTTTTATAAGCGAAATTACTTTTAAGTGGAGAAATCCACGTTTATGGACAGGGGGGAGGAAAAAATCATACAGTTTATTATGGAGATAGATTCCTATTAGTCACGAATCGATAGCATATTTCTTGTTGGTTGGACGGCTTGAGTTTCCGATACAATAAATGTTCAGGTCTGTCAACTATTATATCTTTTCACGTGAGAGCACGATTGCAATTTCATCACCAGTTTTGCAAGTTTGATATCCAACTGATGTCGAATGTCATATGATTTCTATTCCGATGAGTGAATTTCATACCTATTCCAGGTTTTAGTGATGAGAGTCTTCCAAAGTGTTTCCTGTCTGGCCAGAAAAGGTAATTAACTTGTAAATACTAGGCTCCATCGATTGGAAACTCAGACTGTAAAAGAATGCAATTACGTCGTCAAAGGAAGCGGCATATACCCTCATCTGATGGTGATAAACTCGTTAATTCTATTTCATTCTATCTGTCTATCAATGTAAGTGAATATACAGTACCTGTCATGAGTATTTGAGCAAATAGACATTTTGCTTTTTATCGCTTGAGTTCGCAAGTTAAAAACAGAAATATTATGCATGAACAACAACTGTCTTTTGTTATCAACATGATGCATGCAATTGGTTATGTTTCATGGTTCTGGATGTTAAATTTCTGGAAAATGTAGCTTTGTGACACAGAGTTCTTTTGGTGCTCGTAATTTAGTCTATTCTAACTTAGACGACGGAACAATTATTTTTTTGTCATCAAAACTTTGTAAATCATGACGATATCAATATTTAATGGGTGAATATAATAGAAACGTTCGAATTTTGAGATTTAAGAGTTCAAGTCAGATGCACTATATGCAGAATACGTGGAAATTCAACCCAGGATTATTTCCTAGATTTTTCGGTAAATATGAAGATACGCGAGTCCTTGTTTAAATGTGCATATGTGTTTGCATGCGTGCGTTCGTGTGTACCCACAAGGAGAATTCAGAAGGGTTTTATTTAAAGAGAAAAATGAATAAAAAAAACACGAAGCAACCGAATTCAAGCAGTAAGGTTCAATCCCATTGGCTGAGCCTCAAACTTCCCCGAGAACATCAAAGAACTTTCCTGTAACTCAGAGATTGACTGTAAAACAGAAAACGGTGTTGACGCGCCGTTAAGCGGATATTACTTAGACGATAGACGGAACTTGTTCCCAGTTTTGTCGGAAAAGTCGCAGTCAGATTTAAGAATAGAAATAAAAGTAGTCAAGTATCATTTTCAGATGCGCTAGCATCTCTGACATCGATTGCTGTCACCGTCTGACGTATCAAAATGGTATCTACTTGTCTCTCTCAGTGTTGCCAATATACGTGTTTTTCATCACCTTCAGATGTCAGAAATTGCTATTATATTAATAACAACAATAAACGCGACTTGCAGTTTGTGTCTTTTTTATTGAATGTTCACGTATATGAATGTTAAATCTGTTGTGTCGGTTTTAGTCTCAGACAGCATATATGTATATATATATACATATATATATATATATAGAGAGAGAGAGAGAGAGAGGGAGGAGAATGTCGATATTAGTGGGCGTTTCTGGCTTAATTTATAGTAAAAAAAATAAGTGATTTATTTTTCATAAAATGAATAATGACGATTAAAGTCACATTAAGTTTATTTATGAAGCCCTTGCCAGACTTCCACACTCTCTCTCCATCTTGACCTTTCTCTCTCTCTCTCTATTTTTCTATCCACCTGTCTTCATATCTATCTATCTATCTATTTATATGTATATATATATATATATATATATATATATATATATATATATATATATATATATACATGCGTGTGTGTGCGTTTATTTGTTTGTTCAGGCGTTTGCTTGTTTAGTAATCGCTTTTTTTACAACAACATTGTATTTGGCTCGAATCCTCTCTTGTGTTCGAATCTGCTATTCTAAATGGATGCATCGGAAAATATCAGATATTCTGGAGAGATTTGCAAGCCAAAAAAAAAGGCAAAATGCCAACGGTTATCAACAGAACTTACGCCTAACCTAAACCTATTTCTTATGTGGCATAAGAAATCTGATACTCTTACTACTGCCTCATTTGCGTTCAATGTTCAGCCCTGTTTCTTTGTTTTTTGTTAATCCTTACTAAAAGAGAAGATTTGGATCTGGGTACTGCCTTCCAACCACATTTATTGAAAGTAGTATTTTGTGAGCTTCTGTGGGCGTAAGTGCGTCATAAAATTTAATGTCTTCTGGCGTTCAAACCATTCGGTTGCGACTGAGTTTATTAAATCTGCCTTGAACTGTTTAGTTATTGGATGGTATAGGCATGAGTGTACTTTATTCCAACTTAAATCCGATAAGATATAAAAACAATCATAGCTTCTACTGGAATTTTGCAACGGCTACACTAAATTGAAACCATCTTCCACTTCAGTTTGTTCATCTTTTTTCTCCAAACCTTCAAGTGCCAAATATATTAAAAATCGACTGTGAGTAGAAAACATAGGCTTGTGGAATCCATTTTTGTTATTTTCATCCGATCAAAATAACTGTCCCATGTGCATAAGTGACATCGTGGGAGATGACTATTGCCTGGGGTACTGAACATTTTAAAAATATAAGACTCGGGGCAAGAAACTTCACCCAGGTTTGAAATTCAGGCCAACAGCGATTGAGATGAATTTTTAGATTCGTTAAAATCTTTTGGACTATTTACTTTCACTGAATGATTGACAGACATACCGAAGTCTGACTTACACCCTTACCTCAATATCGCCAATTTAGATGTTTTGGTCGTATCTGGAGTTTAGAAATTGCTCTAGACGATTTTTAGTAAAATGAAAAATACATTTTTCCAATTTATAGCAAAAGAACAGGTAAAAAAAAACAAGTAATATAGGACTAAAATAAATTTTGAAGATTAAGTAAAATTTAGTTTATTTATAATGTGTTATATATTTCCTAGATTTAGTATATATATATATATATATATGGAGAATGTAGATATTTTTAGGTGCTTTAAGATTTTTATTGTCTAAGTTTTCAATGTAAACTTGTATACCAAGCTGGCAACTCTGTCTTGGCTAGATTTTCAGAGAAGAAAAACAACAAGAGCATCTGTGTTCTGACTTCCAAGCTTTTTCCATCTTCTCTGAATCATCTGTTCCATTTATTGATTCGAACAACAGGTTCATGTGCACTAGAGAATGAATATTTATGGGCTTGGGATCGTGATAAAACTCTTCTCGGTTGCCCTAGTATAGTTCGTATAAATGTTAACATTGAGAGCATGACTATATAGTGGATTTATGTCCGTGTCTGGATACTATATATTGGTACTGTTACACTATTACAGGGGTTCCAAAACTTCAACGTTGAATCCTTACACAATTTTCCTAAAATAGAAGAACCTATTCTTATAATATACGGACAACCATTCCAACCTGATTTCAATGATATAATAAAAGAAACATTTTATATATATATATATATATATATATATATATATATATATATATACATACATACATATATATATACATACATACATGTATATATAAATACATATATATATACATACATATATAAATACATATATATATATACATATAAATATATATACATATATATATACATACATATATACATACATATATATATATATACACACTTATATATATACATATATACATACTTATAAATATACATATATACATACATACATATATATATACATACATATATATATATATATACATATATACATATATATATACATATATATATATTCATATAAATATATATATATATATATATATATATATATATATATATATATATATATACCAATTATCATGAGAAATGTGAAAAACCCTTCTCACTAAGATGTTCTATTAAATTCAATCAAAAGGCAACTCATTACACGTGACCATCAGTAGTGCACCATTAAGCAGGAGACATGGGCAGATTAATATATGTATGGTTTTCATAAACCGTCAAAGAATACTATCAACGTAGGTTTTTTTTCAGTTTTTAAGTTTGCTGGCTGGTTGGCTAGCTCTGTATGTATCATGCGTATAGGTTGTACTAGGGGAGTTGAAGAGCCGATAATCTTTACTCTTTACTGTGTTAAGAAAAAAAATCCCCCTAATCGATATTATCGAGTGGGGTGAAATTGCAATACTAGATATAGTTACTGCCATCCCTCATTTTGTGGCCTCGCTTGTTTGGGAGAAAATCTATTTACTGATCACTACCCAACAAAATGCAAAAGAAGTAACTTATTAAGTGATCGATTTTTTGTTCTTTTTTTCCTCCCCCAGCCCCCGTCATGGAATACTTCCAAAAGATGTTGGTCATTTGACTGTTTTTATTGTGTGACTCATCAGATCGATCATTTTAGAAATTTTGCATTTCCCCATGATTCTAAGATATATGTTGACAAGAGTACATTTGAAACTCTGGTCTTTGTTCTCTTTTTAAAGAAAAGAAGCGATTATTTTCAAAGTGTTTTCTGTTTGTCGAGCGTGCACATATTTCGTGTTTTCATTACCTTCACTTATTTTTCTGTGTTATGTTCCTATTTCGATTTAATCTTTGATCCTTTTTTCCTTCGTACCATTCAGATGAGTTACAAATAATCGTACGATTCCAAGCAAAAAATGATATTCTGTTTTGTTGGAATTTTTCCAATCTCCCAAATTAAAAAGTAAAGCAAATAAACTAAAAATTACAGCAGCCGAATCAAATACTATCACAATCAAACCTTAAAAGTGATTCAAATCATGGTGTTGACTTCTAATTTGCTTGGCTTATTTCTCACTTTGCATAGCTTCTTTTAAAATTTGCTTGCCTCTTTTGTCGTAGTTATTCAATTTACTTGGCAAATATACAAATTTTCGAAATTTGGTTGCTGCTAAGTCGAAATCTATATCTACTTCTATACCGAAGGTAGATGATTACTGTAACATTTGTATTGTATATATAGAATACAAATTCAAAAATATACTTTTTATCATAAATGTATTTATCTATTAGGATAAAATAGGCCCTTATGCATTTGCAAATTCTTGTATGTATGTAAAACTTGTCAGTGTGGCTCAATTGATGAGGGGGCCATTGACCAATCATTTGGTCAAGATTTTTTACATGAGTCCAAACATCATAGACCCCCTTGGTCCGAGTCTGCTATAAAAATATCAATTAAACTAACGTTATATTTGTTTTGTTTCAAAATAAAAAAAGCATTAATCCGTCTCTACACCTCCGAATTATGGGTACATTGCTGGATAGCTAAAGTTCCCCAGCTTTGGTTGACAACTAGTTCAGGGGAAGGACATCATTTTATTTAGTTCAGAAATGTAATATGAGAAAAGTGTCGATAAAAGAAAGAAGAGTGAACAGTAGTACCAATCTTACGAGTGAGAACGGTAAATAAGAACGGGATAACAACGAGTAAAATGAACAAAGGAATTGATAAAAAGACGAGAAAAAAACGTTGGAAATAGTGAAAAATAGAATAAAGATAGGATCGATGGCAAGTGTATTATCTGAGATCGAAACATCATGTGGGAATCAGAAGCAGAACTAACGTCACATGCTTCAATTGGGAATCGTGCAAATATCAGTGGAAAAAAAACCATAAGACGAAAAGATTATGACGGCTGTGTATCTGTTTTTGCGAGAAGCAAAGGAACAGAAGATAGATGATACACGAGATACGGTCTTAAAACCATCGACATCGATGTTTCATTATGCTCAATGAGCAACTAGTTAACTCTTGCTCTCAAAAATGTTGGGAACAATTGCTATTCCGTAAAGATTTGACTACAAAGAATAGGTGCGATGCTACCTGAAGCTGAAAATTGTCACAGAATTCAAATATTATTGCGTACAATCATCTCCCTCCTACAAGTAACTTAATAATAAGATGTTTTTTTCTAAAGGGGAGTAGTTCTTGCATAAGAATATGATCATCATTGCTTTTATAGAGTTACGTACAAAATGTTGGTATAGACGTACCGTATGAAACAAGAAGTGTTAACTGCGAATTATCTTTATAAATCAAAGCTGTAATAGCTGTAAGGAAAAAAAAGTGAATTTCGTTTTATTCTTCACAAATGTAAGATCATTTTACATTCATGCAGTGATTTTAAAACATATAGTCAGTGATTTTAATGCAAGATCTATCGAATGGCTTCTAATGGAAACTAATATCAGTTTACTTTAATTATCCAGCGTTGACTATGATTTCTTGGATTTGTCGGATTAAAAATGATTTTACCGTCAAAAAACCACATTTAAATTAGCAACCAAGCTTTCAATTACTGATTTATAAGTTTATTTCAATATTTTTCCATTGGATTTTCCCTTTACATTTTTAACTGCTATTATAAGCTTTTCTATTCGACCAATCTCAGTATGCACACGCATACAAATGATTATCGTAAAGCATACAAGAAAAAAGTACCGTTATATAAATTTACATATATTGACATTAAAAAAATCTAAGTCCATTCGACCGATCCATTCTACAATCTTCATCTCGATGTTGGTATCGTGTTGACGAAGTAATAAAATTCAGGCCTAACGTGGAAAGAAAAAGATATCACCCGAACCCTGCGCTATACCCTTGTTACCATAGGTGGGAAGAAAAGATTGTTTATTATCAATATAATCAGATAGTATAATTGAATACCGTTGAATGGATCGGCCGAAACGTTTTGTTAACAGCACAAACAACTAAGAGTTCAATCGTCCGAAAAAAACTCTTGGAACATTAATGAACTTTCTCAAAACTATAGGCAGTATACATTGACGTGTTGTTTATAAATCATTCCCTCTGCAGATCTTATAAAAATACATAAGATATCTCTAAATATACATAAAATAACACAGTAATATATGTTCTTTTCGAACCAGGTTTCTGTATTCTAATCAATATTGCTACAGACTGAATGTCAAATACTGAAAAAAGAAGATACGGACAAACAACCAAAGGGTGTATTTTATTGAAGCAGACACTATAATCAAGATCACTTTTTTTTTTCACTTTCAATTTGGGGTTCGATGTTGCGAAGGTTGTTCTGATCTTAATGTTTCCCACGGTCATTTATTCGATATTTTGGAAAAAAGAAAAATTTCATCCGTCTAAAAAGTGCTGATACAAAACAATAATATTCTACACATGTAAGCATATAAATATACCATGCTTCTATCAATATTTTCCTTTCCTAATAAACAATTTCATTTTATACATCAAAGTACAAGAAATTAGTCCTGTTATGTCTATTGCTCCCGTCTGCATGAAGGCGCCTATATATATATATATATATATATATATGTGTGTGTGTGTGTGTGTGTGTCAGTATAAGCAATGCAACATAGCAAGGGGCTGAAAATGAGAAAGAGAAGAAATGTATTTTTGCGAAAAATACGTTATAAAATATCATCAATTTGGTTGGTAATGTATTTTCCATATGTCCCCGATTATTAGATTTCATTGGAAATCTACACCTGAGAATCATATCAATTGATATCTAACCAGAATCATTCTTATATTCATAAACCTGCACTTATTTGTCAGAAAATCAATTCTTATTTACTGATACCATTCCATAGGGTTACATGACACCGCAATAGCTTTTTATTGATGATATATATATATATAAATATATATGTATATATATATATATAGAGAGAGAGACAGACAGACAGACAGACAGAGACAGAGAAAGAGGGGGGAGAGACAGAGAAAAGAGGAATTGTTAGCATTGGTATTAACGAATACAGCTGATGGTTGAACTTCAACAAGTTATCTTCCATTAAGTCGAAAAGAAAACCTTTTATTTTGTTTTCTGAAAATCCTCTTAAAAGGAATTTTAAATGAGACGATTTAGGATGTCCGTTTTTGTT
This sequence comes from Thysanoteuthis rhombus, assembly GCA_963457665.1. NCBI lineage: Eukaryota > Metazoa > Mollusca > Cephalopoda > Oegopsida > Thysanoteuthidae > Thysanoteuthis > Thysanoteuthis major. The sequence goes on from OY735213.1 coordinate 46,712,661, forward strand.
AAACTGATCCCAGAGTTTGTATCAGGAAGCGTTCATGATTGTTCTTTGTTGTCATTTTTTTTTTTTTTTACCTTTTTTTTTTACTTGTGAGACTTTTCAGTGATCCATTAAAAGACGAGAGAAGCAACTTATTCGTTGATCGTCCCTTTTCCAAATAAGGCATGCAGTCAAAAGACGTTGGCCTCTCAATGGTTTCTGATTAGTAGCTAATCACTTATGTTTAGTTTTATTTCATTTAAATAATAAACTTCACATGTGGAGAAGATGATATTGAAAAAAATTACACCATTTATAGTGAGAGGCAATGAGTTTGCGCATTTTCCTCGGGTTTCCCAATACGTGTAGGTGATTCAACTCTCCAATAGGATACTTCTGTTTTTTCTTCCATTATCTTCCGACATTTGCTTGAATATCTAGATAATATATATCAAACTATCTGTATAAACGAAGGGGACTTGAACAATATTTCTGATGTATTTATGAAACTGGTCGCAGGTACTGGGCAAATTTTGTCTTCGCTCAAACGAAGTTGAACTTGACTTAGAGTCACATACTCCCTCATTGATATTACGAGAGATATGCATTTATATATTTACGAATAATTCCATTTGTAAATCATGTGAACCGGTACAGAGATCCACCGAGGGGTTGTTTTCAAAGCAACACTAGCTCAAAGCTAGTATCATTCTTTTTCACATTAGCAACTTTTGAATAAGACGATGAATTGTCTTCCTGTTCCTTCGTAATAAATGTTATTTCCTCATCAGTTATACCTGAAAGATCTATCAAATGGCTTTTATTCTCTTCAAACTGATTTTATAATTTTCTAAGTTTGCTCTGACAGTTCTGGGATGGTACCTGTCAGCTGAAAACTCAAAAAAGAACTATTCAAAACTGTGATGTATTGTTTAATAAGGTCTAATTTTACGTACCGTGTTGCCATCATTACCTTCCAAAAATTAACAACTGACCCACACATGACGTTGTCCCCTCACAGAACTAGGACTGTAATAACTAGTTTTGCTTTTGATAGTGTGCCAAAGAGGCTCTGTTGCTCAATTGTAAAGCTATCAAGGAGAAATCCGAGACCAACGATGGATGCAACTATTTCAAAGTCTTCAATGACTTTTCAACTGTACTCTTCTTACCTTAAGGCATCTAGCAAGCTCTTGACACTTGTATTACAGTTGAAATTGTGTATCCAGACTTTGCATTGATCGTTGATAACCATGCTGAAATATGCCTTGTTGGCCTTGCACATCTAAGCACAGTATATCCTCGGAGTAACAGTCAAATCCAGTGTGTTTGGCTGACAACAACTGAAGAAGGTGCTGGACTGCAAAGAATTCCCTTACGAACCAGATATGAAGGAGGAAAAAAACTCAGTAAAGTTTTCTCACTGTAGATAAAGGCTTCCACAGCGATCATAAGGCCGAAAACTATGACAGTTTTGAAGAACTGTATAAAAAGTTGACGAAAGTCTTGACTGCAAATTTGCGAAAAGGAAAATACAATCCCTGCCAGGCTATTTTACCCTCTATTTCCTCATACTGCTCCAGAATTGACTGAATTTAGACCAATGATTTGAAAAATGCGAAAAAATAATGAAACAAAATTGAACATGGAGGATGTTAAAATGTATTTGAATGTATGTATTAGTTTAGTAAGTGTTTAATATTAGTTTAGTGTGCGTTAGTGTGCAGAAATACACAGATTGCGATAATTCGTGGGTTATTAAATACCACAATTTTCTTGTTTGTGTTTTTTAAAAAAATCATATTTAGCTAGATTCGAGGAACATGAATCTCATGTGTAGACTATAATTTCGTACATATGTATATATGTGTGTGTGAGTGTGTGTCCACTCCAGTGCAAAAAAAACTGACCGAACTATTTTTCAATCAAATTCTCGGCAATTACTCGTCATTTGACAAGATGAAATATTTGGCCATGTTACACAACGGTGCATAAATTCTTTATATGCAAAGCATGTTTCAGTATCGATGGCTATTCCTCTGTTTTTCTTCAGAAAACTGATCCATCTAGGCAGTCTGATCCAGCAACAGACCTCATCAAGACATTACGGAAGATGACTGGTGCTCCAACAATCTTTAAATAGTTTACGCAGAAGAAGACTGGCGCTCAAACAATCTTTTGATGTTTTACGGTGCAGCCATTATCCAGCGGGAGATTACCGTTTACCTTTTGATTTCACCACACAAGTAGGCCAAGCTTGGAAGGAAAACCTTTTCTTGAAATCTTATATTGCACAAGCTCAACGTCGCCGGATGTAGAAATTACCCCATTCTATAATTCTACCTTTTCCACACTTCACTGTGGTTGACCTATTCTGGGTAAAATTTTTCACCTGACCTTTCAGCATTCTGCAGCATCGGTAAACAGTTAAAAGCGTTACTCATTTCAGAAAACAAAATCAAATCATTTAGGATCATGATGGCCATAAGGTGACAGAAATCTAACTCGGTCTTTTACGTTCTGTTCACAGAAAGGGTTTATTTGGCACATGGAAACCCAGCCTCCACCAACGTCTGGATTCTCAATGCTTTAATGAAGTCATTTCCAGTCTTGTGTCATCTCGGCCTGTTGTCACTTTAGTTTTTCTCAAACCTGCTTCCTGGGCCACAAATCTCGTCACATGAAATGTGTGATCAATTCTTTCAATTGTAAACAATCTGCATATCGTCAGACTTTGAAAGTTTCTGAATATTTTCCTGTTTGACAAAGACCAGCAATACAGTTTTTGACTTCGACCGGCAATTATATGAAATTCAGACTCTTTTGAAGACATTTGAAAGGAAAAACATCTGATGTAATTCTCCAAGTATACATACACACATATACTGAACTGCAAGACAAATCCCTCCCAATTTTACGTACATTCATAATAATTCTATTACAAAAGTAAAAATTTACAGATGACAAATGACTAGGTTTTTTTTATAACCCGAATAAGGATTTGTAAAAAATGAATCATTAATCTCTTTTCTCCAACACCCAAACTTAGGTTCTATATCATTGTCATGTTTTTCCTCTATTCGATGAAACAAAAAGTATTCATAAAAAAATCTTTTGGAAAGAGCTCCATTAATTTTTTTTTTTTCATCCGGGGGTATATATAAGTAAACAAAAAAGAAACATATAAAAACGCAGACATGAGCACACATAATTACGTATACAGAACGGATACAAATATTCCTGGAGACCTGTACAATTAGATCATCTATTAATTAGAACGTATATGCATAAATCATTTGAAAGTTAGAACTAAATTTAGCATCATTATTCTTAATTTCGTGTTTTTCATTCCTTCTTTTCAACCGATCGTTCATTCAAATTTATCATTTTGCATTTATATCTAACTGAAACATATTTATCGTTCCCACTGGGAGAGGCCTGAGCAAAAACTTGGTGTGCTTGTTCTTTCTGATAACTCAATTATTGCCTGGTTATAAATTCCACACCTGGATTGAAGCAGAACATAGCAACCTGGACAATCTTACATTTCTCCTAAGAGATGAATAGGCGAGTAATTAGTGCAGGTGTTTATAATTAAACAAAAGATATGGATTACGAAGTATTGATTCCAATGATAAAACAATTTATATCAAAGTAGTTATCTGGTGTTATGCTATCGACATTGGCGATGGAAACTGCATGTGTCCTTTAACACTGTGCGGCTTTTTGTCCGGGCTAATGCATATTTTTCTCATTCTTCATGTCTAAAACTATTGGAAATAGTAATAATTCCTTCCAAACAGTGCTTTTGCAACCAGGTCAATGATAATCAGAAATCGACTTATATCCAATTGGGCAATTAGTGCATGTTAACATTTTTAATCATATAAAGTAAAAAATAAAACAATCATGTATGAATATCACAACCCTGGTTACAAAAGCAAAGGTTGAAAAGAATAATAGCCATTTTTATACCATTTGTACAAAAACGATTGAAAAAATAATGCTCACTGCCAAAGGGAATAAAAGTTAGCGGTTATCTTTGCTTCTGCTAAATCTTTAGCGGTTTTGCTTACTGTGCCACCACGGCTTGCTGCTAATCCTTTCAATATTGATTTGTGATTGATTATATCGATATTCTCTTCCAAGCAGATTTCTTCTTTATGTGCCATGTCCCTTCAGGACGTGGGCGATTATGGCTCTCCACAGTGTCTTTTTTTTGGACGCTTCTCGCTTTTTTACGACCGCTGTTTTTCTTTGAGGTACCCATTCTGTCATCCGTTTACTCGAAATTGTCAATGTAGGTTACCCGCTGCCTACCAACTTTCTTTTTGCTTTCTATGGACCCAAAGATCGATATGTTCTCTGAGCATTCTTTCCTCGTTTTGTGTCCCCATCTGTTATCTCTGGCTAGCAGCATTACTTACTTCTCTTACACTTCTATTCTATCTTATTTACTTTCAGAAACCGTGAACTATAATTGTCGACATAGGTTCCTCTCGGTTTTTGAGCATGTCTAGCTATGTATGAATCAGGCGTTCAGGTTTCACTAATGTAGCTAAGGGGCTGAAAAATCAAACCTCAACTCCTCATTATGTCTGGGAAAAATACGGTTGCTTTTTCTTTTATTCATCCCTAAAGTAGATCTTCACTGGTGGATTCGATTCGTGAGGATGGTTTACGCTGAATCGATCTCTTGTTTGTGCCCGCTTGTTTTTCTAATTCAGACCTTTCAATGATTACTGCAAAAAAATCTACCACCTTTTTTTCCAATTTTTCAATTGATCATCCCCAACACAGTATGCTGCCAATATCCATAGGTTGCATTACGGTTTTCTATTACGTGACCAACAGGGCATGGGTTTTTGAATTTTTTACATTCAATTCACAGCTCCATCAATATTTTTTTTAAATTTCATTCCGCGAGGAGATCTCCTGTGTTCAAAAGTGGCTTCAAGCGGTTAATGATTTTTAGAGTTAAATCAACGTTTTCGACGAGTAAATATATCAAACTATCAGTGTGATTTTGACTGACAAAATTATTAAAAAAAACATGTAACGTTTCGTATTGATTGGTATGCAGTGCAATATGAGATTTCAATAAGTCTCCGGCTTCCATTGAATCTGACAATATCAATTATGGGGGTAAATTCATTCCTGGCTGATTCATTTTTTACTTTTATCATATTGGTTGCATGTAATGAAATAAACTAATACACTTTCAACGTTTTTCTATGTCTATAGAGTTATTTAGAGATATCTATGTAATGATCAGGTAATCTTTGGTTTGATGCTGCCAAGGCGAAATATCAGTGCCTAAAAGGGGCTAGATTGACATTGAATGCCCATCAAAATGGCAAATATTGCTTGAGATTTATTTTCTGGTAACTGGTTTCCATTATTGTACTACTATCTAATCCGTACTTTATATGATAATACTTTCAGAACTTTTGTATGAATTATATATATATATATATATATATATATATATATATATATATATATATACATATATATATATAATCTTTGTCTATGTACTTACGTGGAAATTAAATTCAGCCTATTTTAGCGATTTTTGAAACTAGTTCTTGAAAACCCAGCCACTCAAGCCATCCATAGCGTCTGTTCTCTCCTGACACCGTCGAACTGAAGATTGCTTATTGATCACATCATATCGTATTTGATTCAGGCAAGGATATGAATATCCCTGCACGCAAGTATAAACGCACATAAAAATGTGTATGTAGTTGATTCCACGTTCGGAAATTCACTCATTTCTTCCAACAAAAGTCCCTCCATAGTCAATTGATTGACCTTGACGTTTCTCTAGCAATCACATGGATCAAACATTATACGGTGGAAATTCCAGATGGCATTTCAACTAATAGCTGTGTCAGCCAATGGACTTCTTGATCCATCATCCTATATATATATATATATATATATATATATATATATATATATATATATATATATATATATGGTACTACTTATATGTATTTGGGAATGAAATTGAAACTTTGGTAGTCAGGCTTGTTTTTTGAGAGTTGAACGTGAGAACTTTACACAAAAACATAACGTTATTGCAATCTACACAAGGCATTTATTTCGTCACGATAAATTGTTTCAAATACGAAATTGCTCGGAAGAGATCAATAATAGGATTAAATGGTCAAATGAATCAAAATATTTTTCCAATACTGCTAAAAATGTTGATCGAAATCAATCAAGGAGGTTGTAAAGGCTAACTAATATTGCTATTTAGAAGAGTTGCCATACTAGTAACTTGAATAACTTTGAATAGGACCAATAAACATTTTAGAATTCGATCATAGACAAAAAAATGCTGCACTATTCTCCAGTACCTCACTCCAAATATAACGATATTACAGAAAAGAAAGTGTTAATATCAAAACTAACGTCTAATCCAGTGATTCACACAAGTGTTACACGAAACCAGAGCCCCAAAAAGTTATATTATTTGTGCAGATTTAAAATTATCCACTTTCCCGGCCCAGCATGCATCTACTCCAGCCATTCTCTTGATCGAACTATCACTGGTCTTTTATAAGTGATTTATTTATATATTCATATCTATATAATCTTCTCTGGATACACCTACATGATCATTTGCTCAATCATATATCGCCAAGGGCATGCAGATACACTAGGGTATTTTATCATTGGAAATGCCCAACCTATAACAACCTTTCAAACAAGGCACGGTAGACGAACCTCTTAGCAGCTGTCAGACTAGATTTCTACAGCTTTCAGAGCAATTTATATCCGATAGCCTTTGCGGTTTGTGATTTCATTTGATCGTGTACTTGAAACATAGCTATTTACATATATATATATAGTTACATATGCACGTCTGTTTATGCATATATGTATATATATGTATTCCTCAGTCGCATGTGTATGTACATTGAAAAATAAGAGGACCTTTATCTGTGAATCAAGAATGAACGTATTCAGAATTTTCCCAGAAGCCTGAAACAGTGTCACTCCGCGATTTTACAACTCTTAATATTTCATTTTCGCCATTTTCCTTTCTCATATCGGCTGACCATAATTCCAGTGCTGCTTTGATACTTGGTCTGACTTTTCGTACCTTCGGGCAAGGCTAGTTTCCATAACAATGCATCACCACCGAACACGTCCATTCTCATTATTGCTTCCTTTTATGTATTTTTTTTCTCTTTTACTTGTTTATGCTCTCGGCAGAATTATTTACTCAAACCTACGCGGCCGCAATTGTTCAACAAAGATCAAAGCTCATATCAAATTATACTGCAAACGCAAAAATAAAACGTGGTTTTCTGGTTAACTTACTGAAGAAGTGAAAAGAAACTTTTAAGTAAGGTGTGTGCATACTTTGAGCCAACTTTGGCCTCCTCATCTTAATCGAGACTGACTGCTGCAGGGTTGAACTCCACTCTGACTCCATTGGTGTGGCCTTTACAAGAATTGAAACAAAAAAAACAAACCATTTCAGCCATCAATTCGAATTTCAAAAACCTCCTATTCACCGAGATGATAGTGTGTACACATTTCTACGATGAACGTTTATGATTGTACACGTGTCTCATGAACAGATAGAAAAGCACTATCTTCGCCACGAGGCAAAACTGTGAAAATAACATTGAGGTGAATGCATGTGTGCAAAATTTCAAGTTTTTTACAAAGAACATTTAGGGCTGTGCAAGTAATACATACCTAGATAGAATTATACGACTGAAACCGCCATTAGAATTTTAAAAGAAGTAAGCATATATTTGAAGATGGGGTTATTGTGTATGCAAAGTTTTTATTTTCTACTTTGATCGTTTTAGGCTGTCCAAGTAATACACACGTGCATAGAAATATTTCAGCCACTGGGCTGAACTTCGAAAGATTTTCCTTCATAAATCTTCTAATTGGGCTGAAATGAAGTTGCATGCCAAATTTCAGCCACCCAAAGGGTTATAGATTTGATTGTAGTTATTGTTGCTTCTATGGGAAAATCAAGTCAACTCTAAAGTAGGCGTTTGACGATATAAGAACACTCAGCAAATTCTTGCACGCTAACAGTAAGTGTGGAAGAAATTAAAATTGGTTTCAAATGGAAGCTATAAAAGATAGAGATTTTAGATTCGGTGATACAATCTTTTTTTCATAGTTGTTGCCGTAATTTATGGGAAAATTCAGTGACGGAAATTGAAAATATTTCAGTCTGTTATACTTGAGAAAGATGATTTTGCAGAAAAATAACAGATCCTTTCTCCAAAGTATTATTGGATAATCTAATTGTTCTTATAACAAAATGCTTTCTCGAAGACACGAAATTCATATTTCTATGACACTCAAGTTTTTTCTTGGAGCTAGGTAGCAACTCAAGTAAACAACGTGTTGTTTTAAGAAAGGGTTCGGCTAACCCTTATTTCGGGATAAAATATCTTGAAAAGAATGTCTATGAAAGGAATGTGGTGCCTGTTGCCGAGCAGTTAACTGCACACAGAATGAAATCGGCAAGCCTTTTATCTGTTTTCCTTATGTGTGCCTGTTGTCGCCATCAATACAAGTGTACTTCACCAAACTTTGAAGACCTTGTTTGTCATTCCAGTTCTCATTTAATTACAACAAACTTATTTCCTTCTTTGCTCCTCTCATACAAATCTAATTCTATCGGATTAAATATTCTGTCTTCCAATACCGACCGCAGACGTTTCATTTTTCTCGCGAAAATATCTCCAATTATAGATTCCTGCGGCAGAACAGATTTTCACAAGTCTAATCTATTTCTTTCTTTACCATTTTTTTCCAATTAAAAAAAGGATTATAGCAATTTCACCTTTGGTTTAGCATAAGTCCTCCTCTCTACCTTCTGCAACACGTCATCGTGCAGCATGGCAGGGTAAAGCTCATCGCTCCCAATACAGTACATTTAATTGGGTAAGGTCTTTATCTAACAACAAAACCCAAAGGCTGGCAAGAAAAAATATTGTGATGGTACCAAAGATATAAGTAGAGAAAAAGAGAGTGAGAAATGATTAAGAAGATAAGAATAAGTGATATATCATTCGGAATTCAAAGTAATTGCAAAATAGTTTGGTTTCCAGGGGCATTAGTGATATGAAACAAATCGAAAAATTTGCAGTCAACTAATTTCAAGAATAGTTCAAAGCATTTGTTGTTTTTTTTTTTTTTCTATTTTCTTACGGAGATGAGATTAAAGTGAAAGTCATATTTGACTCATTCTGAAATGTGCAACGGGGTTCTAGCAGCAAAATTTACTCCCTTTCTCAAATCATCTTTCATCCAAACACTTTGAAACTCAAAAAAATTTAGAACAGTTTTCACCTCCACCCTCAAGATTCATTGATCCGCCATGATCATTGGAATGATATGCTTTTATAATTCTTCCAAGCTTGAGTTTCATTCCGAACCCTTCTCCCAAAGTTTATCTGGTGGTATGCGTTCCAACAGAATTTTCCAATCTCTGTCCAGGTTAACCTCCTTTAGATCCTTAATGCAAGGTCTTATTCACCTGAGCCGAAATTCCCAGAGTCCCACAAATAGTCGGCCCAACCAACCAGCTATGTAAGCTACAAATTCTTATTTATTTAGTCGTCTGTCTGTGTGTTTCCAGGTCTGGCTTTAATTTTTTCCAACCTTAGAAATTATCACACCACAGAGCACCATCTCGAAATCGTTAATATTTTTTATCCGTATTGTTTGTTTTTTTATCGTTTTTTTCGCCCCCAAAAGTAGTTTTCCCATTTTGGACCAACAATGTCCAAGTTTTATGGTGGTATTTTCCTCTTGATACTTTAAGATGAAGGATTTGTAGATGATTTCAATTCATTTCGTATAATGAGCAAAAAACAGAAAAATATGGAGGAACAAAAAAATTAACACCAAACATCATTAGAATTCTTTGAGTCTACATAAATTTCGCAGACTATGTTCGTGGAGCTATGAATCATATTATTAGTTAAGTTTTCTCATTGTAAATGCTTACCACAAATTTACTAAATGTTTGATTCATCCTCTATTTACTTCTGTATTTCTCTTCAACCCCAAAATAATTTCTTCACGCTTGAGTTAATCATTCACCAAATATAAGAGATCTTTTCCTACAGGATTGGTTGATGTAATTTCTCGCGTTTTGGTTCTACTTATGTTCTACGTTCATTTTACTGCGAAGACTAATTACTACATTTTACAATCTAAATGATGAAACCTTGGAGACAATATAAGAACGAAAAGAATTGGTGAAATCGTAGGAAACTGTATCAATGTACACTGGAGCTTTCATGCCTAATTCAGAGATGCTTGATAATGAATGTAAATAATGTATACTTTGTAATTTTGGCAACTCCAATCATCTTTACTTGATATGGTTAAAGAGATGCGATCATACGAGTAAGTAACGGCACGTAGGATAGACCCAGTGGAGGGGGGGGCGTATTCGAGCTTCAGCTGAAACAGTTTATATTCGAATCGCCTGATGTCCTTGGGAGAGTTATGAACCAACAATGGTTGAAACAGGATTAAGTGAGTGATGCCATTTCAGAAGATATTGCCTCTCAGTTTATTTTAAATACTGAAGACGGGCGGTATGAGTAGCAGGGACAACTGAGGTCAGCAGGAGGTCACTGTTTAGTCCAAATGGTTATAACTGATGTTCATTACACTGCATTTCCTTATTAAAAGTGATGTCTTTCAAATCTAGCTCCTATAAGTAAGTATAACCAAATCTTCCTGAAATGTAAGTAAACTCAAATATTCCCAAATTCTTCATAGAAGAAATAAATGCTATTCCCATTAATATTGGGACCATCCTCATCTTGGTTGTTTTTCATACAACGTTTCGGCCGTTGCACTCTACGGCCTTCACCAGGTATCATCTGGTAGGCGTGGGGAAGTAACGAACCGAACCCTTTATTTATCTGACGGTTCGGTTCGTTACTTTCCCACACCTAACAGATGATACCTGGTGAAGGCCGTAGAGTGCAACGGTCGAAACATTGTATGAAAAACAACCAAGATGAAGATGGTCCGAATATTAATAGAAATAATAATACCTCATCTCAAAAATTCACAGATAGAAATAAATGCGTTTGGTAGATAAAGCCGAGAGTTTTAAAATCATTGGGGTCAGCGCTCAGAAGTTGTTTACATATATTAGGAGATGAGGTAAAAGTATTATGATTTACTATTTCTTTGAAGCTGTTAATGTAAGCAGAAAATTACTCGTCGGTGACTATTTTTATATCTAATAATTTATGTGGTCTTCAGACAAATGGTTTCATGCCAAATCGTTCAGTAATGTGGGATGACTTTCTCTGACCTTATCTTTGCAGAATATCAAAGACAACACGTTCAAAGAACTTGAAACGAAAATATATACAATAGTCCCTCATTGCTATAGCAAGTTAATTATCCAAACCTCAAGTGCGACTCTTAAGCACATGCTGTAGACCAGCGTTTCTTCAACTAGTGAATGATTCACCCAAGGTTGGGAGAAACTACAGAGTTGAATGAAAGGTGAATGTAAGCAGAGAGGTGAATGACTTACTGAGATATTTATATTTTCCTTTATAAACGAAAGTATTTTATGGTTAATATTTTTTCTATTAGAGTTGTTTCTTAACTTTACGTAAACTCGGAAAAAATCTAATTGTTTGGTGTTAATTCTTTCATCAATCGTTTTCCTCTCGTATTTCAGGAGGTTCAAAAAAACGTAAATAAAATGAACACACAAAAAAGGAATCAGATAATTTATGCCTTTTGATCATGATACAAAATGAATCAGATATAAAAGGAAAATAAGATTTAAGTTATGAAGAACATAAGGAAATCTAACAATTGATAGATGGAATTTTGTCATATAGACCCAATGGTCAAAGATATTGAAACAATATAAGGAATAGTCTTTCAGTATATGAAAATTTATTTTGTTGGTTGTTATGGTCACTACGTACCAGTCATTGAGCCCCAGTGGTCATAGTCGATACCTTTCTGAACATTTCGAACCCTATTATCCAGTCTACTGGAATGGATTGTTTTCATGCAATAGTCTGTGCGCTGTGACCGTAACTACTAATATGAGAAAATTAGTTCGAGTGACGCAGTCTATAATGATAATCTGTCATTTTGGAATTTCGGAACTAAGAGTGTAAAATTGATAAACCTTCATCATATTTCCTCATTACTGACATTTACTTATCTCTATTACACACTTTTCGGTTGGTCAGTCAGTCACTTATGTCACACAATAGAGATAATAAAGAAGAGGTAGAATGTTATCGAAAGAGCACTATTTCAATCAATTTCTTTTCGCCAGCTGCTAATTAAGTCGTATTAGAATATCATTGGTCCGAATTTCTGAATATAATAAAGACCAAAAGAATAATTCCCAAAATGGCAATTTACGATTTTTTTTAAAAATAATATTTATATCAATATTTTACAAGTATGAGAATCGATTGAATCAAAGGAAGACTGACTACTTGCTCTTTTCCCTCCTTCTCTTGCCACTACTACCACTGATGGTGGATGAATCGTTGAATGTGTGGTTCTCGTTTCGAAACAATTCATTCAATATGTTTGAATCAACGGAACGATTGAGGCTTATGAATAGTGATATTATTGTATTCTCTGTGGGATGCTCTCCATGTTTTGTTTTGTTTTTAGTCGGGCTTTCCATCCCGGAGAGCCACAGAGTGGTTTAACCTTTCCAATTCATTAACATCCCTGATATTCTTCATACAATTTGTTCCACTTAAATATCACAGCACCACAGAACTTCAGTTTTGTCAGGTTTATGTAATGGGCGTGTCAATTATCTATACCAGCCAATGGTATTAACAAAAATCGATTGCTGAATCGATTCATCATACTACTCAAGCATCAGGTTGGATCTCGTTTTGATTTGTAGCTCATCTCATAAATTCACTGGAATGAAACGTAGACAGAGATGTAAATTTAGCAAAACCTTCATCAATTTTTGTTACTTGAGAGAAACTTGTTGATACATAAATATTCCTAAGGTTTTTTCGCATTGACTATGTTTTTTTATCAAAAATAATGAAGCTAAAAGTTAGATATGTTACTTATTCAATTGTTTTTTGTTGGAGAAATATAATGTATGCTTTCATTTATCATTATTTGAAGTATTTGGGTTCTTGACAGCAATAGTCAGTATCCAAGATTTCAGGTTAGTTTTCAAGTACGATTTAAAATTAGGACGTTGAATGCTGTTGAAATCAACAAAACATTCGTAGTGAACATTGTTATAATGCATGGTGTTCAGTGTTTATTCAATTGTACTATGTCTTCAGAAAATGATACCGGTAAAAAGCAATGAAGGCGGCCCTAAGTTGTTCCCAAAGGTGAAAAATTATCGAGAGAAGTAGACAATAATCCACGACCAACTGTTGAAGTACTTCTTAGACTTCAACAGCGACCAAATCAGGACGTTTAAAGGCAACAGAGAAGAAGAGAAATGTGCAAAAGAGTCCGACATGATAAATCAGATTTCTCATGTTGATTCAAGATCTGGTTTCTCTCAGGTAATTGTGTCAAAGCTTAATGATCAAGGATATTGAGTTTTGCAACATTCTTGATATTCAGCCTGTATTTGTTTCACAGGTTATCATCTTGTCAAGCATTTCAGACAGCATATCTGTGATAAAAGATTCAAAAATAATGAACCCATAATTTCTTACTCTAATTAAATTTTTGAACGCTGTACGTAAATTATATTTCTAAAGATGGTGTATCATTGTTATATTTTCATTTAATATTTTCATCATCCTCCTTCTTTATATCAAAACATGACATCCAATATGTAAAAATTTGATATATTCAATATTTACCCATCAATTAAGAGCTGAATTGCGTTTCAATTCTGTGAAGAATAAACTAGTTATCTCAATCTCTTCCGGACAGTTTGGTTTTCCAGAATGTATACAATGCTCATCTCAATCGTCTTCTTTTTCCATCTGATATTTCAATTTTACTTATGATTGGTAATTCATTTAGTGTCAGACATTTACAAGCAGGAAAAAAATCGATGTGCTAAACCTCGAATGTTTTCAGTTGTTTCATAAAGTTGTATAAAAAATAAAACCCATTTTAATTCTCATCTTATTGCTGACTGTTTACAGATACAACACGACTTTCTCACACTCCTCAATGAAATTAAAAGAAAAACATTTCACTAACCCTGGGCATATTGGTAAAAGCATTTTTCTAGACAATGGTGTAAACATATTGTGTTTTCTTTCTCTCTGTTCTTGTTATTTCTTTTCTGACATTGTTCTGATTACCTGTCATCGTTCTTATCTTGGTATCCATCTTAAAGACATTAGATGCACTGGCATCTCAGTCACAGATGAACGTCCCTGACTGACAAACTGAAATATTTGTCACGTCCCTTACTCACTTTTGCCTATTTCAATAAAGCTGACTTACAGCTCTCGCCCAGTAATGTCGATTTAAATGTTTCCGGCTATCTTGAGGTGTCAAATATGTAGATGACTTTACGATAGAATAAGTTATTTTATATTATTGTATAGTAATAAAATGAATGATATTTTCGAGAAATTGAATAACAATTCAATAAAATGGAAATTAAAAATGGAAGACTTGTTCAATATAAGAATATCTCCCAGATTTAACATAAAATTATCATCTTTTAGCATCCATCGTTTGATATATATATATCTTTGCCATGATTTGCCAAAACTCTCTATCACAGGCGTCAAGGAGCCATTTTTTCTGGACTTGTTTGTAACGTAATTTTTGCCTAGCTAAGGTTTGCATATGATCTCTATGGACCATGTTAGGAGTCGTGTTGTCAATAGGATGTTTGACATTCTTGCAACATGACCAGCCAATTGCCATTTGTGTTTTCTAATGTATTGTATGATATCTCAGACTCTTTTAATTTATCTAATGATCTGTACCGTCTTATGATCTCTCAGTGTAATATTGGGCATGATTATCTCATGTGCACTTTGTATGCTTCTCAATTTTAGTGTCAATATTTTGGTTAGATTCCAAGGTTCAGCCCAATAGGTGACTATCGGGAGGATGCACTAATTGTACACCTTTCTTTCTAAGACCAGTGGGATATTTTTTTCTTTAAAGGTTGTGCTTGCTCTACCGAAATCTTGTCATCCCTATTTCCCCTTCTTTTGAGGGTTTTATGGAAGTTTGTTGTCCTATGTAAATGTTGTGGTCTCCTATTTCTAGGTCTGAGTTTTGAATTTGATTTGTAGACTGTATCCAACATGTTTGTCTCAAATGATATGTTTCTAACACAATTCTAGATGCAAACATGAAAATTGAGTTGATAACATGGTCCTTGCTAGATTTTCATAAAATAAAAAAAATAAAAACAATTATGGTCTGACTTTCCGGCTTGTTTTTGACAGCCTTACAAACTCTTTAATAGCCCCAAGTTTTGCGAAATTGTTATGTGTCTCATGTCATTAGTTTTTGTTTACGTTGAAAATACGACGATCTGTCTGGGAGGAATAATTTAAACAACTTCTCGGTAGTGATGCTAAACTTTAGAGGAAACGAAAAATGGCTGCAATAAAAATGGCTGATCTGGGGGAAAATCAGAATTTATCGAAACATGGCAAAAACTTAGCAAGTTGCTTTCATCATCGACAGTGTGTTGAACAATATAATTATCAATGAAACTCAATTGAAAGTACTGACTATAACTCTGAGAGGAGTGGTTAACATACCAAGATTCTTGCAGACATTTTAAACTGAAATTTCGCTTGTTGATACCTGAGGCCCCAGTCGACCTAGGTAAAAAAATGGATTAACAGCATTGAATTGCTATGCCTTGGCGCTTAGTATGGGGGGGGGAGATTTTGCCCAAGTTCCACTATTTTCTTATCTTCGATGTAGCCCCAACGTTTTGGCCGATACATTGCTGATATTGAATTCAACATCTGAAGGAGTGGTAGAAATGAATCATACAAAACATTTTCAATATATCACTGAGGAAAATAAGAGTTAGAAAAGAGAAGAGAAAAACCTTGGTATGTATATCGTTGAACGTAAATATAATTCTTTTCCACTTAATTTTACTCAACGACAAATCATTTCATTATTAGAGATTCCTTAGTTTTTGAAAAATTTCTATTTAATGTAAGATGAACGTACGACTTAACAAACAAGCGATGTTTTTTTTAAAATAAATCATGTTTAGGGAACAAAATAGAGCAGCAAATTGGTCGAATCAAAATCAAATGATGTTGGGATGATGTAAACTTCACACTTGAATCTTCGTAGACAAATTTTGAAATAGTGGATTTGGATAAAGATTCTAAGGAATCAATTGTAGAATCCAGGCCCCGAGATCGATTCGAATCAGATACAAAAGTTTTCAGATTACTGTGTGCCATAAAAGCGCGAGCATAATAACTTTTTTTTTTTTTTTTTTTTCAAATTCTGGGTTCCACATTTCATCTCTTTGCTCTGATTGGATTAGATTAAATTTCGATTCCGGTTTAATCTGAACATTTTAGGATTATGACGGCTACATCGTACATTTGATCTGATTTTTTGAAAAAAAAATATCCCTAACTAATCATGAGTAGGTCTCATCATGCTTTAATTCTCCAAGTCTGATAAACGTTTCATGTAACAAAAATCTCATAAACATGTTTGCAGAACAAACAGTGTAGGGCAGGGGGGGGGGGGGAGAGAAACCAGTCCAGTCCGTCCAGGCGGAATCATCAGAACTCTAACCGGTCCACCATTATTCCATTAGTCAAACATATGATGGAGTGTCCTTTCTTATTTCAGACATTTGGCCTCATTCAAGAGAGAGAGTGTGAAGGAGAGAGAGAGGAGGTATAGCAAGAGTGAATGAAAGAGAGAAAGGAGTTATTGTTTCCTAGTCCCTTCTATCAACAGAATTACGAACACAGATAAACACATATTCATATTTACGTTCTCCAAGGTGTTTACCCATCTCAAGTGTTCACTTGGATATCAAACATCGATTGATTAAATCGATCAACTAATCTCGCTTTATTCTTCTTTAATCACCTTGTATTCCTTGTCCAGCAAGTTGTGCTGGTTTCCTAATCATTGAATTATTACTCTGCCGCTTATGGCATCTGGTATTTCTACTACGTTGCCCATCTAGTTACTGACCAGTCTGGATGTTGCTTGATTTTGGCTAATCGTATGGGAACCGGTGTGAGCATTACAATTTCACAATGCAGATTTCCATACGTAATGAACTCTCTTTTCCTTCCCCGCGGTCGGGTGGGGGACTTCCTCCATAATAGGTGTCCAGGCATGACAACTAAATGTTGTTAGCAAGGGTTCAACTTGGGCGGACTGGAGTTTTAGATATTATTATGCAAAATTGAGAATTATTTCGAAAAGTTTGTTTTATCGTAGTAGAAAATAACAGAACTTAAACAAGACGGTATGATGATGAGTGTTAAGGAAGATTATACAGTAATCCAAGTAACAACTAGTAAAGCATATCACTCAGAAACCATCAGAATATTTACTCAGCGAAGATAGGACGATAACACTCTTCATTTCATTACTTTTCAATTATTATCCCTCATACTGGTTTTATCGTTTGAAAAATGATGAATTTATTACAGAGAGTGTTCATAATTTGTTTCCACAATTTTAAAAATATCTATTTAAAAAAATATCATCCTAATTTCATGGGGTCGGTGCAGAATGAAGTTAGTTTTTTTTTTTTTCAAAAACTTTAATTCACGCTAATAGGGCTGTCATTGATGATATGCAGCAAATCCTCACGATATTCAAAACAGTGGATATGACTTGACAGATTCTTTGTATAAGATATAATTTTTGTCTGATAGACAATGTTGTTAGCGTAAACACACAAGAGAGACCGTGGGAGTTATATCAAGTTACAATAAATAGTATCGGATTGTAGACAAGGTTAATTGTTCGAAGTTTCTTATTGCTACTATTGTCTTGAATTACTAATAGGTTTGAAGGAGAGAGGAGATAATAACGAAGTCGATTCTTCAATATTGCCTTGTTTGTTTACAAAAGAATAACAAAATAGGTCTGGTTAGTCGTTTAATGGAAATGGTCACGTGACCAAGGTCTTTTTCTATTGTATGCAGTGTTGGAAGTGATCAATAATAAGATTGGAAAAAATGATCGGTGAATGAGTTACTATTCTCAATTTTGTTGGATGGTGTTCACTAAAAAAAAATCTGAATTTAAAAAAAATTAGTTTAGCATATATTGACATTGTAGTTTGAACCATCACTAAAAACCTATTCAGGGTTGGTGGGATCAAAAACATCTTAAATTTTTTTTTTCTGGGAATATTTGAATTTAAAGACCTGTACATCAATAGGTAGGGCCTTCACACACAATACATACGTAGGAAGCCAGCCAACATCATTTAAAAACTGAAGGAGGCTATGGCAGTTTTGGGTTTTCCTATTCATACATTTCTAACAAAGAAGCAAGAATGAATTTTGAACTGCTGTACGTATTCATTCCTTATTGTCTGTTGGCTTGTCAACACACGTCAGAAATTTTGTAAAAGGTAGCCTATGAGTTAGAGAAATGAAGGAATGATCAATTTTCAGAGGGATCCTTGATTTTTTTTTCCAATTGAGAGATATTTTTCCAATGATTCAGCAGCAGATACATCAGTTAGGAAAAGGGAGCATTAAAAAACCCGTCTTTAGATTTTGAGGATGTACACTTGTACGTTTATATTTCTTACCCTTGTAATACACTCAAGTTCTAAGAATTTATCAAAATGATGTTTGTCTTATTTCAAATTTTTGGCAGGTTTTACCTCTACCAGGAAATTGACCAGAGATTATGTATCCATCAATGTTGGTGTGTCTGTCAAACCTAATTGTCAAAATTTCTAATGGAATTTCAGTGACATTTTATGGAAATGTGGGCCATCGACCGAAAAAAAGGAAATCAAATTTTGGGGTGGATCCATTTTTTTTTTAATTTTCCAGTGACAATGCTGTTTGCAGAGGTTTGTACTCTCTGTATGCTTTCTGGAGCTCAATTTTACCATGTTTTCTCCTAACTAACGTGTAGCGTAGTACGATAACGTTCACAAAGCGTTTGGATAGAAATTTTCCAGAGATCTAATATTCAAGCAAACACGTATCAAATTCTTTGTACTTTTATGATCGATAGTTTTTTTTGACAATGTAGATTCCATAGTACTTCATATAGTTGGCCTGATGATGTTGTATATATTTTACTTTAAGACTTCCCCCTTGGTCAATTGAATATGCTTGTCGAATTGGGTTGGGCGAATTACAATTGTTGTATTACATAGACACAGATAGGAATCATTATTATCGGGACGAAAACAAACGCAGACACTAGAATTTTGTGAAAGGGAAAAGTATATAGGAGCATTGTGACCATCCCTCTCCGACAAGGCCTCATCATACCTGAACGAAATAATTTGCATATCAGTGAATATGCCCCAATTTACGAAGGTAATCTATGAATCTGAAAGTGGATATTGATATTGCTAGTCAGTAATAATTAAATAGTAAAGCTCTATTAAATTTCTGTTCCGTTTGGCAGTGATCACTAGAAAAGTCAGAATCAAAAAACAAAAACAACCATGGACACCACTAGATACAAACTAAGGGTCCAATTTAGTAACAACTTACATAACAAAACCTTTTTTGAGATTTTGGAAAGAAAAAAGACATGAAAATGTCTTCTGGGCGTATTTGGCAGTAAATAAATATCCAGCTTTACCAGTTCCATTGGTGTGACGTGTACAATCAGCGCATGTATACATTAACATATATATAGAGAGAGATAGACAGACAGAGAGTCGACAGACAGACAGAGACAGAGGTGTATAGCCAACCAACCAGACTTAAGAACTGATGAAATGCGTTTGACAGTTTCTTAAAACCCTGACATGGTACGGTTCTTCAGTGTCTTACTGAAGAAATAATTTTGTAATCAGCCCCAGAAACTTCTCAGGGCGACAAATTCGAAATTTATGAAAAAAAAAGAATATTTGCGATTACGGATGCTGGTTTTGTCTGTTGCCCCAAACCATAGAGAGTAGATGCTCTTACCAACCAGGAAGTTATACTCCACATACATTTAAACATGTAACAACACAATACTTCTTCGTATATATATATATATATATATATATATATATATATATATATATATATATATATGTAATCTTTGTAATTATGAAGAATCAAGAAATACACTAACAAATATTTGTCAACTGTACTGCTAAAACAGATTTTTAGGAATATATATATATATATATATATATATATATATATATATATATATATATATATATATATATAAGTGTCCATGACGAGTTTGCATGAAGTCATAGATAAAGTGGAACATACTTTGTGTTCATTGCATATATATCTTTGTACTATTTAACCACGTACACTAGATTATCTCTCTCTATATATAAATCTCTTTAACGGTATCAGTCGATATTCGGGAATTGACCAATGAGTCAGTAGACATGTAGTCATTAACTGCATTTTGATCTAAAGTATCCCTCAAGTTCGGTCAATGTAATGAATATTCACCACTGGATTGAATGTATTACAAATGAGAATGATTATGTTGAAAACATAATCTTTTTTTGGTAAATGCACTTTATTCAAGAATAACTATCTATTACACGTGATGCGAAAACGATGACTCCTCAGCGTGAACATTATCTTTGGGAAGAGGAAGATGCCGTGGGGAACCATATCCAGAAAATTGGTTGGGTTTGGGGTGATGATTGTGCTGATACTGCACAAAAATAACGCACTGTGAGCGGAAATGCTGCCGTGATGAAACACCCAGTTCCCATTGTGCTGCAGTCCAGCTCATTTGCTCCAAATCTTCTATCGCAAAACTTTGGCGATATTAGCAACTTCATTTATGGCTATCCAACAAAATCTGACGCACAGTTCATTCACTCTCTTCTATATTTTCAAAGGTTGTGCTGGTTGTGTGATGCAATGACCTCTTGCCCTCCTCCAGCGATGTTCTCCTACTTTTGACGCACGAGTGCCACTCAAAGCACCTTGCTCAGCTCATTCCTGTAGGCCGCCCCCACCCAAACCCTTCACAAGTCTCGACTGCCGAATTCACGAGTTTCAAGTTCTAAGCCCTCACTGAAATCGCAAATGAACCCCTGGGCGTGGTCACAAAAAAGCATGTAGCGTATGTCCAAATGTTCAAAGCATGGCGTCACGTGACACGCTAACACGTGACAAATACAGCTCCTGCGCAGCCTCCCCGTTCCCACGTTTATTTTGTCTGCAACAGGGACAATGTTGGAATTTTTTATCACACCCGTATATATATATATATATATATATATATATATATATATATATATATATATATTTATATATATATAATGTGTGTGTGTGTGTGTGTGTTTGTAATGTATGTTCAAGTGAGGAACAGATTGACAGTCTGAGTTTTCGTATAGATAAAACATAATTATTATGCTGTATAGTTCTAATAAGTACAAACACGCTCGAAAATATATAACAGCCCGTGAAAAAATATCTGCACGTGTGTATTCAAATATAGTTGTATTAGCTTCATTGCCGGACAGTAGACGAATATATTTGGAAAAGATACACTTATACCTTTTTTGGTGCGCAGACGGACGAACGTACGTTTGTGTACATAGTAATTGGACTCCGTCCATAGCTGAAATATTGACGTAAGTCAGTGCAAATGTTCTTTGGCTAGGAAGCAGATGGACATTAGTTCCGTGTAATTTCGTTAAACGAAGCCCCCAAACATTACTTTGGGGCTTCGTACATCATTAATCATTATGCAATCATCTCGATGATTTCTCTCATGTCAGCAAAAAGAAATCAACTCAAATTTGTTTGATGGAAGAGATGCTGAAAATTTCATTAACCGTCATAGAAACTGAAATACAATATCAAATATTGTAATACCATACAGAATAAACACAAGTAAAACATTGTCGAAATATTTGTGAACGTGAAACTATGATAGTAATGTTAAAGAATTTATTGCCACATAGTTACGTAGAATTTTTTTTGTATTAAAGAGGCTGGCTTTTCAAACATTTGTTGCAAACCCCCTTAGTCCTAAAAAGAAAGGTATACGACCTATGCATTTTACCGATAGTCACATATGGAGCTAAAACATGAAACGTAACCAAAAGCTAAACCTGCGAACTGAGAATCATGCAATGTGCACATTGAAGAGCCATGCTTAAAATTACATGGAGGGACCACAAGACATCACAGTATACTAAAGAAAAGACAGGAATCTGAGACATCATTGGTCCCTAGAGAATCAAATTCGAAACCGAAGTCCGCAGGATTTCAGCTGGCAAAACGAAGTGAACTGATTCAGATAATATTGGCCCGATAACACTCATGGTAGAGAGGTGTGGCGAATCCTGAAGAATGTCTATGTTCAACGACGGATGATAAAATATTTATGATGATGATGGCCCCCATCGAAATCTTAAAGTAAAATCTACAATATATGCACATCTTGAGAAATTTGTTACTGAATCTTGATATTGTTCAAGATAGATATTAGTAAATAATCAGATTGATAATTCATATGATATGCTCTATAAAAATGGAAATCCCATGTATTCAATCTCTTATAAGGAATCTTTAAAGCTGAAAATTTCAAAAATATTTACCAAGGAAAACTGATTTTGAATTTCGAGCCTTTTTTCACTTGAATACAGAAAGTTCTTAATTTCTTTTTGAAATTGAAGAAAAATTGTATGCCAGTCTATTCATGGTCTACCTTATCTCGTTTCATTTACGAATATCGTTGTATTATTCAAAGTTTCAATTTACCCAACTCAGTATGAACCTTCACAAGGTCCCTCATACAGACCTTGCCACATCGTAACAATCGAATTAATTCTCTATTTTGTATACGATACCTCCAGTGTCACTTCCAAAATCCTAAAAATCCAAAATACTGAAAAGTATTTGATATCTGGGTATTCCTAGATAAGGGATCGTGTACATGTATTTCTACAATATCGTGACACGGCATAGTGAACGCCTCTTCTCTTCTCTAAGATGAATACTAATGGTGTTCTTTGAACTACAATTTAATTCAAGCTAAATATTGACTCAGATTTACGAACTGGAGCCTTCACACGCCATTGCAAAGACGAGAATTCTTAAAAGGAGCAGAGATTCGGAAATTGCCAACAGGAAATTCAATATCAAAGTCCAACTGCAAAAAAAAAAATTAATTAAGAAAACAAATATGGAGTTTTAATTGAATAGAAAAGTGCCATGCAGAGATTTTCAAAATTCTATCCGCCAAATTCTTGCTGCCGCTAACTTTCATCCATATGCCGATATTACACCACCACAATCAAGCTTATACACATTTGTACACGTAGGCAAACATTGCGTGCATGGGTGCATACTTACACACATTATCAAATATCACATTTTCTTACAAGGAAAATTATTCTACAATATCAATTCAATGCTCAATATTTTGTATCCTTTGGTAAGCAAGGGTCTTAGGGAAAGGAAGGAAACAGTTTCATTTGAAAAGCAGAAGAATGGAGATCTGTTACAAATTAGAGTTTGTGAATTGAAATTCAATAAAACATTGCAAAAATTGGTCATGATATATCAGGAATGAGAGGGAAAAGTTAGACATGCTTGTGTACTCATGCTCATACTTGTAAAATATACAACCTATCAACTAGCAATAAATGTTCAAGTAAAAGGTCTTCTGTTTTGGTAAACAACATAGGACACTGAAGTGACCCTTTCAAGGCCCAAACCTCTGTAAAGCGTATGGATATTTTAGGATGCAAAGTTGGCAGAATCTCCTTGCCGACTTTGCCGATGTAGTATGAAGGAAAGCAGTTAGTGATACATTCGGCATCAGCCTGGTTGCAGGAGGTACTAATGGAACCACAAAGTTGGCACCTTACCACCTTAAGGAGGCTCCACTCCCAGGTTAGGGACCAGATTTGTCTTTTCATTTGAGGGTTGGTTCCCAAAGCTAGAGAGCCCAACCTGCCTTGCTATTTTATCCATATATGATGGCGGAAAAGATGGATTCATGCCTTTCAGTATGAACAACCAAACCTGATTATGAATTCAGTTGACTGATTTCACTGTCAAAACAAGTAACTGCTATGTCACTCATACAAACTCATTTTTGTTCTGGCATACAAATGTTTATATTCCACTATACGATTTTTTATATTTCACAATAATCATCATCGTTATAATCATCCATCTTTTATCATCCGTCGTCGAATATAGACGTATCTCAAGATTCGCCATACCTCTCTATTGTGGATACGGTGAAGCAAATATTTTCTGAACCTTTTTAGTTCGTCACCCCATTTTATTTTATTTTATTGATTTTTTTTTTGGCAAAAGTATTGCAGATGATCTGTGGGGATCCACGTTTTTACTTGTGATGCTCAGCGTCTGTCTGTCATTCTTGCTACATGGCCAGCCCATTGCCATTTGACTTTGGTGATAGTTTCTACGCGTTGGACTCCTCTCTTTTCTATTATATACTGCGCTATCTTGTGGTCTCTCAATGTAATGCTTGATTCTACCATGAGAACGTTGTATGGTTGTCAGGAGGCAATCAGAATTTCAACTGCATTGGTGAGTATCGGGAGATGCATTGGTTGTATACGTTTCTTTTTAACACTGGAGGGATTTTAAGTTTCTTGAAGGTTGCTATACCGAAAGCTTGCCTTTCTAGAGTGAAATTTTGCCCGATTTACTATCCCTTTGAGGGTTTTATAGACATTTGTTGTTCTAGGTAGATGTAGTGCAACCACAGGAACAAGATGGCTTTAGAAAAACCTACTCAACCATGGACCATCTCCATTCGATAAAACAACTATAAGAGAAAGCAGCAAAATATAAAACGCCACTTGCAGTTACATTTATAGACTTCAAGGAGGCTTTCAACTCAGTAAAAATTTCCCATGTCATTGATAATATAATTCAACAAAGTTCAATGTCAGCTTATTGCAACGTATATACCGTCACAGCAGCACCTTTATCAGGGAACATAAAGACTTGAAGCCTTTTCAGCTCCAAAAAAGGGGCATATTCCAGTATACAATTATTTGAATCCACCCCAACATTTGGGTTATATGTATAGACTGTATCACCACTCTAACCTTTTTCACACAAATCGACGTGTAGGAATAAAATTAAGGCGTAAGTGTGCTTATACAAAGTAAAAGTTTTTTGGAATGCCTACATTTCATAATGAATACACAAAAATGTATGAAAATGCTACATTAGTGTACACATTCAGTTACACCCATCCAAGTTTCATATCTTCAGATACTGATTTTTATTACTATCAACATATACTGGATTTGCTATTCGAATAAAACCCAAATGGAAAAAGCTAATTTTTCAATTCTTTGAAATTTTATATTTTCAATCAACATTGAAATACAACAGCCTTTAGATAGAATATTAGGAAATATGTAAATCAACCGAGAAATAAGTCAAAATTTATGAAAGGGAGTGCTTGACTTTTTCTGCTCTTGATCTGATTTATTTCAGAGTCTTTAATATATTCATAATCCTGTCGAGATGGGTTGGATTCTTTTTTTTTCCCCAAAAAACTCAAGTATCATTGTGTAATATCTTATCTATGTTTCAATACATGATATCTTATCTATGCTTAAGGTAGGATTTCTTTTTTTCTTAGCCCCCAAATCATCTCATTTGTATATTTGGTAGTTTATTTACCCTCACCAACCAAGTTCGATGGATTGAAAGTATCGACACTATCCCTCGAAGGTCTCTATGGATTTCAATTAAGTCTTCTGGAAATTAAAGAAGAATAGTTTAAATGTAAAGATCGATCCAGTTGATAGATATTTTTTTCAATTTTGTCATACACTTGCACATCCACGAATGTTTGTCTAAAACCATGTCCAGAAGTTTTCAATAAATTCCCAAACGTTAGAG
This sequence comes from Thysanoteuthis rhombus, assembly GCA_963457665.1. NCBI lineage: Eukaryota > Metazoa > Mollusca > Cephalopoda > Oegopsida > Thysanoteuthidae > Thysanoteuthis > Thysanoteuthis major. The sequence continues at coordinate 46,738,658 of OY735213.1, forward strand.
CACGGACTGTGGACGAATAGATCAAATCATAAAGGTGTATCCAAATTTGTTTGTTTTTCTTCAGTTGCCTCCTCTTCATCTTGACTATTTGTAAACTTATTCACTTTCACTTTTTAGTAAAAATTCTGTTGGTAGAGACATGCACTCTCTGAGTGCTATGAAGCTGGGTTTAATTGGATCAATAAAATGTCAGTCAGCAGTGGTAAGAAATTTTGATCGATTAAATGATTTTTCTAAGCAACCACTGCTTACCTGTACGTCTTGCCAATCTAAACCTTCCGTTGGTCCCCAAACTACAACGATAGCATATTCACTCATCTCCTTTGTTACCAGTACACGAACATTCCACTTTCATCTCAACCAGTTTTCTTCTCATTAACTTTTCACGATATGATTGAATTCAGTTTAATCTCGGGGAGTTGGTTTCGATTCTAAATTGTCAAGTTTCACACCATATGCTCACTCGATGTTGAAAACTGTGAACAGATAGTAAAAAAAATAAAATGCTATAATGTAAGAAAAATAGAAGCAAATACATAAATTATATTGGTATTACTGTGAATGGATTAAATTGTTATTATTTTTTTCTTTTTGTTAGTTTAAATGGAAAAAATGTCAAGACTCGATTTACAACAATCAATACAATTTGATAAATACATATTGATGATTTTCTGTAGCATGTATATATTAAAGGCGGGGAATATATTTCGGCTTCATGCACCATTGTCAGCGTTTGAAACGGAAATTTCTAGATGCGTTCAATAATTAAAAAACTCAATCATGGTTTCATTGCAAAATTCAGTAAAAACGCGTCCGGGATACACGCAACCATCTCGATGCAATTTGAAATCATGTCACGAGAATGATACGCTCCCTAATAGCGTTCAAAAAACAATAATCCAAATCAGTATTGGCAACACAAGCCAAGCAACATTTGTCTGGAGCTACGCTACAAAGTAACAAAAATTCCAGTATCTTCGAAAAAAGGAATAAACATTACCACAGACAATATTTGGCGATGTTAGTAGATGGTCCTAGCCCCTCTTCCCACTAGTTTTCACACGAATCATGGTCTATGGTGTTACATTCCTCCCATAATGTAATCTTGAATCTTTCGTAAAACTTCAGATCGGTGTTAGCAAGCTTGAGTGTCAATTGGCGTAATGTTTCAAAAGAGATAGGCTGTGGTTTTCTTTCGAGCAGTCATAACCCCTCCAGTAGTTAAGGTGGTCATTTGAGCCCTTCCAAAATGCTTTGTTTCCATCTATTCGCCAATTCTAACATTGAATGAACGAGGCTATAGTTTTTTTTTTATAAACGGGGCGTCTTTCCCCACATTGTGTCTACATCAGAGCAACACGATTTCTATTTATATCAGATCCGTAAATATCTATTCATCTTATACACTTGTAAGCCTCTTTTCTTCCCACTTGTGTTTTATCAAAAGGCCTACATTTAATGCACTTATTTTTAGCTAGAAATCATTGCAATTCGAATAGAAAAAGAAACATTTCACACAAATAATCAGCTTTTTCATAAAGATGCTCAGAAACGTAGCGCCAGGGAATTACACTTAAATTCATATTACCTCTGAAGTAATTATATTCTTAATCAAAATGTCTTAAATGCACTATTCCGAAGAGCACTCAAAGAAAAATCACCCGATATTCTGTCATTTTCTTTCCATTTAATCTAATCCTTGTTGTCTTCTAGAACATTTTTCTTCTTTATCGTCATAGAACAAAAGTGATGAATTATAAATAATGTCCATAATTCTTTCTCTTGTTCATCCTTGTCATTTAAAAGTGAAGCGATATTTGGCATTGATCAAAGAATAATCTTGCAATTAGATAGACAATACACATTTTCAGGGTTTAATCAACACAGTTATAAACGTATATATCATTTACATTCAATCACATAACCATTACTCATAGAGCTATACACGTTTATATTTATGTATGAACTCTCCCTCAGTTTTCAGCATATGAAAAAACTAAAACACAACATACTAATCGGCGCATGGGATCTCTTTCTATTAGCGGAAAAAGGGTTTTATTTACCCAAAATATCCTAATTAGATTGATTTGCCTAAAATGCAACATCTTTTGCCCAAATTTGAGCACATCAGGCCACCTCAGTCCTAGGATTACACAACAGAGAATGGGGCCTCGAAAAAGTGACAAGAATCTGAAAGTTGTAATTAAAGCTTATAATGAAATCTTACACGATCGTCCCTGAGACTATATGACGGAAAAATATAACATGAGTACTTTCCCTCCATCTATGACTTTTAGACTGTCCATGTGTGAATAAAAAACAGTTTTTCATCAATCAAAAGTGACAAGAAATAAGAAAATTCATGAAAGGAAATCAGGAAAAAATATGTTTAAATGGGCACTTTTTGTACTTTGATTAAGTCAAGGCAGCCAGTCTGTAGATGGGGGAAGCCATACACAAACCCAAGAGAAACAAGGGAATTTCTGGAAGGAAAACAGCTGTAATCTGTACAAGTAGTATGTGATCAAGAAGTTCCCCCGGATAGGCACATAGGGTTCTGATGGGTAGTTTTCCAGAGCCACATCCCTTGATGGGAAATTTTCCTAATGGGCACTCGCATACCAGACTACTCAGAGCCTACACTAAAGATAACATGATGTAATTCAGTGGCCATTCCGATCACTGCACCAAAACACTATCAGGAACGTATTGTAAGGAGTCGAATCTAACATACTATACAAAGAATCCGCTGAAGCGAATGATCTCCAGAATGTTATAGAATGTTCTAGATGATAACGTTAGAAGCTATTATGAATCAATTGATGCAGCATAGATGTAACACTTTATTGAAACTCTCGGTTGACCTACTTGATATTAGTATCTAATCATCGAGAGAAAACGTCAACCATGGCTGTCAACAAGTAATTACGGAGAGGGAGACCGTAAATTGAATTCTTCAATTAGTTTTCTTTAAAAAATAAAGATATAAAGATTTTCATAAGAGGTATGAAAACATAAGGGAGAAAGGGTGTGTGTATGCTCAAACACGTGAGTGTGCGCTTGCGCACTTTTTCTCGTGCCAAGGGGGGTGAAGTTAAATAAGTACGTATATATATATATATATATATATATATATATATATATATATATATATATATATATATATATACGCTCGCTAAAAAGGAAAGATTCTGCCACACCTATTCCCTCCGTCGAACATACGGGCACTCCTCCTCTTCCTTCTTTCGAACATACGGGCCGATCAAATCAAATCATCATTGGTCTGTTTTTCCAATTTGCTAGAGGCTGTCGAAACCCACTAAATTTAGTAAACCATAGGGCCTTATGTGTACGGTACATTAACAAGTTATATTACGTTATTCATTTTTTTTTTACATAATTCATCAATAAAAGGCAACAGTCCATATTCGAAATTTGAAGACTGACTGTATTTCATTATTGATTTTTTTTCTTTCAAATTGAAATATTGTAAGCCATCATTATCCATTTTCGACTATCATTTAACTTGACTTATAAATAATTTTTAAAAATCAAATTATATTACCTTAAATGTATACGTAGTTTTCTTTATAAAGTATATTTTCAAATTACAGATATAGGCATATTCCCCTCATTATTATAGAAACGGTCGTATATTTTGATATTGAGATCGAATGGTGTAGACTATCATAAACCTTTTTGATTACTATTTAACTTTATCTTATAATGTTGTTTTCTCAGGTTAAAATAATTATAGTCTGAGATGTTCGCCTTCACAATTTCAGTGTTCAAGCAACATCACCCATTCTGTAATGTTTTGAAATGTTCATAGAATATCATTTGATTTCATGTATTTTTATATGCAAGGTTTTCTTTTCCAGGCAGAGCCTGATACCCCTGCTCATAGCTAGATAATCAACTGCCAGGCGTTGGTCAAGGAGAGATAAGCAAATAAGTAGGACTGGCGTTCAAAAATCATAAAACAAAAAAAAAGAAGAGTTTTTTGGATAACGGCTGCCCATTAAAGCTGGCCATAGATTTTAGGTTCTGTTGGCATAGGAAGGAAAAAAGAGAAGGAAAGCAGGAAAGGAAGAGATTAGTGGGTGAGTGGGACTGACGGGTTGCGGACAGAAAGTAATTTCAAACCACAGAGGGACAAGAAAGAAACGGTTAGAAGACTATCAGAATTTTAACGGAAATAAGAGGGAGAGAAAGTAAAATCTGTGATGTGAAGAACAAGAGAAAAGCAGACAGGAAATAGAAAAAGAGACAGAGAGAAAATGATTCAGCATGAAGAACGGGGCTTGAAATAGGAATTGAAGCGGAGTTTAATGCCAGAAGCAGGAAAGTGAAGACTGTTTCGTCTTCACGCGTGTTGTAAACCTAGTTTATCGAAGCGTGACAAAAAACGTTAAAAAAGACACTTGGTACTTGGAACAAAGTAAAATAAAAAAATCTTCTCCTCGTCTTTTTCCCTTGAACTATCATGATCTTTCATGATAAGATATTGATGTTTTGGTATCAAGACCTAGAATTGCCATTTTCGAAAGTAATAAAAGCAAACATGGTTGAGTACATTCGTAAATTATATTAAATGGGATGATTTCAAATTTTAATTCAATCAAAGTGCTCGCAAACATAAATCAGACAACGTCAAGATGTATACATATATATGTATAGACAGATAGAGAGAAGGGGGGAGAGAGAGACGAACTTCTGTAGCTCTCTCCCTTGATATATATATATATATATATATATATATATATATATATATATGAGCATACATGCAATTTTTCTACCTGAGGCATCTCACCGATTAATTATCTTCGTAATGTGACATAACAATTACGTCATAGAGACTCTTAAAACTTGAAACATCTGATCACACATTAAATCAAATTGAGTTGAGTTAACGTTGAAAGAATAATTTGAAAGTATGTTACTCGAATTATCAAAAAAGAAATTATCCAATTATTCAAGGTCTTTTGTGCCGATCCATATATAGATAAGCCCGTTATTTTAGATGAGAATGTTTATATATATATATATATATATAAATATATATATATATGACAGAATCTCTCTTTCTCTCCTGCTGTCTCACACACGCACACACATACACACATACCTAAAAACCTATATTGCATTGGTCGTTGGGATACTCACGTGCAGGTTTTACTGAATAATGTCTTTAAGAACATGAACCCTTCTTGTGACAGCTGAGCTATATAAAATCAAAAATATCCAGTTTCGATTGAGCTCAACTTAAAGAAGGAAACACATTTGAAATATTAATGATTTAATGTAAGTTTTGTACTGTACGTAATAATAATTCACCAAGCACCCCGCGACAATAGCATCTTCCTATAGAGGGATGCCATTCTCAGGACATATCTTCGTCAATTATGTTTATGCTTTTCCCTTCTTAAAATTTGATGAACATCCAAGACTGAATAACTTCCCTCTTTTCTACATCTAAGCGAAGGAATCAGTAGACACACAAGACAATGCAGGGTCGAGTTTAAAGATTCAAAGATCAGTGCTTCTCGAGACATATGATACAAGTAGATAAGAAAATAGAGCTTATAAATCATTTCCCTTGACCTCAAATCTTTGGAATTACGTAAATCTAGATATAAAAAATGTAAATAGGCAACACTTAATAAAAAGATCAAAATACTCCTTAACTGAAGTATCGTACAACGGACAGATTTTTTTTTATGTAACAAATATGATAGACTATTCCAACGAACCATAAAGTCCAGCTTCTTCCAGAAATGCACATTTGGAATGGACGTAGTGTTGCCCAATTTAAAAAAGGCTTTTCATTTGGTTCAAACAGAAAAAAAAAATCACTTGGTTCAAACAGAAAAAATCACGTCGTTGTATAATAAGAAAGATCAGTATTAGAGAATACCTGATTTCCCTCATTTATCCCCTTCTCGTTTTATTGAATGCTTTATGATGAGAATCTCTTTTCATACCATTCTGAAAAGGCTTCATATAATGAGAGCGCTGATTAAGTCGAATGGAAGCACGTAAGACCTTTCTCCTTAAAGCCCTCTCCATTCATATACAATCGGTGGTGGCTATATTATTACTTCAGGCAATCATTGATGTGGACCGCCCAAGTGCCACAGATTCTTTGTACGTGGTGGGACAATATCATTCGTGGGTTCTGGCTAAGAGGTATATCCATCCACAGATCTCCTGGAAAGGATGCTGTCCATATATTACCACTGAATGCTGTTCTTATAAAACCATCATCACTCTCTTATCCACGTCCATTTCTGTTTAGAAAAGAGCAAAAATAGTAGATCTTGTTGTGTTGTCCTGCTTTGTTTGCATCTACATAACACCCAGGGATAAGCGCCCCTCGTTGGGGGTTAGAGTCCAAAACGGCCAACAATGTTTCAACTGCGCTGTGAAAACTTGCGTTGCCTAATCAGCTACTTTGAAGCTGGATCTATATCTTTGAAGCTTGTACAATAATCCAAGTCCCAAATTCCATAGCATTATATCACGAACAGCGCTATAGCAAAGGATGTTATAACAGAAAACCTGAAAGTAATGCATTAAACAAAATACTCATATCAATATGATGTCTAAATCCATTGTTGATTGAAATGGATATTTTACTTATTTTGACCTTGCTTTTGGCGTTTGTTTATCAATGAAACAAGGTTCCTCAAAATAAAAAGATCGATGAAGCATCCTTCAAACTGTAACATTGCTGCACATAGACAAAGACGAAAGAATTACGTTCTGGTGAATGAATACATTCATGAGGTCATCTAAAGTTTAGTGTATTAATACAATTATGATTATAAATTGCAATCATATTATACTGAAACTCTATTTGAACTGATTCCACGTGTCATATGGCCTAGAGAATGCAAATTGAATAAACAATCAACGGAAATGGTCCTGTTGCAAATTGTTTATTCTATTGCTGCTGTGTGGACCAAATAACACATTCACCGTGTCATATCGGGGGATCATTTGAAAAAGAGTTTCGATATAATATAACGCAATTTATAATTTGTCTTGTGATCTCCCCATATGAGGTTGAGCATGATATTTTCACGTGCATGTTGCACGATTCTCAGTTTAGGGGCATTCTTTTGGTTAGGTTCAATGTTTCAGCTCCATTGGGGACTGTTGGGGGATGCATTTGGTTATAGACCCTTCTTTTCAAGGCTGGCGGGATTATTTTTTTCAAAATTTCATCATTAAATTAGGAAACCCCAAGGTTCACATGATCTCCTTCGACTTTAACGAATAGATTCCAAATGTATAGATAATTGATTGATGAATCGAGTCACGTGATGAATTTTGTTTTTATGTAATCTTCTGAATCATTCCATCGTAACGCAGAATGCCGAGATTTGAAAAACTGTAAGTTTAAAACGAGTAATGTATATTAGTTAGTTTCCCCGATCTTGATAATGGATAGAAGTATGGTCGTGGTTTGCATGATCTCACACGATGTATAATACTTACACTTATTGAATCACGACATTCGTTTCCATAAGCAAGGAAAGCTAACTAAAAATTGAAAAAAAGAAAGAATTGTCTCGGGTGTTCAATCAAACTTGTATTGATGAAGCAGTGATGCGTAAATTAACATTATAACTAACCGAGTATACGCTGTTGCCTAATCAAACGCATCGAGTTAAGACAGAATCGTTTGGCTCAGTCTTGATCACGCGAGTTACTCTGATAAATAATCTTCTCTGAAGACAATTACGTTTCCTCATGAGAACACAGAGATTCAATCATATTGGCTTGAGCTAAAATAAACTATCGTTATTGTCTGCCATTCACATCGCTCGAACGATGACTTTGTCTTCGCAAACTTGAAGGAAAAAAACAATGAATTGTCAGACAAGGAGACTGTGGATTAAGGATGGTAATGGTGCAAAAACTAATTTCTCCAAGCCTAATGACGCCTAAGGTTTTATGTTTACTGAAAGGGATTACAAAAGCAAGTTGGAACAGACATTTCTTTAAAAATATATCTCTATACGTGGTGACGGCCAATTTTGCAAGTACTCAGTGGAACCGTCCATTAGAACATTGGATAAGAAAGAAGCTGGAAATGTCTCTCTCTCTATATATAAATAGATGCTTGCAAAACGTATGGCCTGTGAGCCACATTCAGCTCATGATAGCTGTTGATAGGACCTCAGATGAGTCAGGAGGTTCTGAAAGCTGCGAAACTCAAGACAAAAACGTTGACAATTATGGTTTTCGATTCGTTGAGGGCCTCCTTGATAATTATTTACTTGATCTGTGTGTCTCTTTGATAACACTAAGCACTCTTAAGAATAAAACCAGCAACAGATTATGAACAAAATTTTTCACCAGATCTTTAAGGCATAAACTTATTCGCCCGAAGGTTTACAGTGAAATCTTAAAATACATTTTGTATATGTTTTTCATGTTTCGATGGCTTGTTGGTGTACTTTGCATTGTATATTCAATTAAATACCATGAATAAGAGAGTCAGAGAAAAAGAGAAACTGTGCATAGAGCCTTGAACTGAGTGGACGTGTAAGTATTTATTTATAGCCCCCAAATACAATATTGTGTGTCTTGTGTACAATAAAGCTGTATCCGAAGCAATATAATTCGAGGCAGCACTCGAGAACCAAGCAACCTCTTCTTGCTAAATCGGATCCAGATGAAAAGACCAGCCAGTTTGGTAAAAATAAAAGTTGGCAGAGAAGAGCATTTTTTTCATGATATTAAGTGCTTCTAAGATAAGCTTTCAAATTTCAAAGGGGGTTGTTTTTGCTTGGAAATGCTATACGGAAAGAAATTTAATGAAAAAGTGTATGTTGATTGTTCGTGTCATGGTAACGTCCAGAAAAGATGGCGATGTTTCAGAATGTCAGTCTCTCATGCATGACTCTACAGAGAATCGTATTCGGCATCGCTGCCAACTTAATTGATCACTTAAAGCTGAGTTCAGAGAATTCGGCTTTTACCCTGTTGCTGAGAATGAAAGCGCTGCTTGCCAAGACACACATCGCCTTCCTCTCTTTGTTAAAGGTGTTAAAAAGAATTTTTAAAATTAGAGAAGAACTTGTTGGCACGCTGACTATGAGTTGTTGCACAACCGGAAGAGATATCTCAAATGATGTAATCAAGTGCCCGAAAAATAAGTTGGCATATAATTTTACTAATTTAGAAGCTGTTTGCACTAATGGCGCTCCTGCTCTAAGTGGATAATTTATCGAAGCAGTTTCTCTTCTCGAAGAATCTATTGACAGATGAATAACTGCACATCATTGCATTATACATCAGCAGGCTTTGTGTGGCAAGATCTTGAAGTTTGAACAGGTAATTACGATTATAGTTCCTATCGTTTTCTTTTTCCCAGAGAATTGAAAAATAGAACATTTTTCCAGAATGTGGTTGGTGTCAAGTGCACCATACGAAGGAGTGCCACATGCGTGAAATGACTGAGATGAAGGAGAATGCTACAACATTTTGCTGTTCTGAAGAAAAAGAGCAAAACCGGGATATTTCAAGGGCTTAACGATATTCTTTATATTGTGTCAAATGAAAATAGCTGCTTATATTTCAACCAATAGTAACAGGAAAAATTGGAATAAGATTAGGACTTTTCAGGAATCAGCTGTCAAAGGGGGGGGGGTGTCACTTCCTTATCTTTTATCCTCACAAACACACACACACACACAAATATGCAGATTTAAGCAGAAAATACACCAAAAAATTGACATATTCATGAAAGAAATTTGCAGAAATCAGAAATATATATATTATACAAGGTATAATCAAGTAATTATTGGATCATTCAGCATATGATTAAATCGATGACACGGATATAGATTACCAGCCAATATATATATATATATATATATATATATATATATATATATATATATATATATATATATATATATATATCCACTTGAAATTACTTACTGGCTGGGTATTTATTCGGCCAGTCCCAATTTTTGTAGTCCATATCATGATAAAACTTTTGCAGTTAAATGGATTTCTATGAAAATAATTAAGGTTTTTCTTTTTTTTAAAAAATGATCTGGAAAATGACGATCAGATTTTAGTTCAATTATCTCTATATCAAAGGGCTGACATTTTCTATGTGTTATTGAAAAAAAGCAATTATTTTGTCCAAAGGTGACATCCGTTTGAAGCTAATTGAAGTTCCGTTTTCTATATATCCATATGTGCCTTCACAGTAGCCAGTTGGAGATTATCGAACTTCAAGCGCTGTCAGTCTGTAGAGCAAAGTTCAGAGAGAGCAGCCTATAATTCCCCTACAGTGAATAATTAAATATTTTTCATGTTGCAACGAACATATTCTGGTAGCAGCCGTAAACGTGACACAATTTCTCCGCCATGATCACAAAAAAATAGCAAGCAATATGATATTTAACGGGGGATATAGTCTGAACTTTCTATATGTCTACTGAATGAGGAAGGCTTATGGCCAAAAAGCGTTAAAAATTCTTTTCCGAATGAATTTAAAAGGGGGTGATCAGTTTTTCTTTAGAAACCCACAAATAAGATATACATTCTTTTTGAATATATCATGCATATAACTTCTAAATCTTAGAAAGGCTTTTTTGTTATTTAGAAATTTACTCTTGCTGCCTGCAGTTGATTTTCTGCGATCAATGTTGCCAATGCCAAGTATGGGTGGACAGACATGATATATAAAGATTTCAAACTAACTTTAAACCTCAGTTTTTTTGGTATAAGGCCAACTGTCTACACTCTGTGTCTTTTCATTTTTCTAATAACATTGAATGAATTATTACAAAACCCCTCTAAAGAGAGAATATAATCAGACAAAATATATTGAGAATCATTTCAAAAGATTAACTATTGTACATTTTAAAATATTTTGCTATGGATAGAAAACAATTTTAAAATGACAGAAATGTTCGAATCTCACACTTAGATTCTGAGAAACTATGACTTCTGCAGATTGTTTTTATGTGGTTTGACAACATTAACTGATTAATCAGATCATTTCATGATACTCACCCTGATCTGAGCTGAGAAAAACCTTTAAAAAGTTCATACTTGATTTGGATCGATAGGTTTCACAGTTAACAATATTTTTTCCAACCATTCACAAGCTTCGTAATATCTATTTTTTAACGTATTTTGTTTAGATGAAAAAGAAAATGCAGGGCAGTTTCTACCTTGTGTGTTCTAAGAACTGATTTATCAGAAATTCGTTGTAAACCCCCAGGAATAGATACAAATCAGATGGATCAAGATACGTAGGATGAAGAGGGTGCAAGTATGTTCCAGCAAGGTCTTAAGATCTTCAAACATCAAAGCAGTATTTCAATCTACCACAGTAGATGTTTGTTTTAATTTTTCCATTGACTGGCACTTACTCAGAATAGACCAGATTGATGCAGTCCCACCAAACACTTACCAAAATTACTCTTGGATGCAGATCTATTTGGTGGCGTGTTTTGTTCCGTTCCGTTGGCCTACACTAAGCTGTTTTTAAAGTCACTTTATACAATTGTAAAATGTCCATTATTTGTCACTTGTCACTAACTGTCTACCATCGTCGGGCTGCATTCACAAAAACAGAGAGAAATGCAGTTGCTCTCATTTGCTTCTCAGTTGCTTTGATGGGAAACAAATGTCCCACGTTCAAGTAGTTTTAAAAGTTTTTGCGTTCAACAGTGCAATGTTCAATGTCCTGAATTCATTTTTAAGCTAACTTTTCTCACCCAGTGGTTCCAATCCTCATTTTGTCGCAGAACTTTTACACAATTTTCATCAAGCCACGGAACCCATACATATATTTTTAGAACAACCCAGCCACCCTAATTACATTAAGACATTAAATGAAACGAAATTTTAAGGGATTTGTTCTAATAAAAGAAATAATCAATTAATGTTTGAAATAGAGAATCAACCATGTTTTTTATTGTTATAATTTTGTAATTGTTGTAAGAAAAAGTCGATGTAAGCTTATTAATGCAAAATGTTATTAAAAGACTCGCTGTCTCGCTGAATTCCAGATTTTTACCGCAGAACCCTATTGTTCCGTGGAACCCACATTGAGAAATATCCCGCTACCCATTACAACACAGGTCATCATTTAGCACATTGCTGTAACTTTTTCGATGCACTTTCCATTACACAAACCAAATCATGGGCAGCAATCACATAATTTATAGGCCTTTAAAGGAACAATGCGTCAATTTTCAAAGCTTTTTCAGAAAGCTTCCATGAAACATCTTCGTTCAAGGCAAATTATAAACTCAGTTCTTTCGTATTCATAGTATTCGAGTAAATGATCACTCTTACCACGTACTGATTTTGCAAATCATAAATGCTTATCCGAGCCTAAAATAGTCGTCCTCTTACTTCATATCTTCTTATGTGACAATGGGTTTGGAAGTGAAGGCCGTCTCATTATCGTGCTATATTTTACTTTGGCTTAAAATGAATATATTCTTTGTCTTAAAAAATGTGGGAGATTATTGGTGAAATATACTAGTAGAGAGATATCTATCAGGAAAATATGTTTTTGTCCATTGTGTCACAAATATATATATATAGAGAGAGAGAAGGGTGAGAAAAACAGACAGTCGTATTATCTATTTCTTTTATGTGCAGGTATATGAATCATTTGAATTATTATTTTCTATATAAGTTTCCTAAGTGTATGTTTTTGTATATATGCACAGTTTTGCGTAGAATTATTTGTGCAACAACTCTCATGTATTGCTATCAAAGTCTATTTGATAAGGAACAAGTATAACCAATCCTACGTGTGGATGTCATATCAAGAGATAAGTGGCGATAATTTATACGGGTTTACATCTGAGCATCTATTTCTCTGTAAGCTAGTTTATTTAGGCAACCTTCAATATGATATAGATATCAAGGTTAGCGTCCATCCCTAACCACGCAGTAATGTACAATTTGCCGGCGTATTCTTTTAAATACATCCGTTATTAAAAATGACGTACAAAGAGCCTCTTTTTGTTTTGTTTTTTTACACATCTTTTCTGATTTTCGCGCAAGCAAATGGATCTCTGGTTTAAGTGTAAATATATACTTTTTTAAAAATAGAGTGTTTCTGGTAATGAATGTGCATATGTCCCTTTGCATGTGTACATCAATTAGCACGCAATAATGTTTGCTTGATGTCTGAGTTTTTACGACCAGTGTCAAAGTTCAAATTCTGATTTTCTTTTTTGGGGATCAGATCCCCCCCTAAATGATTCTGTACTAGGCTTTGCTCACGGGATATCTACAACTGATTATAAATTCTGCTTCTCTCTTTCTTTCCTAATGAATCATAGAAAATACGTCTTCGACCTTGCCTTAAAACTACATCCGATCATGTCAAGCACAAAAACACTTTCCTGATAGATTTTTTAGAATTAATCTTCAAACAATGTGAGAAACAGTTTCAAAATACGGTATGGAAATTTAGTTTCCTCGTTAGCTTGAAATCAATCGAAAGAATATGTAATCGTTCGCTATTGTACATCTCCATTAGCCATACAGAGGTAAAAACAGTCCCACCCTTTGGCGTGTCATATCTTTAGAAACTTAAATTGTCAAAGAGAGATAAACGAAAGACCAGGTAAAGCGAATACTTCTTTTGATTGACTGTTCAAAAGTGTCTGGAGTAATAAGACACATAGAGAAGACGTGAAAGTGAGAGTCTACACGGTTGTCATGCTACCAACGTCCTTTATGGTTGCTGAATCGTTATTTACCACTGTCATATACACTTATAACTACTTGAAAGCTTTCACCAACGCCTTCTCGGCACTATTCTTAGCGTGCGACTTCATTACCAACACGAAAGTCATGCTTGAGACTCGAAAGGTCACAAGAATGAACGTGCATTCTTAACAAGATACACCTACGTTGGTCTGGTCACGTTGTCGAGGATGAAAGACTGTCGTCCATCAAAGGTTTTACTGATCTACAAACTGTGTACAGGTCAGCATGACAGAGTAACACCAAGTGGTACACCTTCAAATGATCTTCTGATTCTTAGACAAAGACTAAAAACCAGTGAATAACGTACGCTGTCTCCGACAAAACATGGTTAATATCTCCAGCAGCCGTAAAGCCTCCGTAGAAATTAATTTTGATTACACTTTATCTCCACCGGAACTAGAACACCTTTCCGGAGGTTCTTTCTTTGAAACTTAGCCAACAATATACTACGGATTTTTACGATGCAGAAAAGTAAATCAATTCAAATTTGAAATTAAAACAGGTCCTGTTAGTCAATCAATAGAGGCCATCAAGTGATCCAAGTTTTTGATTGTGATCCATGTTGAGGGTGACTGACTAAATCTCATACAAACTTTAACTGAATATACTAAGTTTACTTAAACCCAATTTGTCAATCATTTACAAGCAAATTCACCAGCACTGTTTAAAGTTTCTTTTTACCTTAAAAAGTAAAGAAACTTTCAATTACTCCCTTCAAACATTGCCATTGTAACTAGGGCACTGATTATATGAATTTTTCTTCATTTTCATTTGCACAAGGGGCAGATTTACGCATGTTTGATCATATGGAGTAAAGAAACTAATTTCATATAGATATCACTATACTTTTCAAGGAAATGAAGTCCATTTTCTAATTTTTTTTACACATAAACAATCAGAATATAACACTCAGTACCACGGACAGAGATCACATTGCAATAATTTCAGCTCATGCTATCTTAGAGGACTCAAATGCTTTGGTCTTGATTCAAAATGTCCTTTTTTACGTAAAGTTTAGATTCATGAGAGTTATCTCCATCGACATATATGCATAATTTCTGTATGTATGTGATTATTGTCTATAATATTGAGAAGAGTCATCGATGTTCTAGTATTTATTTCGGACAATTGAACTCATTTTCCTTATTTTTGTTGCTCACATAAAATTTGGTTGATCCATCCAACATCTTTCCTCTGGTCTACTATCTCCATATAAAGAGAAGTACTATAGAACGAACACTACAAATGTTGCTGATTATTTCCATTAAATATATGTTTGATACCATTACCTGAGGTTTTCATATGGCATGCCCCTCTCATTACTTAGAGGTAGTGCACCTGGGAAAGGTGGAAGGATGAATCGCCCGAAACGTTTTATGAACAACAAAAATTTCAAAAGAAAGAGAAATTTCCTGCAACAGACGGATGTCCTTTGATTGTTTATTCTATTTACGTTGTCTAGCTCGAGTGATACATCAACCGTGTAACAACAGGAGACTATTTTCAAATAAGACTTTCTATATAACGATATATATATATATATATATATATATATATATATATATATATATATATATATATTTATATGTTGGGATTTCTGCAAACAATGTCGTGGGTTTTGAAAAGAGTCTGTGTTTTCTGGTCTGGTTCTTCTCAGAATAGAAGATTGACGTTCTCTTTGATTGTTTGTCAAAGGTACAAGCAATGTATTTTTAGATGCAATTCAAAAAGTTAGACTCATTTCTTGCAAGAATCTAAGTGAAAAATTTTGATTGTCTTTCCAATACAACACTATGATAAAATTAGAAGCAATCTCACATTTGAATGAGTAGTCACAAACTAGACTGAGACAAAAACAAAAAAAAATAGGAGATAAATCAAGATATTCACATTAGCTTCAAAAGCTTCATTCATATAAAAGTTGTGTCAGTGAGTGCAAAAATATCCTGATCAGATAAGATGAATCAACTCAATTTACTTAAATTACTAACTAAGTACATGTGGAAATTAATACAATGAATTATAATTAGCTCTTGAACGGTGGAGTTTCGAATGGTACCAACCATTATCCGTTCTAATCGATGTGTTCCTGTACTCAGTAAACTGATATCTGAGAGATCTTCGTAGAAGTCCTTTTCAGTCAGATTGCACTTGGTATGAACTCGACATTTTTTATATATTTCATTTGAGGGAATAAATAACCTTTCAAAGTACATAAACTATAAGTATATATACTATATCAAAAGCCTGAGGCTGGGGTCCAACGTGCGAGGTTCTTGTGTAATTGATCATAGATATGAAGTGAGCATGCAAAAAAAAATTATCATTATAATCCCACTGGGGTATCAAGACTGCCAATAACTATATATATATATATATATATATATATATATATATATATATATATATAAACGTATGTATGTATTTTTGTATACTTTTGTATTCATGTATATATATATATATATATATATATATACATATATATGTGCGTGTGTGTATACATATATGCATATGCACACATATATATATATATATATACATTCACTTATATATATTTATATATATACATTCACATGTATATGTATGTATATATGCATGTATTAATATTTATGTTTCATCTGCACATATATATATATATATATTGAAATCTTATTTGAAAGGATCTCTCGTTATTACACATTGAAAGTATCATTTGCCCTAGGTAACCAGAACAGAATAAACAATAAAAGAAAATGAGAAAGCTGCAGTTAGGGTAGCTGCTTCAATGTTGCTCTATTCTTACAATCGAACTGAATAGCCGCCGACAATGCGAAGGCCGAAATATCTGTTCCCACTATAAATTCTCATTTTGCTCATTCACGCTCCACATTTGCTTCATTCCTTTCTTTTGCCATGATAGTTATGTTATTAACAAAATCGATCTATGATCTATCAGAATGCTTATAAATTGCGCTGTATCATATTGAAACCACCATTGAAATGATTTCCAGTTATCACACAGAGATAGTATCATTTTGTTCTACACAACAACAGGGTAACTAATTAAGGAACATGTCAAGTTCTTAAAGTAGTTCCATGTTCTTCAATAGTTTATTTTATTTGCGTTGTCTAAGCCAAATGATACATTCACCACATAAAAATTGGAGATCATATCAAATAAGAGTTCCTATAATCTTTCTCTCTATGTATATATACATATTGCAAATAAGATCTTCAGTCTTCATTCATCAGTAAAGAGCAAGGGCTAGTTTTAAAGAATAAGCTCTATGTGAGACTTGAACTCGTATACCTTCCAACTCGGGAAAGTTGCATATGCACAGCACTTGAGGTGCGTGCCTGTTTTGATTAAGATCTGAAGACTCATATCGAAAAAGAAAAAAAAACTTTCCGTACACATACAGACGAAAATCAATTCGTTTTGGACTCTGCCTGCAGAGATGGATTCTTTCAAAGATGATCATAAAAGTTTTAGTATCTGCCTCACTACACCGATCGAATTAATTAAATTTCCGTCTACCAAATGCACGAGAGAACTCCATATTTTCATTTCTCTCTTTTTCCCTCAATTTCACGTTGTCCTTAAATTCTATCAAATATGCTTCTACATCTATAATTCTAACCAGCGGGGAATACACATTTACTTGATAATGAATTGGCATTAGGAAACTAGAAAGAACTTTGATATCAAACATGAAGTTTGCAGTAACTCTTTTTGATCAAGCTTTCCTGGGTGGTAGAAAAACTCTCTTTTACAAAACGAAAGATTTTTTTAAATAATTTTTAATGAGAATCAGAGACTGTACTCTTTGTCACATTCTTTTCTTTTCCAGGTGAATAGGCATAAGAAAAAAAAACAAGCAAAAACATCACAAGAAATAAAACTTTTCAAAACAAAAAAAATTAGGAAAACTAGCCTGAATTTTGCCACGTGATGCCTCCGATATAGGGGGCATTATTCCATGAATTATCCTAGGAAGAGCCCTCATGTTTGTTATTTTAGTCATAACGACCTGCTTAGCATTTTCTTTAGTGTATTTTTCTCAAATTCACCAAATACTCACGATACGTATTATATGAAAGATAGAGTGATAGACCAAGAGAGCAGGAGAATGTAAAAAGAATTAGTACCCAACGAGAGGGGTCCGATAAATGTAAGAGAAATAGGGACTAGGAGAATAACACTGCTTGGAAATTATTTTATCATCTGTTAACTCACATTCAGCAAAAAGGATTTGCGTTCATTGTTGTATTTCTCATCTAGCATAAAATATTTCTGTGACTTGTTTCAATGTGGCCATCGAGAAGAAAATGAATTAGTCGTTAGGATTGGATCATGTGATACATATGTGTCAGATGTTCGTAAGATTGTACACATGTATGTTCGTTCATATGTTAGGATGTAAAGGTCCAGATGTATGTGTATGTTTGTGTATGGATACATGACCATTTTTCATTGACTGCAGAACATAGGAAGGGCCTACACTCACCACTCCCTAATTCTTAAGGACTCCCTGTGTCGCTGACAAAAAGAGCTAAGCTGGATCACAAACACACACGCATATATATATATATATATATATATAGATAGATATAGATATAGATATGTACGTGTGTTCTTTATTTATTTTATATTTTCGATGATATCATTTCATATGTATTAATGTATACCGATACATAATATAAAAATGAAACATTAATTGTATGCCAATTCGCTAATGTCTCTTTTTTCTCTCTCTCTTTCTCTTCTAGGTAAGTCACTGATTAAGCCTCACGCCAAGAAAATGATGGCAAGAGAAGATTTGAAATGATTGACGTTTAATGCAAGGGCGTTAACCATCAGGGTAATGTAACAGTGACTTGAATGTAACCCTACAATTTGTCTAAGCTCCTCATTTTAGTATAATTATTGGTTGTCCATTTTTGATTCACAGAGGAATGTACCACTTCATCCATTCAGTCACTCATATTGTTTATTTTGCTGCTTTTAGTATCTGCAAAGTTTCAAAGAATTATATCCTTGTTTTTTGGTTTTTTTTACAATTCGAGAAATGTGTCATTAGAACAAACATTTAATCATAAAACAATATTGCAAATACAAATTATCACACAATATCAAGCCCATCTCATATATATATATATATATATATATATATATATATATATATATATATATATATGCGTAGGTGCATCAAGTACGCAGCCTAATGATCGGGGGAAAATGAAATTACATTAAAAGGAATATTGCAAAAAACAACTTACACAATCATACATATATATACATGTATATGTATATATGTTTATGTATGTGTGTGTATATATACGTATACATATGTATGAATATCTATCTTTATGTATTCACATGCATATTTGCATATAATATCAAATCATGTGTAAAACATACTAAAAAACGAAGAAAATATATTTTGAGCAATTGGGATATAAATGACTAGATTTACAAGTTTATATATATATATATATATATATATATATATATATATATATATATATATATATATATATATATATATATATATATAAATCCCAAGTAATGGGGTGTTATGATAGCTCAGATGAGAAAAGCAATGACTGAACAACGATGACCATAATATTTAGACTGAAGTTGGGCTTTTATCTTATTTGAAGGTAACTTTATAAACCGAGATATAAGGATTTACTCTATTCAACAGTTCATAAAAAGGGCATTTTTTGAAACATTGCAGATCACTAAAATGGTATATATGCGGGCTTTGCTGGACAATATAAGTATTTGCTTTATTGAGATGTAAATAAAATGCAGCTATTCTGTATAAAATATATTTTGGTATTGCCTTGAATTTAATTTTAGCTGCTTTAAATATCAAAATCTTATCAAAGGCTGAGTATTTTTTATTTATTTATTGTTTCTTATGTGTTGAATAAATTATATATAATCATATGTTAATACAGCTTTAAATAGGTTCGATTCTGTTCGTGGTTGATCTATTACTTCGCAATAATGTTGACTCAATGATTGTAGAACAAATGACTGTTTTATGATTAGAAAACGGAAAATAAGTCAAACAACTCTCATAAGAAAATAATGTTAACCTTAGCTAAAGGCAAAACTTGAATTTCAAATTTCAAAATCTATATAGCGTACTCCACCATATATAATCTACTGGTAGAGATGATATGCATCCCCGATAGAGTTCCAGTATCAATTGAAGAGTGCTTTGTTCAGGATATACAATTATGGATACAAATAAGTTCAACAAGTACGTATTTGTACTCAAAACGAACCTTGAATTTTCAGCCCAAGATTATCGGAAATACACATTGTATTTCACAAGTCGGTATACATTTACTCAAATATCGACGAAGTGAATTCATTTCTTTAGAGGAAATAATCCACTAATTTTATTCGACTGCTGATTGTATGAGAAACTTCGGGACTCATTCCTAAACTCACTTCAGTTTGTTAACATTTTTCTTCAACTTCAGTTGGGTTACGTTTCTTCCAAAGAAGCCATTTTGAACCTTTTTGCCGATTACCTCTTAGAAGCTCTCCTGGCGATCCGAGATGACCTGCCAAAAACGGATTCAGCACAAACAGATAGAAATGTATCCGTCATATTTTCAATTTATGGCGTCCTCCAAATGTGGGTATATACCCTCTGATAAAAATGTTGGTTCTAAAGTAAAAATAAAATACTGGTTTGACTTCTTAATTGAAATGATTGCAGTATTTCTGTTTCATTTCTCTCTGTATTTGAACCAATAAATACGGATCTAAATCCATCTTCACAGTGACAGATTAAACAGTAAATTACCCCCCTTGAATCAAAGTCCAGTTGCTTTTCTAATGATATAAATAACAGGAAAATGTTTGTGAATTATTTCTCTTAATGCACATTGACAATGAGCGAGAATGAACCACAGTAAAAGTTCGTTTGAGGGGAAGTGCAGCAACACCTAAGCGTTCAAAACTCACGAAAGAAGTTTTTTCATTGATTTGTATAATCCTTAGGAACATCATCGTTGTAAATTGTTTGAATACCTGAAAGAGTTTTTTAATTAAGTAGTATAATTCATCAAAAGGTTTGTTGAATATCACAAATGATTGCAAAAGATATTTCAAGGTTTAAAATTTTAAAAACTTCATGAAAAATTTTATACTTTCAAAAGTATGAGAATTTTAAAATCTTCTATGAAATTCCACCAAATATCTACAATAAATGTGATCTATGAGATCATGATGACAATGGTTTGAAATAAGGTATGGTTCAATAAGTACAATTCAAATCCATGATCTTTTTGTTGTGGCCCATGTCTCATTTAGAGCTAGTTTTTAGCTGGTCTGTTAGATATTAACCTTTTTTTTTTGTATCTTGAATGCTTAAAATAGAACTGTCTCTTATTCAACTACATACTTTTGTGATTAGCATTTGCTGAATATTTAGAAAGAGTGTTTGAATTAGGATTCTTTGCCCTTCGTATTCTTATTGCCATGTCGAATGCAGGTGAGTCCTTGAAATGTAAAACTGAGAAAAACGGCAAAATGATATTTCTACCAGCTTTCAATTACTATATTTGCTGTGACTACAAAAGTTATGATGATTAAGGAGCTTAATCCATTTGAGAACAAACCTCCAATTACGAGAGCATGTAAGCTGAGTACAATAGACTTACCTGAATATGCCATTGGAATATGGATTTTTTCTGGACTTTTGATTTTTAAAACCTATAAATCGTCATCGTGGAAACATTTGTAAATAACCAATGCACATACCAATAACGTTCTTTGAACGTAATTTTGGAACTGGACTTACTTGCATTTGTCATTGCATTATAGCCGATTACTAGATTGGCTGCTTTTTGTGTATTGTTTTTTTTTTGTTTTTTTTTCTTGTGTTGAATGGCCAAATGCCGAAACACACAATGAATATCTTATGTTGGTATTTCATTCTTGGTGACTGCTTGAGTAAAATGTGCTTTCTGCTTTTATCATTTTTCTAGCGAAGAGAAAAATTTCAGAAGGTGATCCTTTTCTTTCAACTTAAACAAACTAACACTAACTCTTTTCTTCCTGCACTGTGGTTCAACTCACCATCTTCTCGTACACATGAACAGATCTTGATGCAGACTCGAATCGGCGTCGATTTACTCATGTACTGGTCGATGTTAGCATGCATGCCTCAACTTCTTCTTACACTCAATTTTGACTATTCAATTTCTTTTCAATATCATTTGACATTCTTCCATTTTTCCATCTCACTGATGATCACAACTTACTTATTTATACTTTCTATTGATATACATTTTTATATTTCACCTTTTCATTAATGCATTTACAGTATTGGAATATTTTATTCGGCTTCCAGAAAACTGTCTGTTTTTCTCTATCTGACGAATTTTGTAAGTAAGTTTCTCAGTCGGTCTTTTTTTTTTCAATTTCCACTAAGCAGTTGTATTGTCGTCTCATGAAGACATTGAATTATTTTAAAGATACATTCATTTTGAATTGGATTATTTTTTTAGAAACAGTTTTGTTGAATAATTATCTCCGTCTAATTTAAAATCATCTATCCAATATTGTGAGAATTTCAAATGAATTGATGAAAATTTAACATACCTGCATTATGAATCAATCCGTTTTCATCTGTTAAATACGAATTTATTGACTTTTGATGATTTGTTTCAACTGTTCCAAAGTAGTAATAACTATATATATATTTTTTACTTTCGTTGATCGTTCTAATATATTTTTCATTTATCTTTTGTTGATGATGTTTAGACTTTTCCGAACTAAATTAGGAACATGTTACAAAATTACTCAAAATATAAAAATCGTGAAGTATTTGAAATATAATCAGCATGAATTGAAAATGAAACACGAGTGCGTTGAGATGACAGGAAGTTGGCAACAACGCAATTTTGGATTCCAGGCATTAAAAGAATGACTGAACAGTTAAGTCAGGGAAATGACCGAATAATTCACACTACAAAATTCGGAATTTTTAAATTCAGGTTGAAAATTGCGCTGACCTACAATGACTGAAATATCAGCAACAAAAAAGTAATGACTATTAGCACGTTCACCGAAAAAAAACAAAAACAAATTTATATATACTTATTGTTGAATCTAAATCTGAACCACTTTTGGTCCAACGCTTTTGCCGAATAAATAGTCCTGCACTGTATTTTACTGTCATTTTAATATTGTTGAAGAATTTAAACTCTAACCATAATTAGTGGAATGTCTTAAATATTTCGGATTGCCTGTTTAAGCAGTTGCACTAACCAGATTCTTTTTCTAATTTCAAGAAGAAAAAAAATGAATAATAATCCATGCTTGCTCTTTACTGAAGATGACGTTTTGATAGTCAAATACAGGCGTTCCCTATTCCAACACAGGTGTTGGGGTTTAAAAGATCCAACTGCGTAATAACCCGAGCTGAAGGTTTGGGATTTAGTCACTTTAGAGCTATACGTAGCTCTTTTGTAGCAAAAAATAATTTCAAGACATTAATGACCATGCGTTGTGATACACTGTGTTTTGATGGGGGAGGCCTGTATTAAGTTCAATAGTTTGAATTTGTTTTCTACAAATGAATGCCCTTTTCTCATTTTCTTTCTTTGATATCTTGCAATATTTGCATACTTCAATTTTTTTTACTTGTTTATATAGCAATAAAGTTTCCATAAAGAGCTGAAAATGAAGAAAAAAGTTTTTGAAATAACAACTGAAAAACTTCCAGATTCGACTAAATGCTTTGAAATGTTCATTGTTCAATTATCAAGTATTGTAAGATGTGTGAATTATTCTTCAGGCCCAATCCACATGATTTATACATATTTGTGTATTTGTTACAATCTATAAAAGACATTCTTTGTAGCAACGCTGTATTTCTTGTTCACTAATACGACTTCAACTATTGATATAATTCTGTTAATATGGTAAACTATTAGAAGTTGTATAGTGATATTATCATGCACATTTCTACGCAAAGTTTAACAAAACTATGGTTATATTCGTGTGTCCATTTGTACGACGGTCCTAGAAAAACGACTCTGCGACCACTTTTATGAATCAATCTGTTTGCTCTACGGGAACAAATTTTTTTTTTTACTGCTGTGTTTTAAGCCACGGATGAATTTCACCTTGCACAAGAAAGTCTGAGTTGAATTTCACCTCGCACAAAAATGTGAAATCGCAGCTTATTGGAATATGTAGGAAAATATGCCTTGTTTGTATCTCTATTCTCCAGTGGAAGACGTATAGACGGTCAGCGGTCGGTCAGTCCAGGCTACGTTAAATATAAGAAAATAAAAGACCAAGTGTAATTTCATTCAAAATAGGGCATCATAAAAAAAAAAAACACAACTGCTATTAGATCATAATTGAATGAACAATTTCGGTATTTTTGTATCTGAAAAAGCCCAAAATAGTTATTCAGGATCATTATTGAAAGTAATAATCTTGGAGTATTTCCATATCGGTATGATTAACAAGGACGAATAGCAATTGACTCAAAAATAGTCACCATCCTGCATGCTCTTACTTCCACGGATAGTGAACACAATATTGTCACCAATAATTTTGCATGGAACTGAGAAGTTTGGCAGGTTCCACGTGTTTCTTTGATTGTTATAAGTATTAACTTTGCATTGGACTTGAGAATTCTCATTGGTTCCACGTGTTTTGCCCGAAGACTGAAACAAGTCAAAATTATTATCACAGATGCACTGGTACTATTCTCGTGTAACAATCAAACAAAGGTGCTGCTTTCAAATTCATTTTCAACTTTACAACTAAAATTGAGTCGGAAAATATCTTAAAACGCGGGGGAACATCTGGATTCACCAATGAATCAAATATAAGTTCTTTTTTTAAAGGAAAT
The DNA here is from genome assembly GCA_963457665.1 of Thysanoteuthis rhombus. NCBI lineage: Eukaryota > Metazoa > Mollusca > Cephalopoda > Oegopsida > Thysanoteuthidae > Thysanoteuthis > Thysanoteuthis major. The sequence continues at coordinate 46,763,314 of OY735213.1, forward strand.
ATTACTTGATTTATCAAAAATATTACTCATTTTACAACTATGAGTTGAATTAGAATATTACTTATTTTATGAAAAAAAATGTAGCTATTTCTGACATCTAAACGGAAGCAAAATCGTGTTAATTTAAATGGAAAACATCTAAATTGGGAACATTGAGCAAGATACTCAGAAACGGTGATCGATGCTAGAGATCCTAGCTCATCAAATACATTTTTAATGTGTTTGTCTGAATTCATTTTCGCTGCAGTCTTCTCTGAAAGTATCACAATTTACAAGAGCAGTACAATTTGCATGGCCTGGTTATTAACTGCGTTTTCTTTGCCTCAGGAGAGTGCATAGTAAAGAATTGAACAGGAATTATTATTCCCGTGTCTTTTTTTCCCTCTTCTTCTTTAGCATGTCTCTGTTCTTTCCCTAATTTTTTGGTGGCTGATGTAAGATGAATTGATAAGACGTCTTCATTTACAATATTTCCCAAAATGTGTCTCGGAGCATTTCTCCTTTTCGAGTGATTGCATAAATATAGCTTCTATTTCAGCATGCATAAATTACAGTGTGTCACAAATATACCTATCTATTTTGAATTAACGATATATATATATATATATATATATATATATATATATATATATATATCATATATGATTATATATGTATACATATATATATATATCATGTATAATTATATATATATATATCATGTATAATTATATATATATATGTATATATATATATATATATATATATATATCATATATAATTATATATGTATACATATATATATATCATGTATAATTATACATGTATACATATATATATATCATGTATAATTATATATATATATATATATATATATATATATATATATATATGTGTGTGTGTGTGTGTGTGTGTGTGTATATTTGGCAAGTATATTGATAGAGTTTAATAGTCATCACAGAAACTCATATCCAAACGTTTCCCTATCCGTATTCTAAAATTGAAGGTCGAAATCATATGTAGAATAATCTTTTAGTTTTATTGATTTTTTTTCGAGATATTTCTCTATTCATTAGTATCCTTTCAAAACCTTTAAAATGAATGAGAACACAAAAAAGACAAAGTTCTTCAATGCCAGAATAACATCAGGGCTTCAGAATTTTGTTCCTTATTTCTTTTTTTTCTGGGTATTCCGAATTGATTCATTAATTGTGGGGGTCGCAAGTTGAAATGAAACTTCATATGTGTTTTGAAATATACTACATAGTGCAACACAATTCTTTGTTCCCTGGTAGTGTTATCTTTTAAGTGTAAAATGTACAGAAAATATCTTATTTCCTTCGAACTTGATTTTGGCCAGAAACGTAATCGATTTCTAGTTGTTTCTCTTGCTTTATGCGATTGAAAATGTTCAAATCTTACAGTTGGTCAACTGAAAGTAAGTAGATTTCAAATTATCCATGTCCTGTTGGAAGCAAAATTTGAAAGTAACAAATTTTCATAGAAATAATCAGTCAGAAAAATAACTTATCAACAAGGACCAAGGAGAGATTTCTTTAAAAGTTGCACAGTGCTATCTTCGACTATGGAGATAGGAGAGGGAAGTTACCTGTCACTCTTCACTACTTATGTTAATTTTTTCATTTTAGCTGTTGAGAATCTGGCATTTATCGGTAAACTATATAAAAACAATACTAACGCGTCACTATTCATCCTCTTTCTTCTGTGACTTTATACTAATTTGTCTGAACAAATTTAAGGGGAATATCAGCTATAGGGTTTGTGCTGGAAAGCTTAAAGAGATCTCTTAGCTTTGGGCGATTTGGCGATATGAAAATCCTTGGCAACAAGTTCCTGAGCATATTTCAGGTCTTTGTAATTCTTTCCTCCCCAAAAATATCGTTCGAACCTAATTACTGTAAATGCCAGCGTATGTGTCAACCCACAAACTGTGGTATTAATTCAAGTTTAATTCTGTACCTGCTGAGTAAGTAGACTCTTTAACATTATGTCCATCAGAATGTTTCGTTTGACGAGTCTAAACGATGCATGGGCAACGTTTCTGGTCTGGCAGGCCACATAAGACAATTTTCTTTTTCATTCTGGTCACACATTTACTTGAAAAAAGTAAATCATATTATATAAAAAGCATACTGATTCAATTTAGACAAATATACGTATTTCAATTATTGTATTATTGATTGGTGAAGACAAAATTGTTATTTTAAGATATAAATCATAAAATTAACTTCCTGAAAAATATGCAGTATTTCAATTAAATACCTGTATTGACAGTGGACCACAAAAATGTTGCTGTAGGCTTAATCTACTTGGCTATATGTGGAGTAAGCATAAAGGAAAATAATTGATTCTAAAAAGGAGAAAACTAACAGCCTCCATTTGAAGAAAAAATAATTACCAATCAAAATTTTTGCGTTTTCAATACATATTTGGCGTGTCAAATTCCAAGTGAAGTGAATTGAAATATTACTGAACCTGTTATTATTTAATGTATTGATAAATCATGGATCGCCTGACTCAGTTTGGTGTTTTGAAGCACGCCATAGTGAATGTAAACAAAGGCAAAGACAGGCAAACATTCTATCTGAGCCTGTTTGCTCTGTCGTTTCTTTGACTTGATTTCACTCCTTATCCATCATTTGTAAAATTGGCTTTAAGGGTACGCTGCTTCATTCCTTCATTTGTAAGGGTTGGGCGTTTGAATGATGTCGTTTTATGTATATAGTTTTGCTTTAGCACGCCCAGAACCAACAAATCAATGAAAACCTGACAATGCATTTTATAAATCAGTTTTTTTTCTGTTTTTAAAATTATGGCCTCGTGATCCATGAAATGATGGCTAAGTGACATGCATAACAATTATCTTGTCGTCACCCATAACCAAACCCATAATAATTTCAGGTTTTTCAAATTGAAAGCCTCTCAGTGTTTTTGCAGTTTATTCTTTTTTGCTTTGTTTCAACGCGAGCAAAGTCCCCCAAGTCTCACCAAATATTCGATCAAATTCGCGGATTTCATTCGAAGAGATACTACTACTGGTGTCGCCATTTCTTAAGATAATGGAAAGGGATATATTTGTAGTTTTGTGGTATTCCGAAGATCAACACTGCAAGTGGTTCTCACAACAAGCTTTGAAATAAATGTTGCACTTTTGATTAGCCAAACTCTATCAAACAAGGTTTAGTGTCCAGTGCAGCTAAACTGGTGTATAACAGTAAAGAAAATAGGTTATACCACCCGGAGAAGCAAATAAAATTAGAATCAAATTATAGAATCTAGCAACTCAAAGTAGAGACAGCACGCAGGCCTCAGGCTAACAATTTCGTCAGCTTCAAATGTTGGCCTTTCGAAAGCAGTAATTATATTCCCATCACTTACTGATTTTGTATCAATATACTTGATAGTATGATATTCAATCAAATCTACCACAGTGGGGAACATGGGGATATTTTCGGTTCGGTTTTTGGCGTTATGACCGAGAAAAAAACGGACTTAGTAGCTTAGATGTAAACCTTCCCAAAGAGGTTTAGTATGCCGATATGATGATGATCAAGGTTCACACAGATAATTAAGCGAACGAATGACTTTAGACATTTGTTTTCATTCAATATGCCGTTTGTGGTTAGCTGTGCCTACTGCTGGATTTCTATTTCTGCATATTTCATTTTACTTACTACTAACACCCGGAAACGGTTTCAGTCCTGTTCTTAGCGTATTCAATAGACAAACAGAGGGACAGACAAGAAAATAGACCCTTAGTTAAACAAAGCATCTCATCTACAGAATCCCGCTCTTAGATGAGAGAAAAGACAACTTCACACTGGAGGAGACTTTGAAAGTCACTCTATATTCACATCAAACTTTGTATCTTCACCATATATATATATATATATATATATATATATATATATATATATATATATATATATAGTGAGAGAGAGAGAGACTTATCCATCTCGTAAGAACACCTTAGTCTGCCACAAGACTGCAGTAGTGGGGTACGTGGAAACGATAGAATTCAACACATTAACAAACTGGTCAGCAAAAATTCCTAGCTAGCCATCGCAATATGGTAGATGCTCGAGTTAAATACATAGATATTTACATGCAAGAACATGGATGGATTATGAAGCTTTCTAAGTGGTTCTTTGATACTGATTATAAATTCCTTGGATCGGTCCTCAAGAACTCAACATTAATCATTAAAATTGCGTGTCTCACGATTTGAATTTATGTAAACCTGCTTGAAGCTAAATTCCCTATTTGTGAGGATTTCAGATGAATAATCAAAGGCTCAGCAAACCCCAACCGATAATATCAAATATTTAGCATGATGCTCAAGTAAATGCAATAGTCTCTGATGTTGACCATTCCTCGAATTCTGACTCAGGGAATAATGTATAGCCTGTTGAAACTGTCTTTGACGGTTGGTCAGTTTGGTGATTTCTGTTGTCTCTAACTCAGAGATGACTCGATGTCATTCCAACTCTCTTCCAAACAATCTGATTTCTCATTTACATCTTTGATGTTAACTGTTGGATAACATCTTAGAGGGTTTGCTTTGCACCGTTGGAAAATGTGACGGATAAAAGAGAATACCTTTCCTGGCGGATGTTACATATTACACTCGAAAAAGACTATAGAATGAATTGACCAAATCATTGTTACCATCAAAGATGTGACAAAAATTAGGTTTATCCTGAAGAAGTTGGAATTGTTGATTTTTCTTCTATAATTAAATCTCTGTAAAATCTGCCTTTGGTGAGGCAGTATTGATTTACAAATGCTTGAAAAAGTTTTAAAAAAATTAAATCTGCAAATTGAATTCAATTGTTTATTTAGATGTGCCCACACGTATCAATAAGATGCTTTTCAATCGGTTGGACTAAACAACTAAACAAACAAATAAGGATAGAATATGACGTTGTTAAAAGAACATCTATTTCAATCAATATTTACCGGCTGCCATTTCACAATAGAGTGTACAACGTCCAAATCTTTGTTTTTGAGAAAATGACCATTTGCGATTTTCATGAGAAATATTACTTGCAAAATATTTCCCTATCACTGTGTTAATGAATGGATATTATTGATTCTTTGCATTTTTATGCTACTATTTACATAAATCTTAATTTTTTGTTGCTTTTCATCTAAACTCGGGTTCCCTTTAGCTAAGAGTAAATGAAAAGCACTGATCTAGGAATTATTGTCTTATTGAAAAATATGTCCAAACTACATAATATTGCCAAATTCCATATTTCTCAATACCGTATGTCCAAAATTCCTCGATTATTTCTCATGTTATTTTTGACAGGATGGGTAAAAATCTAAGGAAAAATGGTTAAAGTTTTGGGAGGATCCATTCACGATTACTTCCCCTGCAAATGGTGTTGGCAGACTAATGCACTCCCTGAACGCTTTCTAGTTTGAAACTATATGACATAATATTTGAACATTTATGATGTCCTCTTATATTGTACAAAATTACAAATTTATGCAACTGATGTTTTATATAAATGTAGAACGTATGTCTGGCATCATCCTTATAGTTCTTAAAGCATCGTTCTCATATTTGGTTCACGTTTAAATTGGAATAGCATAAGTATCATTACAAACCGTCAACCAAAACTCTTGAAATAGGTTTCTTCAATTTGGTTCGTCCTGCTGGCTGGCAATGTATGTAAGTATGTTTGTATCACGTGAGTAGGCTGCACCAATAGAGTCAAAGGACTGATAATTTGAACATTTACTCCTTGATATTTCTAGAAAAACATTTATTTCGTTGTTTTCTGAAAATTCCCCTCCTAAAATGATTTTTGTACTGGGTTGAATTCGCAATGTAACTCTTAGCTAAACTGAGCCCTTGTGTTCGTTTGTTTTGTTTTTGTTTAGTTTCAGACTTCTTTTAGTAATCACTGCCCAACAAAATGCGAGAGAAGCAACTCATTCATTGGTCACTTCCCTCCCCAATTTTGTAGTTGATCATTCCAAAGATAACAGACTGCCAAAATAGATTCGTTACGTAACTGTTTCTGTTGAGTGACTAACCAGAAGTGTTTGCTTCGGGGTTTTGTTTAAATTATCTCCTGAATGTCAAAATATCTTACATTATTCAAGTGTTTCATTTGTATTTGCTCTTGAACTTTGTCTCGAGACTTTTCGATCAAAGTTCATTTCAATCTCTTAAGCTTTATTCCACATTTAGAAACTGTCAACCAGAACTGTCTGTATAGATTTCTTCAATTTTTGAGTTAGTCTAGCTGTTTGACTAGGGGCTGAAATTTGAAGATTTCCTCTTTATTATGTGCGGAAAAAAAAGTTTTTTAATCACACACACACACACAAACACAATAGTTCTCTGAGTTATGGTTCAATTTGGAGTGTTACACTTAATTGACTCCTTTGTTCGTTCCCAGTAGCTTTCACATTTGATTTTCGGAAAATTTTCCAGTTATCACAGTCGAGCAAAAGTTACGTAAAGTAAGGTAACCCCTTTTTCTATTTTTTGATTGATAGCCTCAAACACAGCGATCTACCAAAAGACATCGGTTATTTGGTTTCCATTGAGCTACTAGACGGACATCTTGTTGTAGTAGCAGTTCAATAACAAGACTGATAAAATACAGACTTGCATGTTAGAAACTTTCCAGCTGGACAGAAATGATTAATAGTGATCCATTTCCTCTATTCCTAACAGAATGTTGTACTTTCAGAATATTACATATATTATTTTCCACAGAATTTAAGGAAAAAATCTTCTTCGTTATCGAAATAATGAAAGTGTGAACAAAGAGAAACCGATTCGTTCATAAATATAAATTTCCTTTGTCTGAAAACATCGACACTATCAATTTCGACGTCACTACTGGAAGAGAATCGATAATAATCGACTGAAAATTTAAGTAATTCCCTCTTGTCTGCTCTATCAGATAATAAATGGAAAACTAGAGCCTGAATTCCCTGAACGAACTGCAAGTCTTATAAGCAACATGGCGTAGTCCTCCCCCATCAAAATAAGACTTGATAAAATTACAAAGAAATACCAGCGAAAAAACAGTTTTACCATCTTCACAAGGGAAATTACCCAGCACTTCGAAACGATGAACGGCAGAAAAAGGTGTATTTTCAGTGTTATAGATACATAGTAAATAGAACGCCCTTCTAAAGCATTTTTTGTCCCCCCAAAAATAATGGAACCGAATTACATTGCATTTAGACACATCAATTATCGTAGGAATAACAATGATAGTTCAAAAATTGGGGGACGAAAAGCAGGAAGTAAAATGAATTGAATGGAAACGAACAATGATATATGAACTCATAGAAAGACAATAGTAGGCTTGCAGCGAATGTCCAGACATTTTAATATGGCTGCACTCTTATTAACAGAGTCAAGACATTACCGTTGTGAATATCTGAAAGAATAATCTATTTGCGTGCAGATAGTAGTAGTTGGTATAAGCAAAATGTCTACATGTAATTAACTCACAAAGCACAGCATTCTCTCTAGACGTACCATGTACACTGTGATACATTCGTTCCATAGATAGATATCTGTATACATACCTAGATTTATTTATACACATGCATGTATATACATGCACACAAACGTACACACAAATTTATATACGTATTCATGAATATATATATATATATATATATATATATATATATATATATATATATATTAGTAGGAATACTGAAACACGGTATTTCAAGAATGTGTGATATAAAGCAATGATGAAACAGTCAAAGCAATAATGACAAAAAAATGGAACGAAATAAATTATTACTGCAATTTAATCAAATTACTTCAACAAGAAAAAATTCGTTCCCTAATTGATCTTTTGTGTTTCTGCTTGAATGTGACGTCGCTAATTTAATTAATTCAGAAAGAAAGATTCAAGAAAGAGAAATACTGAATATTTTTTCAATTTGCTAACACCCGTAGAAATTGTGTTTAATTGAAGCTCTCTACATAAACAAGAAGCAACCAATTAATCTTTTCTTATAACCACTGTGATAAATATAGAAAGTAACCGCTGATGTAGGATTTCATCAAATAAAAAATCAAAATATAACAATTCACCAAGTATTAAAAATGTTTTTCTTTTGAAATAACAAATATGAATTTCAATAACGTCAAGAGAATCATATCAACGATTCTTATCTAAAAAGCACGATCTGGAGGTTGATCAGTAAAATTGATATTGGTACATTCAGAATTTAGGTTATTTCTCTTAAAGTTAAATGGAAAGATGGAGGCATTTGAATTTTTCCTTGGTAATCAGCAGGTATACGTACGTCCTGTTTCATTGAATTAGTGTTATTTACTTGTTATGATTTTTTTTCTGAAATATGGAGGACTATGTATTCCCAACTGATATGCTGGAACAAACACACACACACCCATACATACACACGTGGGTGTTGCTTCATCTATCGTAATACTCCACTATCTTTTAAAAAATGAAAATAGATATTTAAGTATATTGTCGTTCTGACTGATCAGTTTCAAGTAGTTATTGTCTGCTGATTGCAATGACTGTAAAACCGATCAGTATCAACAAAAAATGTAATAGTCCATATATATATATATATATATATATATATATATATATTATCAGCCATTATAATTCCAATATGGGACGACAAATGCCATTCCAGTCTGGCTGTGATTGAGCTGGAATTTGACAGGTGTTGTCGACGAACTATTCCATCTTATTCCACCATCTAGCGTCTGGTCTTTTCCTACCATCTTCGCTGTCCCATGGATACTAATTGAATTGCATCTTGATCCATTTGTTTTCCTTTCTTCTTGCTAAGTTTCCCGCCCGTTTCAATTTTTATCACTTAATTATCCGTACATATTTCACCCTAATCTGTCGTCAATTCCATATCGATCTTTTCCTGTCTCTTAATCCATAGCATTGGTCTTGCCGATTCCGAGTTGGGTATCCAGGTTTGCATCGACACGTCCCTCTGGTATTATGCATTCATTGCATTGTATACGTTTTTACGCATTTAGGCTGGGTTATTTTCAGTACGTCTTTATTCATGTCAATTGTTTTCCAGCCAATCACTTTCACTTTCATGGTCTTTCTCTAACTTTATTAGCTGACCTAAGTAAATTTTTCAACCTTCTGTGAAACTCCACTCTTCTGGTATCTTATTGTAGAAAATTACTTTTGTCTTCGTTCCGTTCATCTTTAACCCTCAAGTATTATACGATTTCACGTGAATTCATTTAATTTTTTCTCACTTTTTTTACCTTTTGTATCGATCGTGAATAAAAATCAATACATCTGCATTCCTGTACATTCGGTGCCAGGTTAAGTGAACTTTGAGGACTCATAGATTATTGAGAAAAAGTTCGATGAAAAGCAATCCAATAATCTATGAAATGGATGTGCATTATACACTGCTCAGTGCCTGCATAAAGACACATTAATAATCTGCGAGTGGATATTACATACGTTATATACATACGAATATGAATATTCATGTGGATATATTTTTATTACATTTTGCATATACCCTATACGTGAGGATATGAATATAAAGTCATTCGTATGCACATGAGCAGTATTTGGTATACCTATAAACATATCACGCACACTTGAATAGAAGTTAGATGCATGATATACGTATTAGTATGTTTTGAATTGACAATGAATAATGAATTTATAAGGTTATGCGAGTTGAATTGTACGTTTGTATAAGTGAGATATGGCCAACCGAACCATCCAGCCAATGGGGCTACAGCTTTTTCCTTTTTTGCTCGTCTGTGGGTTCTCCTGGTAACTTTGAGGGTTCCAACCTTGCAAATGTGCATGATTACACCACCAGGCATAATCTAAAACGTCCTAAGACGGACCCCTATGGTTATTTTGGACTAACATTGCCGAAATCTCTAAAATTGTCAGATGTAATAGTTATTTCATTTTAGATAATATATGTATTTTAATATGCGATTTGAGATACATCTCAGATAATTAGTTTTAGTTCACGCGTGGGCTATGATGATTCATCTATGTAATGCACGCACTTTGATATTTTTTCAAGTGGTAATGCAACATTATTCGTATCTAGTCTATGGGGAGGACCGGTCAACCCTTGGACAGCATCTCCTTATTCCACTCAGAAAAATAATTTGTACTTGTACCGATGTATTGGCGACATTAATGGCGGGGTCTAGGGTAATCTTTGCTCTGTCCAAACGTACGCGTGTAGGTTCTGACGTTAATATGACCCGGAGTCAATTTTACCGTCTCGGGGCCAAATGAACGATTAGTCTTCTATATTTGATTTCATGCACCATTTATTGCTTTGATTTATTTTACTTACGAGTAATATGATTGACGATTTCGCCTCAGTTACCCTAAGCTACATTCATCATCTTACTGTCTTGTCCATCTCCCCTTAATGTACTTTGATCTGATACAGTTGTTTTGGGTTACTATAAATAAGGATAGTGCCGCTCTTTTCACATGACCTTTGCGAAACTATGTCCTTGTCATTTTGTCAGCAATAACTCTCTCAGAATCTCTTATGAAGTTATTTTCTACATATTTTTAGATTATAGGTCCTGGGATATCCGATCAATATTGAAGCGTCCGCCTCTTGAGAGACGACTCGAATTAGAGTGACGAAATCCAGATCTCTGTTGCGTGTGTCAGCATTGATATTCTTGCAAGCTTCAAGTCTGGTCGAGACGAGGGCTAGATTTTTACAACTGTTTTATGACAACCTTTTAGCAGGCTGCAAGTCCGCTAAAAGGATACTTCAATCCTAGTCACATATACTTGTGTGTATTCTGAAGAATCTCCCGCACAGTAATCCAACCTTGAACCTTCTGCATGCGAGACAGACGCGCTATTACACTATCCGAGCAAATCTCTTATCAATATTAGTAAATAGGACCCATGGTGTTTTTTTTACTCCATTTCTCCTCTACTCAGCCCCTGTGCCATTTCATCATCTTGAGCATTGGAGTCATATTTCTAGTTTTCAAATATAACTCTCAGAATAAGGAAAAATGTTATTTTTTGTCCATGTGATCCAGTTTCTGTCTTCTTTTTCTTTTTGATAAAAAGGTTATTTGCCGTCTATCCATGACTAAGATGAGATCCTAAACATGTGAAGACAAAGTAGGAGGATTTAAAGATTTTACTTCCAATTTCATTTTATTTTTTCTACGAAACAATTTTTCTCATTCTTCTATGACTAAGTCTTCTTCCTTATTTCTGAAAAAATCCCCACTCTTACAGGAATCAGAGATGCTGAATGCTAACGATATTAAAATCGCTACAGAAAAATAGGGAATGATACATAAACTTTCGACTGAAACAGTGATCGGTAAGACTATGATAAAATTATGAAAATATCTACACCCACAGAACTCCCATTGTACTTAGTAAATCTGTTTCAAAGTAAAAAATCAAAACGATTGGATACATGTTAAGTATATCATCATCATGACTCGACTGTTTTCCTCACACTTAATGCTTCAATGGAGTGTTACCTTTCAAGTAAATGCTAGAGAAATCATTAAAAATGATATTTTTCACATTTTTTTTTTTGGATGTTTCATAAAAAAATAAGTGTTACTCAGTCAATTATGTCTAGCTTTCATTCAGAAACAAACATTTTGAAGGACTTTTGAACGAATGGAATTTGCCTTATACATCCAATCTAAAGACATTAGGCACAATGCATTCTTTAATAACATACTACAGAACTCATTTTACACAGAAAGATGCGCTGGAGATTGTTAGAAGTCGGAAGCTGAGACCATTTTATCAAGATTAAAATGAAAGAAAATACGTTTTTCGACGATACCATGTTTGTAATATGATGTATTGAAATAACATTCAAGTATATCAATTTTCTCTTTGAAAATGCTTTTATCAGATTATTTTCAAATCATAATCTTGATAATCAGAATTACATACTGACTGGGCTTACTCTAATTTCTCTTCTTTGATGTCAACTTTTACTCATGAAGGACATGTACATTCAAGAACCACACTTTTACATACATACGTATATGAAAGAATGGAACCTTGGATTTTCCCCGAAAAGAAATCCATTCAAGTAACCTCTGGTATTGGAATCTCTGAGTCAGTTATCTTGATAAGACATTTCCTTCAGCTCTTCGTTTCCTAAGATTATGTTCAAAACTCTCTTGATATTACAATAGATGATGATTCTTGAAAGAACTGTTACCTCTTCATTGAGCCATGCCATTTCCTAATCAAAGCTGTATAGTCCATCTTTTGAATTATACAGGTATACGTTGTTTAGTGTGCTTAATTCGTTCCCAATTATTTCCCTTTTGCTCAAAGTTCTCATAATAATTCAACGTGTTTTCTTACCTTTTATACTCACTTTAATTTTAACAGCAAAACCTTAAATGTACAACTTCAAAACTCGCACAAATCAAAACCACACATTCCAAGATTTTACTGTTTTTTGTTTGTTTGTTTTTTTTGTTTGATTCGCACATCTGAATAAGGAAACAACTTTTTTTTCTTCCATTTTCATGATAACTGTTTTTTCCTCTCTGTTCCAATGAAGACAGTTGCTTCCTAGAATTTTATGATTACTGTTTTTCTCTATGTGGAATTCTTTTTTCACTTTTCATTAATCGATTGCTTTTCCATTACAACCCACCTTGATTTGTACCAATCCACACGTTATGTCGCTGGAAGTTTAAACTAATTTTTATGCTAATGGCGTCGGGCAGTTCGGGATTGTTTTTCTTTTTGCAGTTTATTTTCTCTTTACATATGAGAAGTAATAATTTAATCGATAATGTCTTATGTAGTAGATTGATATGTTCAGTTTATCATTTTCAAATAACTCTGATTTACATTTTTTTTCTCTAGTGTTCATATCACCTAAAATGATTGCAATGTAATTTGCGCATTATAGTCATTCGTGAAGCAACATATTCCTATCATAGATTCTTCTGTTGGTGAATGCTAATCGATTCCCGATAGTAATTTTACCTGATCTTAAATTTCAAGCCAAGTCAGGGTCCACATATGAAAATCGAGCAGAGGATGAAGTTTACATTGATGACATAAAAAGAAAGGGGATTCAAATGAAAATGGGTTTCTAGGGTTAATGTATGATTATTCATTAAGTTTATCTCAAGCCAGGCACATCATAGAATCCATTGAAAAAAAACTCGAATGTTAATGGGCTGGCCATTAATAACAACCGATGTACATCGTGACTCACAACATGTGTTTCCAGAGATCACATGTGCAACCGACGCCAGCAGTGTATTAGATAGAGAGACGGGCTACACAAATTCATAAAGTACTGGTTCCACAACACCCACGATTGAGAAGTGTGGCAAATCCTGTTGAAGGTCCATGTCCAACGACATACATTAAATGACTGATGATGATGATGATGATGATGATGATGATGATGATGATTCGGGATCACATAAGTTTTTTCATGAATTTATTCAGCGTAGATTTTTTTTCAAAGTTGATTATGCATTGTCCGTGTAAGGGGAATCAGGATTCTTCTACATAATTTGATCCACGCCTGTCATAGAAAAAAGCTGGAAAAAGGCCGAGCAGCACTAAGTTCGTTTTCAGATTGTTTTCATATATTGCTTTTGAAATCTCTCCAAAACTATCTTTAATTTCTAAACTCCTCAGCACAAATAAATTCAAAATTATACATCGATAAAACTCCAGTATATCAATTAGATCCATCCATCCTTCACATTGCTAGAGATTTCTATTACAGTTCATGCATCATGCACATATAATACATATATGTTGATGGACATAACTAAGATTATTTGTCAAGATCTATATCTTAAAAAAGACATTTGCAGCTCCGAAGTTGCCCAATACAAAAAAAAAGTTTACAGAATATTTCTATTTCAAATTATTGAAGAGAAGTTGGTGACTACAATAACATGAGAAAGTAGTTTTTGAGCAATTAAAATTGTTCATGATTTTGGTATTTTTATGAAATGAAAATAAATGATCTACGTTTCTGATATTACCTTGTGATGAACTTGTAAAAATGTACATATGATTTTCTTAATATTTCTTTGAGTCATTTTGCATTTGAGACGTTCGGATAAATAAGTGTAATATTGGTATCTCGACGATAGATAGGTAAATGAAAACAGAAATTATATTGTGTATTGGAGACTGTATATCTTATGGTGTATCGTTAATGCATTTATTTACTTCAAAGACAATAAAGATGCGCGCGTATGTGCGAGAGTTTCATTCACATCCCAAAGAAGTAACAATGCATCTACTCAACAATTAGTTTTTGAAAAAAGATAGTTGGTTATATTTTCAGAATTTGAAGAAGGAAAAAATGCTTTACTTGGGGTATTTTCGTCGAAGGAAAGAAAGTATTGAATAGTTTGATTGCACAGGTGTTCCACCTTAAACTCAGAAGGAAATGAAAATCTGTCTCCCATGGGAGAGGAACCTGCCAGCAAAACATTTTTAAATACCTCTGCTAAGATTGCAAATTTCATGAAGCCTCCTCACTGCTGGTACTCGGGCGTTCTATCATCTATTCAAAAAGTCAAATTGAGTTACTGAATGAGATTCAATTAAAGAAATCGGATCACGAGCAGTAACTGGAAAGCACTCGGAGAGCGCACTTGTCTGCCCACACCATTCCCACTAAAATTTGAATGAGATGTATTTCATATAGAGCTAAGATGCAATGAGGAGTGTACAGCGCAAAGATTCCTGTATCCGCCAGAAGTTTTAATCAATTCCCAGTTAGTCCATTGCCCATTCTTCAACAAAATATCTCCGAAATACATTGAGAACATTGGGATATCATGTGGACAGTCAGACAGAAGCAACCGAATACATGCATCTCTTCGAACTTCGTTGGCAGAGGTAAATAACATTTACGAAATATCAAACTTATGCCAGCAATATCTGGAAAAAAAATAGACGATTAACAAGACCCGCTTATTCTCTGAGTGAAGGTTATAAATATATAATCTTATATATATATATATATATATATATATATAAGCTCATGAGATGTGAAAATATTTCAACGATTGTCCAAACATTTATTTTTATCAGCAAAAAAAGATCTTTAGATTTGGCCATTGAAGAGGAATTAATCAAATAGTATCAGGATATTTTTTACAATAAATGTCATGAAAATCTAGATAATTTTTTAACTAAGTCGAGTTCTAGGCGGTTCTAGATATGAAATGAGAAAAAAATGGTGGTCTGTAAAACAAAGGGTCAGGATACCACGGTTTTCTTCTTTATAAGTCTTTTAGTTTGGTTTAAATGAGGCTGCATGCCAAATTTCAGCTTTCTCAGTAGCCTCGGAGGGTTTTTAATTTTGTCATTGTTGTCATAATGATGAAGTGAAGGCAACTTTAGGGAAGGAAAAGATTGTTGTGCAAATATCAATCAAAAGTGACATTTTTCACCTGTAGCTAACTTAGATTTTTTCAATCAATCCTATAATTCATAAACCCAAAGCAGAAGCCCCTCAGACTCTCATTTCCCGTTATGCAATGCTTCATCCCTCATTGACCCCCAGGCATGGACCAAAAAATAATCATCTAGTGAACGAGCAGTTTTCAACATGATTTTATTCATCTTTTTAATTAAAAATAGCCAAAAATCCTAATATGGCTATACTAAAATATGCATGGCCAATTGCTTTAAGGAAAGGCCAGACTTTTCAAATTTAGACATAAAATGGCCAAAATGGCAGCCATGATAGAAAAAAAGAAAATTGTGATTACAGAATCGGTAGGGAAGCTCTGATCGCTCGTGTCTGGAATGGAATCTGTGAGACAGGAAATCCTATCTCTTTGATTTTGTTGGACTACAAAAAGATCATCGTCTTTGATGTAGTGTTCGATCCAAGAAACACTTAAATCTACGTATTATGTTTTTCAAATGTATACTAAACAAAGAAATACCATATGTACAAAAGAAAAATAGATCAGGAAATATCTCAAACAATCTGAACGAAAAATACAGTTGGATATATCTACCATGTTGTGGTGTTGAACACGCATGAAATAGAACATAACGATGAGGGAGAATACACAGCTGTATTCCTACTTGAGTAAGCTATATTGATACAAATATTTTAATAAAATACTTTAATTATAAATTAGGTGCCTTAGAATCACACAGTGATATTACGATGAATAGTAGTTGAAATGATATATTCATTTTACACAATTTGGTGTCTATTCTGTGCGATATATATTCAGCTTTGAATTTTGTGTTGACATTTAAAGTTACTTTTTATGGAAAGAAGTATTCGAATGAACTCTCAACGATGTTTCAAGGGGGTACTTCTAAGGGGACTAAAGCATTATTGCCCCAGGAAAACTAATAATTTTGGATAATTTCTCGACAGATCTTGCATTCACTCTGGCACCACAAAATAACTACATCTCTCTGATGCCCTGCATTATCACGTTTTTGTTATTTCCATTATCATGATCACGTAGAATTTGTTTTTGTTCTAATTATGTCCTTACTATAAGGTTTATTATTGCTTTTTCTTTAAATTCATTATTCCCATTTTTTTCAACTATTTGTATTCGGAGAAAAGACAATTTGCTGTTATTTTGAGACTATTTAAATGTCATGCAACTCTGTTCTAAGCATGATTTCCTAAGCATGGCTCTATTTGAATCATGACTTGATTTTGTAGATAGAAATACAGTTTATTGCCTGAAGTTCAAACAAAATTAGATCATTGAAAAGCTGAGAATAACGACTCACTCATTCTCACCACCTACAATGTTCTCTCTAATTTCTAATAGTGTGCACGCAAACCTTACCGTATGCACTGTTTGTTTAAATATAAAATTGATTTCAAGATAACCCTGTCCCAGTCTTTCTGTCATGACTAAAAAATCTGTTTTTGGATGATGAAACGCAGGTTTGATTGCATTCTACGAATTTTAGGAGTATTTAGTGAGACAGTTAAGAAATGATTTCAATCTGAATTGTGCTCTTTGAGTAAAAGGTATGACCATTGGTACGTTGTCCCCACTGATTCATTTTAGATATGAATTTCAGGTCAGCAATTACCCCAATGGTTGGTATTGGAGGCAATCCAAAAAGTTTGCCCAATTCATATAAAATCCCATACATATTGAGCTATTCATCCTAGAATCAATATCTTGGTGTTTAAATGTATAGTCCTAGACAGAGCAATGTCACCAAAGAAATGGGAAATTAGATTAAAATTTCATGAAACAAAATAGAATTAAACGAAAACTGGAACATTGTGATAAAGGAATAACTAAGTATTATTGAATCACTGGCCACATCTATTAAAACTAACAAGCTGTAATTATACTGTAGTTCATGGTACCAGAACTGATATTAATCTAAATATTTGCCCTATGAAATATGGCTCAACATTCACGTGTGTGTAATGTCGAGAAAAAAATCTAATATCAACGATATCCATCAATTTAAAGATGATAGCTATTAAAATTACTGGAATTGGTAAACTTCACTATATGAATATTTTTTGATAAACATAACCAGTATTATCAGTAGTAAATTTGTTATCTTAATTTTGTGTGCATGTTAATTCCTTTTATGCACCTGTTGCTGGATGGGTGTATACATAAGTGCAGCTCAAAATAATTTGTCCTCGAGTGTATATATTAGCATGATGGCGTGGATATCATCATCTTAATGTGTGATATCTACTTATAACAACAGGACAGAATATATTCTATGTTTTAATGCATTTCAACACGCCATTACGAAATATCAAAAGCAGCAGCTGCGGGCTTTAAGTGTTTGTCGTTGGACACTGACCTTCAAGAAGATTCGCAAGACCTCTCTAAGATGGACATCGTGGAGCAAGTACTTTCTGAATTTTTAATTCGTCACCGCGTCTCCTTTCAACTGGTCTGGAATTAGCATTCTTGAAATTAAATTGCAATATTAAGACCATGATATTTTGATAGTTATTTTGTTACCTTTATTCTTGAGGCGTAAATCGTGTGGCTAACACATCTGCTTGATGTTCATACATCAAGTGTTTGAACGTGAATTATACACCTGAAGTAAATCATCAACTCCCAATGGAGTAAATACCGAGTAACGAAATCCCAGTTCCCGTTACAAGTTTCAAGTCTGGTCAAAACAAAAAGTTTATTCTTTGAAGTTTCTCCTGGGCGGGAACTTCTGTTATTGCAGTTCAAAGCTATAAAAGATCCCCTTCGAACGGATTGATCGCAACCCAGTTGAGTCAATGAATTGAGGGGGTTTTATTGCGATGGATAGAAGCTTTGCACCGGCACAGTGACGTAGCCAATGATGGCCAACTAAGACTCGGTATTGCTGAGCCCAAGAGGCCTAAAAAACTAAATCTGCCGAGTCACAGGGGAACAGTAAGCCCTGGGGTAGCACTTTCCCATCGCACAAAATGAATGAACCAGACTTGCCCAGACGATTTTGCGAAACAAGTTGTGGGGACTAGAGCATTTTTTAAGCTTTCCTGAACCAAAACCCAACATTAAAAAACGACTTTGTATCACATCTAGCTCTCGTGCGGATGGGAGTAAATAAGGATTATCTAGTAATGGACAAGGAGTTTAATTTGCAATAGATAACCATCACCCATGGATACATTCTGCAGTTGTGTTAATTAAGTCACTATGTGATTGATTTTACCGAAAGGTATGTGACCAGTATTGATTTTAAGGGATTTTAAGGGGAATTTTTCCAGGAGTGATTAATTCACAATTTTAGAACTTCAGTCTCATAAAAGTTAATAAACGTCGTACGAATCTGTCAACATAGGTTTCTTCAGTTTTCAGGTTTTCCTCGTTGGCTGGCTGGCTGGCTTGCTATGTATGTATGTATTTAAAAGGGTGACAGGCCGCTGCAATAGAGCTAGAAGACAGAAAATCTGGGTATTTACTCCGATTAAGTTGCGAAAAATAACCGTTTTTGTTGTTTTCATACCGTTAAAACTTTTTCTGGGGTTGAGGGCAGATTCTACAGGTGATGGTGAATCGGTCTCACGATTTTTGCCCCGTAGAATTCATGCTTGTTCTTGTTTTGTTTTTTTCTGTTTTTTTTCTTTACTGTGGGCTTTCTGATGACCACTGCCCAACAAGAAGGATTTTTTCACTGATCCTATGCAACATACATTTCAAGAAAATTAAATGCTAGTAAAGACCCAAAACACCAAAAAAAAAATTTGTATGATTCGAAATAATTCAAATTACAACCTTGATGTGAAATAATGGTATGCATTTACTTGGCATTTTGTACCATTCCCAATCTGAATCTATTTTTTCCGTAACTTTGTACTGAGAATCCATAAATAAAATCATACCGATACAGGTCTGGTTAGTCACTCCGTTGAGACTGTCGCCTGACCAAGACTATGGCAGCATGCTGTATTTTCGACGATCAATTTAGATATTTGGAGAGGAGGTGATCAATTGTTTTCTGCCGGAAATCGATCACAAGAATATCCGAATTTAAAAAGAAAATCAATCGTGGATACAATCGGACTCATAAACTTACATTGCAAAGTGAACCTTTAGTAAATATTCATTGAGGAGAGTAAGTTTTAAGAGTCAAAACAAAACTTGTTTCCTTAATATAATGAGTATTTTTAAATTTTAGCCTCGTAGCTCCTTTGGTCACATAGGCAATGTCCTTTCCCAGGATGTTGTATCCAGGAGCAAGCAATTGAAAAATAAGAGAAAGGGACAATCAGTTGATGGATTATTTCTCTTGCTTAATGTTGGATAAGGATTACTAAAAGTCTGATGTTTCGCAAAATAAACATGAAATCTGATAGACACAAAGTAAGGGATTAATTTGGCAGAAACCTACGATCCAAATTGAACTCCCCAGAGAAAAATATGGGGAGGGGGTTAAAATAACACCCCTCAATTTTTTTTTTATACAATGAATGTTGAAAATTTCAACCTTCGAATTCCATCCGTCCGGCCTGTACAAATGATATATAGCCAGTCAGGCAGCCAACCAGGCTCACTTTAAAACTGGAAAAACCTGTTTTGATAATTTGATGGACGGTTTCTGATATACACAGATATGCCCCCGAAACGTACGTTTGTGTATGTAAGTGCGTGTTCTATATTTGTTCTCCTGCAAATGTGTACGCATGTCTGTGTGAGTGTGTGTTTTTATGTGTGTTTTATGCATATATTCAAGTGTATAGTCATATAATGAACGGACACACGAACACGTATGCACCCACACACACTCACACACATGTACGGGGGATACTTAATGAATGTATTTAAGAGATCCCTAGTTGTCAGTATCTAGGCGTCTCATTGCGAAGAAAGACCCCCGCTTATTTCGAAATCAGAGCACAGACCAGGCTATCGAGGAACATTATGTAAATGTGTCGCCCAATGTTCATGACAGTTAGGATCCATTATTCATAACTGGGGATTGAATAAGAGAAAGAACATGAGGTTTTTCTTCTGACAGCTCATTACAATAATGTCAAGTCAGCATGACAAGAGGTTAACAACCAATTCATATACAGTTGTATCTCTTTAATTCGGCAACCTTGGGGCCTGCCCATTACTGGACCATAGAAAATGCCAGGCAACAAGCTATTCAGAATCTCCCAATAAAAGTCTTCGTGAGTAACGACCCACTTTTTTTTAGCTTTTGATAGATACGTGCTGATCCAGAGAGACAAATAAATCGACCTACAATCAAATCATTGGGGCGCAACGAATGGCTCGCCCGAACAATCAGCCAATAGGGCTACATATTCTTCCCGTATGTGTGTGTCTCTGGGTGCTCCTGGTCACGTTTGAAAGCACGTATAAATATGGAATAAATCTTTAAATTTTCAGCCCTGTAACTCCATTGGTGTAGCCTATAAGCATGACACGGATATATATATATATATATATATATATATATATATATATATATATATATATATATAATACATATATATATATATATATAAATACATATATATATATATATATATAAATATATATATATATATATAAATACATATATATATATATATAAATACATATATATATATATATATATAAATACATATATATATATATATATATATATATAAATACATATATATATATATATATAAATACATATATATATATATATATATATAAATACATATATATATATATATATATAAATACATATATATATATATATATATATATATATATGAACATACATACCTAGTGAGCCAGCGAGATAAACAGTGCATCTTTAAAATTGAAGAGACCTAAGAGTTTTGATTGACAGCTTGTAACGTAGACATAGAGTTAGGAAGACAAAAAGAGGAGATCAAGCGACATTCCACCTCTCCCGAATCAAAAGAAATAAACAGCTGCTGTCTTGAGTAAATTCTATCATAGCTCGATAGTATACATCTACCACCAACGCCATCATCATCAGGTCGAGAGGTCTTTTCAGATGCGCCTGACACGGTCACTCTATTTTATTTAATCACAGGAAGGAGATCATTTGGAAGACACCCAGTGTCCTCAGCCAGTCGATCAATGTAAGTGTTAAAATATCTGACAACTGATGGGTGCCATTGTAGCGTTTTGTTCGCACCTTTGTTTCGCTAAGAATGGCCAGCAAGGCAGAGTCTTCTCTCTTTTGTAGACGTTGTAATTGGAGGAAGATATTCGTATAAATGCTTTTTTCCTGCCGATGTTGAGGACCGCTCAGAGCATTCTCGTGTATGCACATTCCAAACCAACTTTTTGTGGCTTAATTTATGTCAAGTTGGGGAGCCAAAAAGCTAGCAGATCAGTATATGTGCCAAGAGAATTGCCAACTGAGGTAGTTTTATGTATACATCTCTGAAGGTAAAGCATTTTGTTGATATTAGAGAAATTACAATAACTGAGTTCAAATGTGGCGTGCAAAATGGATGCAGCTGAACATTAGAAAGCTAAGTGTCACAAGTCAGCACTATTGTGAGCTAGTCTGCCGTGGCATGTTCTGGATCGACTGATATGTTTTTGTGTCTTTTTTCTTGTTTGCAACCAAATTCAGCTACAGCACATGAAAAAAAAAGATCAGAGATTATAGGTGATGTTTTCTTTTCTTTTCAAGAAAAAAGCAGTTGGTAATGTTTTAATATTTCAAGAGTTTTGTCAAATATCTCTGAAAAGTTCACCAAGGAATCAATTGAAATATTCCAAGAAGCATATCCGATGTTTCTGGTTTCCCTTGGAAATCATGCTTTAAATGTTACCAAGATTTGGATATGAAACGCGTATCAGAAAATCTATGTTTCATTTCCTCAAAGAAGAGTTTTGTTTAAAAATACCATTGAAATGTGTACCACGATTGAATGGAAGTACTGGTTTGAAATTATCCGCAATTTCTTCCCAAAGCTGTAGAAATAATACCAGTTTCGGGTATGCTATCGTACTAACAGACTCGCTTTGAATTTTTCATGACGTCCATTTTATCAGAACTTGATTTAGAATGGAAATAATATAGTTTTGCTTTCATTTCTACATTAAATATTCAACATAACCCTCTGGAGATTTGAAATTTCATCCTTTTGAAGTTATAGCAACGATTGATAGCGAAGAAATTTGCTTATGATGATACTGATGACGTTTTTCTTCTTCAAATGTAGTTGACAAAAATTGATTCCATCAAAAGAAATGTAAAAATGAACATCAAATAAGTTAAAAACATCGATTGTTTGAAGTAAAAAGCTTTCAGGAATATGGATTGAATATAGAACATATGGATAGAAGTTAAACTTTCGAAAGTAATGAATGCGAAAAAAAATTCGATAAATTCTTAAACTTACAGACTCTGCAGCCATACGTGAATTTTAAAACTTACAAACACAGCAGCCATACATATGCACACCCATACTTGCAATTACACACACACACACACACACACACTATATATATATTTATATATATATATATATATAATATTGGTTCTACCGTTATCAGTTTCTATCTTACAGATTAAATTTGTGGACCATTTTGTTTCGATGGATCATAATCATAGAACCAATGTATCTTATATATATATATATGTCTTTGAGATGGTCTCTCATCAATACATGGTTAATATATCACTCACCTTTGACAATGTAAATAGAATAAACGAACGAAGAAAATTGAGCTGCAGTGGGAAACAATCATACCACTAATTAAGGTAGTCGCTTCAACGTAGCAATGCTCTTACCATTGAGCTAAACAGCTGCCAGTGACGCAAGCGCCCAAATTAACCACTTTCAAACCTAATTTCAACCCTGCTCATTTTCGGTCTATTCGTATCTTCTGTCGTGTTGAATGAGTCGAATATATCGAAGTGGCTAAACTATCGGTATTAGATTGGGAATTAAACACTCTTAATAACTAATTTGTGGGAAGAGTAATTAAAAAAACAAAGAAAACGTTTTTCTATTGTTAATAAGGAGTAAATGTTTAAATTTTAAGTCTTCTAGCTCAATTGGTTCGGTCTGTACGCATAAGATATACTTAGCCAACCAGCCAAGCAAAACCACTAAGAAACTTATGTTGGCTATTTTGCAAGCTTTGTTTGATGGTTTTTAATGATAACTTCAAAGGAATGGAAAAGGTATCCCTTGACTTTTTTCCTCTGTATAGTTAAAGTGTTTTCCTTCGTGCAGTTGTTGTTTGAGAAATAACCCTCTGAAAACAATGCATTAGTGTTTTTCTACTCCCCTCTTATCGCACCCTTTACAGACTTACTCTGGTTTATTTGATATGGATTCATAACTTGATCGCCTTACATTTCATTCACTTTACATACATTCCTTCCTCGCTGGAAAACACTTCTCATATCATTTTTTATCGCTTCTGTCTCCTCACCGTTGGTTGGAAACGATATTCTATCAATAGACGCTTCCTTGAGACGTGAAATTACCCGTGTACTTTTTTCATTTCCTTTTGATATGCCATTTTGAATGATATTGATGTATATTTTGGTCCGTGTTGCTTTGGTTTACTGGTAGAACCTCTGGCCTGTAAACGTGGAGATAAAACATTTGAAAAGTTCTGTTATAGATGGCCGTCTTCATCAAATACATATGACTGAATACGGATCAAAAGTGACACTCTCCCTCGCTTTTGCCAACGTCTTTTTTTCCCTTATCATCGCAGAAGGGGTTGGCAAAAATATATGTATACGCAAGGACATAGCTGGAAATTTGTTGGTTTTATGAGGCATGTCTCCTTGTGGGTCCCTCTCCAGCATTCAGTGAGATTTGTCAGTAGACCTGCAATAGGTGAAAAACTTCTTATACAGCTTTTGGGGCCCCTCAGTAAGCGGTTTTTGGATGTTTTCAAATTGCCCCCTGTGATCCCTTCCAGTTACGCTTCAGTATATGGAGTACCATAAAATATTTCTCCAAAAGGCACATAAGTTTGAAGGCGACACCTACAAAAATATGAATTTTTTGAAAATGCATTTAGGAAGAAAAACATGGCGAGGAAATACTTTTGAATCATTAAAAACAGAAATGAATCCTTTTTTTTATCATCATTTTTTTTTTTTTTTTGTTCAACTCCGGTGTGGAGTCGACTTTGTTCTTGTTACGGTAGGGAAACAATCCTGACCGAAATGTGGGATAGACATCGATACGTAAAACTTAAATTCCCCTACCGTAATTTGAACTCACAGCCAACTGATTGTTAGCAGGCTGCCTAACTGACAAAGTCTAAAATAAATAGAGTATAAATTAACGACAAGTTTTGACTATTAACGAAAACGTATCGTACATATACACACGGGCTTATTTTATTGTAATAAATAAATGCATTGTTACACATACACACACACACACACACACACACACACACACACACACATATATATATATATATATATATATATATATCAATCGATGGATATATGCATTCGATTTAAAGCAGGCATTTTTAAAATGTCTTCGTGACGTTCAATTCTTACAAAATATTCTCCAAAGACTTGAAGCTATGTCTAAGCAAATTTCCCATCTATGTACGCATTCACATACGGATACTAAAATGATAATTTTTCACTCTCTCCAATGTTAGAAATAAAAAATAATATTCAAAAAAAGTATCTTACTTGAATTTAGAATATTGCAAAATAAACCATGAGTAAATTTCGCTCACCAGAAAAGTTTTCAAAATGTTTCGAACATACAAAGGTGTTTTATAGAGTTATTTCGTTCAAACAGTTAGCTGCATGATTGTCAATATTACAAAATATCAGTTAAATCGTATGTATGCAAACAATTGATAACTTTATCCAAACAACTTGCCAGATCTCATGGAAAGAGATTATGTACAATACGATTAAAAAAAGTATTTTGGACCTTTCGTATACTAGATAAAAAAGATATGGGTTAGAGAATTTAAAGACTATTTCTCATGTATTAAACTTTACCGTGTAGATTATGATTGACTTTATGTGAAGAGAAATGACGGGGGAAAAGGGGCTCAGCTGAATTGTAGACTGTGTTTGCACGAGTGTTAAAAGACGAGTGAACTGCAAACAGCAGTCAAGCCAAAAGTGCTGGCAGCCAAAAACTGTAATAAAATTGAACGAATGAGAGGCCAAAACCACAAGATAAAATCCGCCGTCAATGGTGAAATCGAATTAAGTATACCACTCTAATCTTTAATGTCTGTCCCATCCGGAGAGCATATCAGATGGATTAGGTGAGGTTCACAAAATGGTCGAATATTTTATTCGTTCACTCATAGTTGAACGCATTTTAAGTTCTCAGCCTTAAAATGCTGCACAATTCTACTGATGAAAGTGTAAAGTAGACGCTTTTAGCTACATCACAAAAAGATTAATAGAAAATGAGTAATAGCGTCACATATATGGCATTCTGAAAGTTGGGAAACTTTCGACGCAACTTATTTTTTTTTTCTGTTTTGCAGAAAGCATCCTGTAGTCCTATGTGCCTTGAATGATCAATAAGATAACTCGAAACCTCGAAGCTGAAAACTGGAGAGAAAAACGACTCACAAAAGAAATTGCTGTCGAAATTAGCTAGGCATGGTTGTATGATAGACACTTGAAACTAAAAACTAAGTCATCAGTAATAGCATCCGTGAGCAAATATATTACAGCTCATTTTGCAGCAAATATGAAGATGTGAAAACACGGAGACGTTTTTGAAGGCAAATTATTCGGCGTCACGAAAAACTGTTTAGACTTCGCTGCGAGCAAACTCAACGGGAAATTCAGGGCCATTGATAATTCATCTAATCTACTATTAGAAACAGTAAACCAAGACTGGCAATACAAGTTTCTTCAGTTTTATTAGTTGGCCCGATTAGCCAACAATTCATTGGTGTATGATACGTACATGTCACATTAATAGTCCTAGTGAACTGAAAAAACAATTATTCTTTATCGTCTTCATTTGTTTTTTGAAAAATCCCACCTAGATAGGCTTTTGGTAGGAGGGGGGATCCATTTACAATTACTGTTAATACTAAATTGATCCCTTGTTTGTTTCCATATGTTTTGTTTTTCTTTTTTTTCTTTTTTAATTCAGGCACTTTTAGAGATCAATACCTGAACAAAAGGTGGAAGGGATAACTTATTCATTTATCATCCCCCTTTTTTTTTCCTATTTTTTTCTAATTGATCACCCTCAGCAAGTAATGCAAACAGAGCAGAGTCACAAGAAGGTTTCTATTGAGTGTCTTCCGAGACTTTTATTTTTAATCTTCGGGATTATATTCACGATGTTCCAAAGATTAAAAAGATAATTTATGGAGAATCTAGAAAGTTTTCCCAAACCGTCCTCGTTTGAGGATATTACTGCTTCACATTTACAATATGATTTGCAAATAAGCTCATGAACGCACATGCAACCCCTTTCACACACATACACGCTCATGCACGCACGTGCGCGCACACACACACACGCATTTATATATATATATATATATATATATATATATATATATATATATATATATCTATTGGGAGATAGATGTAAATAAATAGCAACTAGATTATTCATACCTATTTTCACAATACAAGCTAGTCTTTCGAAAGGTCTGCTCACCCAACTAGCACGTGCATCCAAAGTTTTTTTTTCTTTTTAATCTGCCCACGGATCCCCTGTAATACCTTTGAGGACATTCAGGTGTCTGCAGCCCCTGCATTAGGTACTGCTCGAAAAAGTGTAGGGGAAATAGCTGAAAGAGCCAAGCTTTTCGGGTCAGAAATATCCCACCACGCCCCTGGTTACTGATAAAATATTCAACTCTCAAGACGTGCATGATACTCTGCAGCTGGAAATGATTTTGCTTTTTGATACACTCAAAGAGGGAAGAAAGAAATACTTGACATGAGGAGAGCACATCATGCTGTGGCTAAAGCTTCTGTCGGTCTGTATGAGAAAACAAGTCTTCAGTAACCTCAATGCAGAAAAATGTGAAGTTCTGTAAGTTAATTCGTATCGAAATATTTGTAAAGATAACACTTGTAATTCAACACTATCAATTCCTACTAAAAGATTCAATTCCCGCTATTTGCAGCTTTTATATTTCTAATGCCATATGCAGCGAGGGCTAGTTTAAGATAGTGCAGAGCCTGTAACGTATGTTGTAAAGAATCCCTAAATTTGAATAGAAAACACATGCATCTTACAACACTTTTTTTTACTCGTAGGGTAAGTTATTTTGTTTGCTATACAGTCAGATAACACTCAAAGGCATTTTATCTGTTACACAGCCAGATATCACCTCAAGTATGTCTGGCATTTCAGTGATAGTATTCCATTGTTTTCGTTTTGAGCTTTGTATGGCAGCTATGACTTCAAATATGTTATTGTATTCATATGTAGTACATGTATCACACAGATACCACGCTCCGATAAATTATTGTGTAAAAATAATGACCCCTAATCAAACTTTAAAACCCAGTCTTTTATAAAAGTGGAAGGCAGTATATTAATATATCTAATGTAAAAGATTGAATGCAGTACCACTGGATTGGAATTGATAACTCGTGAGCATTATAATTACTAGTCTCAAAGCAAATGCTACTCTTTTCCAATGAAGTTGATCTGGCACTGAATGAAGCATTATACTTTGAACTCGTCAATATCTGTAGTGGATTATTGTCCTTGTGAATATTGATCTTTCTCAATAAATATTTGATCAGATGAACTCATTGGCGTCTCTTTGTTCAATTTCCATCCATTCATCATTTAATGAGAGGCAGTTAACCTTTGGCATACAGCTATAATTGAAGAAATCCCAGTATGTATGCACCGGGATTACTTGACAACAGGCCATAGTACGAAGTTGACTTTAACCAGATATATCAGCACAGAGGAGAATAAAGTGTCACTTGTGAAGGGTTTTTTCTTGGATCAGCAGTTCTCGAGAAATCTAATGAAATTGAATGAAGAAAACCATACATTGATAAATCATTCTTGATGATTCAAATGATTGGCTTTTGCTGATAGAATCATCTAAATTTAGATATAAGATATCTAAATTTGCAATATTGATGAGAAATAGCTAAAATACTTGGGTATTGCAGGGATTTTTTTGGTGACAATTTATTTTAAATGACAATTTTTGCTGGCAGCTACACACCCTAAGAATCTCATCCCTTTACAAACTTGTACATTTTGAACGAAACCATTGGAATATCATAAGCAGCAGAAGCAGCCATAACAAAAGCTTTTCGAAGTACTTTCCATGCCCACTGTGATTATGCTAATCTCCAGCATGTACCAGAAAACATTTTAATGCTTTTTGCAATTCAATGTCTGGTCTTTTCCAACAGGATTTGTAATCTGTTGCACGCAAAACGTGTAAACTTTCGCAACATAAGTTTTCCTTGCTTCTTGCTATGTGTCCTGCCTATTCCGACTTTCGTCACTTAATTGTTTCTACGATATCACTTACTTTGGTCTGGTCCTGTATCTATGTTGATCATTTACGTTTTGAATCAAACAGAGGAAATAAGATTGGAATGATAGAAAAACAAAACAAATTATTCGCAGACAAGACCGAGCTTTCACAATATTGTAGTTAAATTGAGCGTGTACACAATTACATATATATTCATACATTTGACCTCAGAACTTCTAAAGTCTACTCCTTATCCTCAAATGAAAATTGACAATTTACCCTATAGACAGTCAACTCATCAAACATCTGAAGATCTATTCCCTGGTTCAGTCCCACAGAATGTTATTTGATACTCTCCCTTTCTGGCCGAGCACACAATGTAGCCGTTCTCTGATCTTTTTACGCATTTGGAATCCACTTAGTTTAATTATTAAAACCGTCCACCATGAGACAGAAAATTCCAATATAATATTTTGTATTTAATTTATGCATTTCTTGAAAAAGCTTGAATGCTCTGATGGAACGTCAAAAATAAACCAAAAAAATCCAAGTTGTACAGAAAATGGTATCATGACATTTCAGTCATATGCATACATAAATACACGGGTCAATCAATGTCTGTGGTCTCACCCATAGTCATTTGCTGAATTTGATTTGAAATTTCTAATGTATGATGGACAATAAACCAGTGGAATAGAAAAAGTTCATATTGGAAGAACAGGTTGCTGGGAATCTAAGTAACCCATGGGTTCTACATAAGGAAATATGTCCGTCGATAAATTTATTGGGGGAATTCGGGCTTACAATTCGGCGCCAAAGACGAATATTTTGATTATCAGACATTATCACGAAGTAAAATCTTCTACACCTCACGGTTAATAAACGACTACTCGCCATATATATATATATATATATATTGTGTCATCGGTAGACAACAGTTTTGTTGTATTACAACTCTTCAGTGTGTCTATAGACAATCTATTATCCCATCCAGTGCCACGAGGAAGGATTGAAACCTTCACTTAAGACCCGGAGGCCGATATCTTACCTAGGGAACTGGACGGTCAGTAAGACTCAGAAAGCTTTACAACTTGAAAAACTTTTAAAATACATTTTTTGCATCATTTCAGTCTCCTATTTCGCCATATGAGTGAATTCAATTTGAGTGATCTTCAAGAGTGTTTTACTTCCTTTGTTTCTCCTACATTTTGTCATTATTGAACAATGTGTAAATTGTCTCTCGTTGGGATCAACACTTGTTTACCATGTTTCGTGGATTTTTAAAACAAAATAGTTATATGAACGTTGCTCCCCAGCACTGTTGATCAAACACTATCCCCCTTCATTATGTAGTTATTGCCTTACACGTGGTTTGCCATTTTGTAGTAGTTTGTTTGTGTATTGCATATAGATATTTCTATACTACATATTTATTTTTTGGAACAATGTATATTTACGTAATAATATATATATATATATATAGAGAGAGAGAGAGAGAGACAAACAGAGAGACAGAGACAGAGAGACAGAGAAAGAGTAAGAGAGAGGAGAAAGAGGAGGAGGATATCTGAAAAATTATCATATTGAGTCTCTAGATTTATTTGTTTTCGTTTGTTTGTTTGTTTGTTTTCATTATTAGTGCTATATAGATATATATTTGATTCTGAAACAGCCTTCACTCAATAATTTCTGAAGCTAAATTTCCTCAGAGAAAAAGTAAGAGACACATGTGCTCTTAAAATGTTCAATCATTTAAAAACCTCAATACACCAAAAATACACACACACGCACATATATATATGCATATATATATATATATATATATATATATATATATATATATATATATATATATACCTCTGAGAAAACGTTTGAAACCCGTGCCTATAGTATGTTCATTTATTTTTAATGAAACCCATCACATGCATACGTTCACGCGCATACACGTATATACAAATATATATATATATCTATCTATCTATCTATCTTTTTTCCCATCCCTTTCACTCTATAAATATATATAAGAGAAAGACATAGGCAGATTCATGTTAGGGAACGGATTCAAGAAAAACAGATAATCCTTTTTTCTTCCTTCTTACAACTGAAAGGCTATTTCCTCAATTTCAGTGTGTAAATACCGACCGTGTCCCTTGTGAATACTCTTCATTCAGACTTGTACATTGTTAGAGATCTCCATTCGTGTTCGACTTGGAAGAAACCGATTATTTTTCTTTTCTTTTTGCATATAAAAAGCTCAAGCGTTATTTTTATAATGCAGTATTGAAAAAAGTAGCAAGAACACACGAAATAGAACATCTCATTATCACCAGTAAAGTAGAAAGTGCTTACCAAGTAGCACCTGCGATGCCTGTAAGTAAAGCACGTGAACAAGTTCCAAGTTCCAAGTTTTATTCTGCGCCGTACCAAATCCTTGCCCACGAAAGGTAAAATACGAAAATCCTATAATCAATGAACACTAAACAAAAAATCAGCCTAAACTTGACTGAACCCAAGCATTCATCATTGGTATAATTTTTTATTTGTGCTACAAGACTCTTGCTAATCTTTGGTCATTTCCAGATGAAATGTGTCTGTTAGTCAGTTTGGATTTCTCTCATGATGGACGGTGTATTACAGAACTAAAATAGGAATCAAGAGACATTATAGAAAACCAATAGGAAATCATAATTTCAACGGGTTGACCTTGTTCCAAAGATGTAAAACAATCGGTTGACATCAAAGCTCACAAAGAATAGCTCACATGATAGACATTTGTGGTGAATCCTGGTAATGGTTTGTGTCCAAAGAAGGACTTTGTGGGGATGCTGTTGATGATGATGATTTTGAGGTGCAGGGTGGTCGAACGGTCAATGGTTCCGGCTGAGACAACTTGTGTTCACTTCGTAACGATGCCCTAGGGAAAGACATGAGTCCATTTTTTTCCCAAACGTGAGTAAAAAGGCACAAGGTAGATTGAGTGATGTCACTCCGAGTGCTCTCAAGCAATATTCGTATTAAACACATCGCATAACTAAGCCGAAACAGCGATTCTTGTATCAAGAGGAGGCTGGGACAACTGAAGGCAAAGCCAGTGTCAGGGCATTAACCAACTAATAAGTAACATATAGAGATCAATTCATCTAATAATTTAGTGCAAATCAACAAATCTCCGTCATTTGCTTAACAGAAAACGATGCCAAGTCAAATCCTATTTTCACTTCTATTCCATATAGAGATTACCACAACTCTCGTATTGTGAATACGATTGATATTTTCGTAGATGTTTGAAACTTGTCAGTTTGGTTCAGTTGGTAAGAGAGTCGGCTACTAATCGCTTGGTATTTCTAATCACGTTAGATAAGTGTTTATTTGAGTATGTATTCGTTTATTAGAACAACATAAACCCTAGCAGGTAAGAGGATCGCTCACCAATCAATGGGCTGTGTCTTCACAGGGATTGTTAATTTACCAATTGGTTCAACGAGACAGCAAAGACAAACAAGGAAGATGTTACTCTCTTGAATTTAGTGAGAATCGCCGTTGTTGTTGTTGTTGTTGTTATGATGGTGGTAGTGATGGTAGAAAAACGCTTGGACTGTAGTTTTGTATTTGTAACGTTTTATTCGAGAGAAATGTTATGTGAAATAATTTACATGCGAATTTCAATCTATCTGAAGGGAAATCATATTAATCGTTATTTTAATACCCATTTTATTTCCATTTGAATTATATTTAGACACTTTGGCTTCTTGTTATTTTCAAAACGCCAAATAGTTTTACTTCTCTCGAGTTTGTTTTGAATCAATCGATCTTTCATTGGTAATGTTTTGTCTTAAATTTTCGTCGTGAATATATTCAGCTTGTGTTCAAGGTACATATTTTTTTTTTTAGTGTGGTTTTCTTATCTTTGTGTCCGTAACAATAGGCCCTCCAACTTGAAGGCAATACTTCTGCGAATAAAAATATGTTTTACCCACTGTTTGGAACCAAAGACTATCACTAGAACAAGTTCATCCTCGACCAAAAGAAAGGAACAAAGCTTCAGGAATTTCGATATAATGTGAATTATTCCACGTGAATTAACTTGTATTTGTTTTATTTCACGTTTTAGTTCCATCTCACTGTATTTGAATCTGATTGCATTCGTTGGATATTTGCCATCGTCTCCCTTCGGAGGACAAGCCTTGATTATTCACTCAAATACATACCAATACACATTTAGCAAAAGAGAATTAGCATTAAACCCAGAATAAACAGCTGCTCCAAAGTTTATCCATGGATTTCATGATGCCAAAACCCGACTGAGGAAAAGCAGTTCTCTACGAAGGAAATTGAAAAGCTCAGAATATTGACATATTCATCTGCTGTCTGCATCTATTGTGATAATTTCTTCTTGTTCTTTTTTTTTGTCCTCCTCCTCCTCCTCCTCCTCCCCCTTCTTCTTTTCCTGATCATATTTCTCCAATTATTATCATTTTTTTATTGCTGTAAACCAAAACTCTCAAAATATTCGGCCCACCTGAATATGTTTTCCTATACCCACGAACGTGTTATCTGCACAGGTCGCGCCAAAGGAGTTTGAGGGCTAAAAATTGAAACATTATGCCGTCTACAAGAAAGTTGTTGTTTTTTTTTTTAATTCCTCCCGAGCAGGTTTTTTTTTCGTGGGTGGATCAGTTAGCAATGTAAGTTCATTCATAATTATTTTCTAGTCCGTACCTGCTTATTCTTTAAAAATCCAAACTTTTTAGTGATTACTGCTCAACAGAAAAACAAAAGAAGTGACTTCATTCATTATCCAACCCCCTCCAAATCCTTATTCAATCATCCCCAACACGAAATGCTGCCAAAAGACGTCGGTCACGTGGCAGTTCCTATGAATTGACTAATGAGACTTTTCATTATCATTTGTTATTATTAGTAGTATTAGTCATAGTAGCACTTATAATCGTTGCTATCACAGCTATTATTGCAAATCTGAGATTATAACATGTGCGTGATGATTGCTGTGAGAAGGAGTCCATTATC
The DNA here is from genome assembly GCA_963457665.1 of Thysanoteuthis rhombus. Taxonomy (NCBI): domain Eukaryota; kingdom Metazoa; phylum Mollusca; class Cephalopoda; order Oegopsida; family Thysanoteuthidae; genus Thysanoteuthis; species Thysanoteuthis major. The sequence continues at coordinate 46,797,251 of OY735213.1, forward strand.
CTGATTTATATAAGGGAGTGGGGTCAAGTTTTCGTACGGCATGGAATGACAACACTAGCAGAAACAAATTGATTCCTAGACTCTGTAATTTATCTCTTATTCCAGTCGCCCCAAAATATGGGAAGGGTTTTTTCACAAGCAAAGATAAAATTCTGCCAGCAACACCAATGTCTACTGACTGAAGCAACTAATGTGTGATGTGTTGAATTCTGGACAGAAACAATACATGAATGGTTGAACGTTTCTTCTCGTTGTAACGATTTCTTTCATTTCTCTCCGGCAGAGGATGATATAAATCCTTAAATGTCGAATGCATTTTTGATGGCATTGTCACTTCCAGACCGAAACCCACAACCCCCTGCAAAATTGATCTAAACCAATGTGTTTTTTGTTTTATTCTTGAATTAAAGTCATTCAAGCACTGCAAGTCAGAGCTGAAAGATTTTGCCCACGTAGATTAATGTTGATTGCTCCTTCACTTTATGTAATTTTGACTAACGGAAGCCTTTATTCGGACGTTCCACTTTGGGGTTGCGGGAAAATCTGTTCAACTATCCAACGAAGTTTGCTGAATTAACCTTTGTCTTCCAATTCTTATAATGCATTACCTAGTCTAGAATTCTGTGCATTCAATGTGTAAGAGATTCAGTCAGCGTTTACCTTGATTTATGCCGTGTAGTCCAGCCACATGGTCGTAACAAATTAAACGGAAATAGTGTGGGAAAGAATCATTAAGTAGATAGATCTCTTTGGGGAATAGAGTTTCACCTAAGGGAATGTGAAGAACAGTACAAAATAAATGATGATTTTTGTAATCCACTGTGAAGATATTCCCACGTGAAAACACTATTCGTTCCGAAGGTTATCCAGTCGTTTAAGATCATCGTTGGTGATGTGATCCACAAGTTATATTGTAGTTATTTCCAAGAACCCACTGGCGTCAAAGAACTGCTGAATGACATCTTACAGTGTTTCTTTTGTGCGTTTCACAAAGACATATTAGCTAATAAGCTATCATAAACAAAAGTCTTTTGAAGCTGGCTAAAAAACCTGTTACACTGGCAATATATTTAAAATTTATTAAAAGTATGCTCATCTAGCTGTTTACAAGCATTATATCACAAAACGCATAAGTAATTTCTGGACATTTTGAACTCATGAATTATACATTGAATATTGATGAGATATGACCAGAATCCTAATCTTGAAAGAATACTCCACTCTTCCGAATAACCACGTTGCGGGACAATATGAAAGCAATGTATATTGCAAATAATCCCACGATCCGTATCAAAATCGGTAGAATTCTTCGAGATGAAGGAGGTACGTTCACTCCTTATTTTTTTTTTCTGAAGGAACTTGTGCTGGTTCGCTGTCAAAATGTTTTTCCTCTGATAAATTTTTGTTTTCAGATTTTGTTATTTTGCATTAGCCGATTTCGCTTGAACCAATACTTAAAGAAATTTTTTCACTTCTCGTAGTCGCTAAAATAGTTCCAACAGTTTTCATATGGTTTCTCCCTTTCACCAAGAAAAAGGGATGTCTTATTTTAGCCTCAACCCGGAAGTTATGAGCTATATTCCTTCTTTTTTTTATATATAGTATTATAGTTTGATGTAGTTTGATTATTCCAACCAAATTCTGCATGCATATTTGATGGACAAACAGGGACATTTCAATGTAAAATATACACGACACCATGAGGCCAACTAGTATTCATAAGAATATTGTTCAATTGATAAGACTAGAACTCTAATTCCACGTGTTTGGTATTAAAAGACAAAGATCAAATTTAAACAAATGTATTCCTCTGAAGGGTCAACTGTCATTCTCATCTTGTCTGCATATATACCGTGGGGATCTTTTTCATGGATACATTTTCTAAAATTCTCGTAGTTTTTGTACTTCTGTCTTCTGACTACGAAGTCCTCGAGTGATAAACCGGACTGCTTTTTTATATCCATCTCACAAGTTTGATCAAAAGGTTTCTGTAGGGTTACATTCAGCATTCAAATGTCATGTGTTAACTACACACACACATATACACAGAGAGAGACGGAGAGAGAAAGAGAAACCGTTGGTTCATAAGGCATGGATCTATATGTCTACATCTATTGACATATGCCACATCCTTGATATCAAGCACTAAACGCTGAAAAAAAAAACCGCTAAAACTACACACACACAAACACACACACACATATATATATATATATATATATATATATATATATATATATATATATATAACATGCAAGAAATGTTTTACTCCAACTTTTTTTGAGCATTCATTGTATAAAGTAAAGTGTTGACTTTCCTTCTGTTGTTTCAAGAGCAACAACTTCTTGGCAAAGGATGCATAAGTTCTGGAATAGCATTCTAAGGTATTCCACACTATACTTAGTATAAGAGCTTCAGCATTTCAGAATGGTTTACCTGCTTTTTAGGCTTTCAAGATTCTATCCAAAACGCCCCACAAGTATTCAATCGGGTTTGTGTCAAGGTGTTGACTCAGCCAAGGAAATTAGTTGATGCAGGGAAATCGATTGGTCATGTGAAAGGGAACCCAGCCTTGAAGGGATCATGAGTGAAGAGAGACCTTTTCCTCTATGTAAACTCCAAGGTGTCAAAAGTGAACGTAAGAATTTTCCTCTCCTTCATTAGGCAGAAACAAATTATTCGCTGCAGAAGATGTTTACGGCTTATTACCTGTCTTGATTGCCAACACATTCCTCTATTTACTACTATATGTAGTCAAAAGAGGGTTCCTCCTTGTTGTTGATCCATATTAACCAAGTTGATGGAGATAGCCTTTTGTTGTCCTTGCGCAAATTCAAATTTTCCGGCCACTCAAGCTTTTAAACGATGGTTGTTTCCCACATGAAACTCACGGTGTCTCTACATTTCTTGTGCCTCTCTGTAAATATCTCAAATATATTTGTATTTTGGGTGTGAAATGATCGAAGAGAATGTTTATGAAACAGACAATTGGAAGATGGAGAGAACAAAACTTCAACAAAAAAGCAGGTGTTGCATCTCAGAATTTTTTCCTATAATCACGATGCGTTTTGGCGGATGCCAGCTAACCCACCTAGAGGAAGAGAAAAAGTGCAGAGAGAAATTTAGCTGTTTACATGTTCGATGCTGAAGAAAGAAATGAGGGTATTTCAGTGTTGTTTGCTTGCTTTGTTGGATCTTGTATTCGTGTTAGTCAATTTAGTTTGAAATAAAAAGGATCCGTGATAGGATGGGTCGGATGTTAGTTTGTTTTTTGTTTTTCCATGTGTCTGTGGGTGTTAGGCTAATCTTACATAAGAACGAGAATTTCGAAGATGGGTTATGATGAAAATGGTCAATTTTGAAGAAATTGTTTTAATTTTAGAATGAAGGGATGGCGACTAGTATTTAACGATTAAGTGTTGATATATGTGATACAGGATGGAAGTGGGACATGATTTTTTTTCTTTTTAATCTCTTTGGTTGAAGGTGGGTGAAACTTCCTTTTTCTTTTCTTGAAATTTTCCCCTGGAAAATACGGCTGGCACCCGTCGAAATGCATCGAAACATATCAACATGATAAAATTAAACTTTCGAGATGTAACACCTGCTTTTTCTCAAGTGTTTTCTCCCCACCTTCCAATCGTCACTTTCATCAACATATCTCAAGTATATAAATGTCTGTTTGTTACGCTATAGACAGTAAGTGAGCATATATGCAGCAAAAACAAATTAGGCATGTCTTCCCGATGAACAGGCTTTAAAACAGATTTATGTACGAAAATATTTCAAAGTGTTTTAGAGATGGGTTATATTTGCAATACAATTTTAATGCCAGAGTTGAACCTACCTCCCACTCATATAATATCTTATTATTTTATATGTTTATATATAGTTATTTAAAGAATGTAATCTATACAAGGTCGAAAAGGCTACGACTTTTTGCTCTTTCAAGATGTTAAAATCGAAGGTGCACTTTCCAATATACTAAGGTGTCGTCAATGAAAACTGTACCCTTCAAGTGGGAAAAATGAGGGGTATTTTTTCCCCGCCATTAGGGGTCAAATTTGAGGGAAAAGTCATCACCTATTGAAGGATTGAAGTAAAATTTCTTTTTTTGAAGAGACAAAAGTGTAGGATGCGTTTACCCCTTCAAACATATATATATATATATATATATATATATATATATATATATATATATACACGCACACGCAGTTACTACGGTAAGTATGTTGCCCAACAACAAAGAGAGTATTTATTTCACACAAGAGATATTCATTTTCCCTCGTAGTTTCCTCTGGAATCTTCGCTCTTAAACCAAAGCTTTTCAATTGAACTTATCATACATTACACAGAGAAGTTTCAGATCAAAATTCAGTTACAGACTAACTAATCCACCATCGTATCTATGCGTGTGTCTTCATTCATGTATTGAGAGAAAATGTTTCTCTATTATGGCCATCTTTTGTTCGACACTACCAGAAAAGACCGGTCATTTCAAATGGCTAAAAGTGGCTAGATTTCCAAATCTCTTTCATTGGGACTGCCTAAAGATTTGGAGCAAGAACAAATTGATGTCTTTTATTTGCGGTTTTCTTAATATCAGATCATTGTGGTGTAATTAATTTTTAGTTCTTTCGTATGAGTTTCTCGAAGCATATACAGCTACCTAATATCAAAACATTTTAAAGCCATCTTTAGCCATTAAAAGGAAGATTTCTGTAAATAACTTTCCTCTGCAACGCTTCAAAAATATTACTTTAAAGCTTTATCCTATTGTTTTTCATAAAAAGTAATTGCAACTTAAAAAGCAAAGCAATAAAAAGTAATAACTAGTAAAGAGAGCATTTTTACGCTCCATTAGAGCCACTCAGACAAAGGACGGATGAAAAAGTCATTGTCCTCATAAAAAGTTTGTAATTTTTCTGATTCGCTCTCGAGGCACAGGAAATTCAGCTGAATAGGACCTGGGCGTAGAATTTGATTGCCCTATGATATCCGGGACATTCAAATATCAGAAACTTTTAGATAAAAAATTTCTAAAAAACTCCTTTTTTTTGTGACTTCCAATCTCATTTCAACTCTGTGAATAGATTTTTTTTTTAACTGTAGCTCCGGTCCTATATCATGCAAATAACTTTATTGACAAGTTGGTTTTCCTTCGAATCTTGCCCCTTTAATGATACTCACCTTCCAAGGGCTCCATCTTACTGCAATAATGACACGGTTTTTCAGCTGCTCCTGTCCAATGGAATATTTAGAATCCCTTGAAAAAGCAATCCATATAAATGGATATATTATCATTTATATTGATGAAGAATAGAGTTATCTTGACACAATGCAGGGAAGTTTAAAGTTTCACACCCTCAAACACCCGTGTTAAAAATAATGGCACGCATAAGAAGGAAAAAAAACAACAATTTAAAAATTCAATTCGTTCAAAACAATGACAAAACAATTGTATATATTCCCTCCAGTTGTTTGTTTTTTTTTTTCCCTCGGGTATTCTCTTAAAACTGTTCCATTTCTGTGATGGGTTCAACAAAGAGCGAGCAGAGGTGTGAAAATTCACAATTTGAACAACCTTCTCCAAATTGCACCGTACTTTCTTTTGGCTTATGATTTATTTTAAACTTATATTTTGTTTATCTTTTAGTCACAATTTTTGGTAAGTTTTGCATATTTTTGTGGAGAACCGATTTGAATACAGAATGTTGAACAAAACATCGGCTTTAGTAGAATCGGTCACGTGTCAGAGTAAGACTAAAGGAAAAGAATTACCAAAAAATTATAAGTTGAACTGTTCTAGGGCAATTTTTCCCGAAGACCAAAAAAAATTGAACATAATGGGGAGTGAAAACTTGAAATTCAAGCCCTCTACCTCTATCAGTGCGACTGACAACCATGTCAGACAGACAGAAAACAGATAACCAGCCAGCCAGTCTTACTTGAAAACGGAAGAAAATTACAAGAAAATTTTAGTGACGGGTTCATGTATTGATTCGACATCTATGAGGTGACATATTGACACTCCACATTGTATCCAAAACAGCTATACATAAAAAAGAAGAAATATGAAACAATACCTTCATGTATGCACGCAAATCATAGGGAGGGGATTTAATAACAGTTCTGGGTGTCTCTGTATTCACACAACTTGAATTACGAGTAAAATTTATGCATTATCCAAATGTTCAAACATTATTCAATTCTGTAGAAAATAACCAAATGATAAAAGCTCAAGACACTTTTGATTCTCGAATTTTATCTTCAATTTCTATTTCTGAGTTCAATCTGAAAAGAATTAGTTTCAGCATCGGAATAATTATAATGGAAGCAAAAATGGAAACTTTTATTTGAGCCTTTGCATTACTGGCGGCTGTTTAGCTCAATTGTAAGAACTATGCTACATTTGAGCTGATACCCTATCTGTTGCAGGTTCTTTTCCTGTCGCAGCCCCATTGTTTATTTGATTTTTTTTTTGTTCTTGTTGCTGATGTCAAATGATACATTCATTTTGAAATAACAGGAGATCATTTCAAATAAAAGATTCAATATTATATAAGGAAATTTATAATCATTCTGTTGGATCATATATCCCTCTCTCTCTCTCTCTCTCTCTCTCTATATATATATATATATATATATATATATATATATATATATATATATATTACGGAAAATTTATCGGGGTATTTGAGAATCGCAAGAGATACATTGATGCGATGCCTAAAATCTTTTCTTTCGGTGTAAGAATGGTCAATCAAGGTGGTGAAATTCGTAAAGTTTTTAGACAATTTACTACAGCTCCGATTAGACATCCTGATCCCTTTAAAATATATCAGCTTGATCATAACGGAAATCAAATATGTTAACAAATGTATGGAAATAGAATAAATGAGTAGTGTACATTTAAATGAATATATTGTTTTAGTTTTAGGGGAGATAGGTATCCAAAACAGATAAATCCAATCTTTTTCAGTGTGAAAGATCACTGTATTGATTGAAACAAGGGTGAAGGGGAAACATCTAATATAAAACACTATCAATATAAAATGCGCCAGAAAACTTACATAAAATCATAAAGAACATGTATGGCAAAAACTACATAATGAAAGGCAGTGGTGTTTGATCCACACAGCTGGGTGCCATGTTTGTATAACTGTTTTGTTTTTAAAATCCCCGAAACGGTTTCATGGTACAAACTGATGATCCCAACGAGAAACAATTTATACATTGAACTATGATAAAAGAATATATTTGAAACGGGTAAAAAACACTGAAAAAATTATATAAATTGTATTGAAAGATGATAGGGAAATAGATGACTGATGTGACACACATCTTATGACAAAGTTTTTCAATGTTTAATGTTTGAAGCTATAAAATTTTGTAGACTATGAATATGTGTGTGTGGGTGCGAGCGCACATCTATTCAAGTATTCGTGATTGTAACCTGGTGCATTCACACTAACACCCACCAGTATATGATACAACAGAATACCTTATAATTGCTGGGATTCAAAACACGACTAATGTACCAATAATACGTATTTGTGTGTCCATTCCTATGACATGTGCACTCGCTCTCACCCATTTGATATATTTTTTGTGCCTATTATAGCGCCCTGATTAAATAACTTACTTCAAAGAACAATTCTCCTGTGTAACGCATATTCCATTTCTCGAACTATTGGGGGGAATTTTCAAATAAATTTAAGACTAGGAATCAAACGTTGAGCATTCAAAAATGCATTGCTGTTTTTCAGTGCACTTTTTAAGGGAGGTAATTCACTTACATATTTATTGGATTATTTCTCTTCTTGGATTATTTTGATTCAAGGCAATTATCGTAATTTTATTTTCACATATCTATTGATTCATATTTCATGCTTCATTTATTCCAAATTCGGTAGTTATCGTTATAAAACTTAAAGGTCGTTCGAGTTAACGTGCAGTCCGAATTAAGTGTACCCTAATATATTTTTTCTAGGAGGGACAAAAGTAACAGTAAGACATCCATGTATGTAAGAAATAATTATAGGCAGATCAAATGCTTTAATACCTTACCGGAAATATCAAAGTTACCAGACGTTATGAAGATATATTCCTAAGTGTGTCTGTTTTTACAGTCTGTATATTTTGTACATACTGGAATAAATGTCCGAAGAGTTTCAACTGTTTTATCTTAATTTATGATGTTGAAGTATTAATATTCTGAGGAAGAATTCATTCATTACTTCAATAGTTCGATATGGTTTGGGGAAGTAGAATTCATTCATCCTCATGAGCTTTTAGTGGACGCATGATATTTTCAGATAAATTTTTTTCTGTCTCTTCTATGATAGTAAATTTTGCATCAACGTTAAATTCTTGGTTTGGTATTCGAAAGTTTAATTCCCCAGGTACGAGTTTGTATCAGTTCTTTACGTCTTGATATTCATTCTGTAGCTGAAGAACCAATCTGATTTGCCTATATATTGTTCAGAACAACGTACATGTACGAACAAGTGAATACTTTCATATCCATACAATTAGACTTGTGGTCGGGTTATTTTAGTCATTGCACTGACGTTAGTGAATGTAAGTTTTTTTGCAGCATAAGTTAGTTTTTCTGTTACAAGGTCTGCAAAACTGAACCCTTTCCATATTGTTTTTGTGTATCACATTTATATTATTAATCGCTACCTTTTATTACTTTGTTGTTTTGAAGTCTGCATACCTGATCCTTAGAATATATATTTCAAGTTTGATTCCAGTTTAAGAATGCCCCAGCGGTTCTTGATTTTCTGCTTTCTATGACATAGAGTGTCAGCAAATATACTTACTTGAGGGGCGTGATTTGATTTTCATTTCGTCGTAGATATCAAGATACTTTCACAAGGGATCGTATCAGCTTCGTTCATCTGTCTTTCGATTGGATCCTGTCTGAAGCCTCTATCTACAAATACCACTCTAAATCCTTGAAGTATGTTTCCTACAAAGTGTTTGGGATGAGAAGATTTGGAATGGAGATAGTTATGGATGTGAATGGATTTTGTATAAAGTGTGTGTAATTTTCTATTTTTATAGGTCTATATAAATATGTCTAAAAAGGTGAATGATACGGTTGACCTTTATGTTCAAATTTTATAGAGTCATGTTCATGCTAAGGTTTTATTGGAATTCATTAGGTTTTGATTCATCCATATATATATATATATATATATATATATATATATATATATGTTATTTATCAATATATCGAATGTACAACCTGCAGTCATTACTAAAATGTAGTTATGTATCTATTTTTCCGAATTTTACCATGTATATATTTACGTATGTATATATACATAGGTATATATATATATATATATATATATATATATATATATATATATATATATATATATATGTTGCTTCATCCACCGACATCCTCATCTTTGTTATAACTGCATCTCTTTCATGTTCTCTTGTAGAATTGCCTGAGAGACATAAGTAATCATTTTTATGCCATTTGATAAATATAACTACACACGATTCTTGTCTACCTCTGGTTGGCTAATTGGATTTAGCATTAGTCTATACCCCCCGGAGTTTCCCGACATTATAAAGTGCTTCTTCCAACGTCTATGCAAAGCTGGTGTTTTTACTTCTTCAGATTTTATTCTGTTTGATTTATCATTCTTGATGTCTTCTTTTCTTATGCTATCAACATCGACTCGGTATTTCAAGATGATTGTACTTTGTGAAACTTGGTAAGAAAAAAATCAGGCTATAAATAGAGTCGAACTCCAAATATCAAACGTGATGCTAGAATGTGGTATTTAATTGTAAGATGCATAGACCACTGCACTGATTTGGAGAGATATTCGTGTGTTTAGATGAAGGTCTTTCAACAGGATAGGTGGAAAGATTGATATCATTTTCTTTTGAGGAGGCAGTAGAATGTTCGATGAATGTACATCAATAAATCACTCGCATTAACAGATAACTATTTTTATCCCCCAAAAGAACAGTAATTATATATATATATATATATATATATATGATCATTTTACGTACATAACGCACACACACACATGCATATATATATATATGTATATACACATATATATATGCATATATATACGCGCATATATATATATATGTATATACATATATATACACACACGCATATAAATATATATATATATATATATATATATATATATATACATACATATATATAGGATCACTTTACATACATAACACACACACACGTATATACACGCATATATATATATATATATATATATATATATATATATATATATATATATATATATTCTAGAGAGCGTTTCAGTTTTCAGCAATAAACATAGAAACATTTTCCGGAGATTTATTGTATCGCTTCAGTCACCTATTTTCAATCATTAGTCACTATAGTCCATGTAATTTTCTTGAGTATTTTTTGGTGTTGTTTTACGTATACTTCGTTATTATGCTACCATGTGTAATTTTTTTTCTTTTTGGTCACTATTTAACTGTTTCAAAAATTTCAACAGTTATGCTAATATGGTACCCCAGTATTGTTGTGTAAAATTTATATATCAGATTTTATTCTGTTTGATTTATAAATCTTGATATATATATATATATATATATATATATATATATATATATGTATATGTATAGTAATGCTCATGACTTTTGAAACAAAAGGCGATCTTGAATCCATGTACGTCTTGTTTCGGAGAGTTAAGAACAGGAACTATGAAGAATCAGATTTCATTGCAATCAGCAAAAGGCAAGCATTTACACATCGTTAGTAGTTCACAATGCTAAATTTCATAGAAAAAATAATTCAAATCAAATTGCTGAATGGATCAAACCAATCCAATATTTATTTTCTGCAAGGAGACTGGAAAGAATAAAAACGTTTTTGGAATGATTCCCAAAATAGTTAATTAGCCTCAAACTAGACCAGGACTTATATGAGAGGAATACATAATGTGTTCGAATACTTGTGAGAAGTAATGCTTTTAAGAGTTGTATAGATAGGAAAAATGCGTTATATATGTGTCTGTTAAATGTTTTATTTGGTTCTATGAGTTATATTGATCTGGATCAATCATTTAGTTTGTATCTACGGATCAAAATATTTTATAAACTAAATCGTTCCCGTATCATCAGTGAATGAGCACAATTTTTATCATCTAGATCGTTCTTTCTATCGTTCACGACAAAATCTATTATTGACAGCATATAGGGAATTTTTTTTCTTCTTGAGTAATAACTATTATTTTCTGCTAGATATGTCCAAGAGGTGTGGAAAATCGTTATTATTCCCTTAAACCTTCCTTCTGTGACCAGGATAGTGATATGTATACGTAATTGTTCTTGATATCATTTGGGGTTTTGAAAAATAAAAAAGTGAAAAGAAGTAAATTTCAAATTACCACCGTCCACAGAATTTCGAGAGAACAATTCTTTTTAGACACAAGCAAAGAGAAGATTCTACTCATTACCCAGAATCAAAAATGTTTTCAAATTTTTCACGGTGCGATTTTGCAGTCATGAACAGTTATGTGATCAGAATAGACTGGCATTCATTCGATAAAATAATCTCCATTTTCCATCATGTCTCAAGCTAGATGTGCTAACAAGTTTAGATGTTAGTATATTTTAATGACGTTAAAAAGCAATCAACCTCAATACAATGCTTCACCTTTACTTACATCTTAGTTTTGACTGCAATATGTCCAGGGGTTGTTACTAGATAACTCGATTTGAAATGTCATCATCAGGTGAAATTACTTATGGCAGCCATTCTATACATTGTTCAAGTAAACACAGGAAGAATTTGCCTTCGGTTCATAAAGAAGTGTTCCTGTCAACTCTAATGACTATCCCTGATTTTTGAATGTCTGTGTCACGTTAACCGATGTTCGAGTAATGCCAGGAGGTGAAGTTGTGTCGAAAACTTGCCAACCTACGATGATTCTTTGTTTGATTTCCTCGTCTTTTGAGGGTTTCATGGATATTCGTTGCCCCAGGAAGATGTAGTGATCTGCTTTCATCTCAGCTCTTCCATCTTAATTTCGATTGTTGTGATTTTATCCTCGAATTATCTGTTGCACGTGGCATCGATTTCAGCAACGTTCATGTGAAAACTAACTTTCTTCGTTTCTTCATTCAAATCCTAAAGCATTGTTCGAGGATTGTTATCAATACATGCAAACATGATCTACCTATATAAAGAACAGTGTGCTTTATTTTCGTTCTCTATCCGAAACCATGGACTTTTCCACTTATTCCAATTAACAATAAAAGTTTTCATTCCATTTGAAAAAAATGAGGACCAAAAGTAGTGTTCAGCTTTCATTCTGCAGTGATCAATTACAGTAGCAGTACGAACTCTAATTATTCTTCAACATAACAGTGTAATGTTAATCTCATCACCACAACCTGTGATTACTCAGCCTAACATAACACCCTCACCCATTTGGAGGTATCGAGACACTCAAAATATGTTTCCCATATGAATTATTCTGAAGTTTCGGCTTACAAGAGGCTTTCATGGGAATGCTCGACTTTCGGATTGTGGTGGAATCCGTATTCCTGGATATTTTTCCGGGGACTAAATAGTTTAATGTAAAGCTGATCTATATAACATGGTCGAATACTTACGAAAGTATATCATCAGTAGCTTTCCAACAACCATTTTGTGACGTAGACCTTCACCAAATTTCGCCTTACCTCACTACCAAGAGCGTTGCAGGGGCTGTAGTTTCTGAACTTTTCTGAACGTAATCGAATTTTTCACAGCCACAATTTTGCATATTTTTGTAACGATTTTGAAAAAGCAAAAGAACACTAATAAGTTTGTGCACTTCTCAGGGTCGATTCATCTCTCAATTAGTTGACTTGCCAATTATCTTTTGTCCCCATCGGAACACCGAAACATATTTTTCCCATGCCTCTCTGCTTTCGAATCCACCTGTTCCTTAACAATCTCGTGGACCCACAAGTGACTAGTGGTATTGGTCAGTACGAGTCTTTGCCATATTTCTTTCAAGTTTTAAAAGTTGACAGAAATTTTTGTCGAACGAAATTATTCGTTACATCGTTAATATATCACTCAAACTGGACAATGTGAATAGAATAAACGTTTACAAAAAATTGGGCTGCTGCAGGTATATATATATATATATATATATATATATATATATATATATATATATATATATATATATATATATGTGTGTGAGTGTTTGTAAAAAACGTACGTGGAATGACTGATCAAGGGTTCAATGCAAAAGAATCGTATTTCATGGCGTCTATGTTTTTCTCTAAAAAAATGATTTCCAACCTGTTACAATATAGATACATCACACAAGAATCTCATAACTATCATATATAAAACAAAGATTGTAAAGATTTCAACTTGTGCAAGGACACTATAATGACACTGTATTTAGATGATACACTTCATTTACAAATTCATTAAAAGTGGCACTTGTTATAAATCCATTAAAGGTTAAATAGTTATTAGTTAGATTCTACTTGATGTAATCACTTACAACGCTTGGATTACTCTTGATTCGTAACAGGGCTGTTTTGTACACCATCGTACCACTATGATAGTCTAAAGTTTTATCAATACGCGTTGGTTCCATGCAACATGACTTGTCATGGAGTACTATTCAATTATTTATAACTTTCTTTCTATTCTTAGATGTTTTTTTTATATGATCACGTCTTCCCAGGAAATTAATATCTACTCATATAATTAACGGTGAGATTTTCTTGGTACTCTGTCCATAACAATGCACTCCCAAACCCCAAGGCAACAATTTTGCCGATAAAAATATCTCCTACCCTCATTCAGACAATTGGCCCTTCGACTATGACGGGTTTATTTATTATTCCATATAAAACATCTACGATATATAAATATAGATATAGATATAGATATGTATATCACCATACAAATCAATGATGTAATATATTACAACATAATACAATATCCGATCTATGATTAGTTTATTTCATGAAATACTCAATGTATTCAATATTAAGCATCAAGTTGTTTTAGAATAGAGCTTTAAAATATAATGAAGTGAGAATACGTTTACGTTATTGCCTTGTTTGGGCTTCTTCGGGAGATTCGCCCGAAGAAGCTAAAACAGGGCTTAGACCATAAACGTGTGACTCTAGCAAATCCTTATTATATATATATATATATATATATATATATATATATATATATATATATATATATATGAGAGAGAGAAAAAAAAGGGGCGCACGCACGCACGCAAATGGATTTTTTTTCTATAAGAAAAGCTTATCATTGAAACTCAGATATACCCACGATTTTCAAGATATAAACTGTGTATCTCTTTAATAGTACATCGGACTAGCTGCTACTGGGTCTCACTATTGCATGAGTTGAAAGATCCTCAGCCATGTATGTCTTACGCAACAAAAAAGAATTTGTCTTCAATTAAAATGAGAACAAAACTCGGGAGAAAAGAATTATCTTTAACAAAATATTAGTTTTGTAAACCCTCGGTGCAAGAGGAAAGATACGATATCAGTTACGCCAATCTGTTTGTTTTCGTTGCAATTTTTTGCAGTTTAGAGGCAGTGGACAAATAATGCCTTTATGAAACAGGAAATTATCTTCTTAAAAAATGACTAGAAAAGCAGATGGCCTTTGCCAATGCTCAGAATGAACTTCGTGTACTTTTTAACGAATTTACAATTGTCCTTTGTGCGATGAACCCAACATTCTGTATATATATTTAGTGACTTATCAAAGCCATTTATATCAAAGAAGGACACGTTTAATGAATCAATCTCTCAATTACATCAAAGTGATTAAAATGAGCGGTTTCTTCTCTACCTAGTTGAAAGGAATTTAGATTAGGCGTGGTAGATTAGGATCATACGTAAACAACTTCAAATTGTTAATGCATTTGGTTGGAGCAGCCCAACTTTGAGCCTAAAAGTAGGAGACATTCCCGCCTCAATTGGAACACTTTAAACAGTTTTTTTAAGTTCTGAGAAAGTTTAAGCAACGATAAGAAATAAGGAGTGGCAATGCATTACAGTTTACAGATGAAAATAGGTCTGGTTAGTCACTCAATAGTAACTGTCCGGAGATTAATATCTTCTGGTAGCATGTTGTCTTTCGGATGTGGGATTTAAGAATAGGAGAAAAAAGGCTGATCAATATAACACTTGCTATATCTCTGAATTTTTTAGATGAGGTATTATTATTTCTATTATTATTCGGACTATCCTCACATTGGTTGTTTTTCATACAACATGGACACATAGCGTAGTGGTTACAGAATCAGACAAAATTACTGCAAGTAATCTGATGGTTGTAGGTTCAATCCAAGTGTGAGACAATAATAATACTACTAATGCTAAGAGGAGAGTGCGGTCAATATACCCTCGTCGGTTAAATAAAGGGTTCGGTTCGTTACTTTCCCACACCTACCAGATGATACCTGATGAAGGCCGTAGAGTACAACCGCCGAAACGTTGTATGAGAAACAACCAAGATGACGATAGTCCGAATGATAATAGAAATAAAAACACTTGCTATTCCTACAACTAAAAGAAATGATGTTTTTTTAAAAGTCGGGCAAAAAATAAGTGGCTGATCTAGCATGAACTATTTTTAAAAAATCTAAATTTTCATCAATATAATTCAATTAATGTGACCTGTGAATACGGTACACATATGCATACATGGCTAGCCGGGATTATGTCGATAGTAAATAACCCACGTTGACGGTTTTGGTTGATGGTTTCTAATATATACTTTGTTCTCTGAACACTAATCGAATTCAAATCGTCCATTTTTTTATTATTTACGTATTTATGATTCGATAAATTTATCTACTTTTGAGGATCAGATAAATGTTACAAGTTTAAGGTGTTCTGTTGGAGACGGATCTTGTTTGCAAAAGCTCGCATTTATTTAAATCCTCTGCAAAAAAAGCAGTGAACAACTTGGATTCGTTAT
Source organism: Thysanoteuthis rhombus (assembly GCA_963457665.1). Taxonomy (NCBI): domain Eukaryota; kingdom Metazoa; phylum Mollusca; class Cephalopoda; order Oegopsida; family Thysanoteuthidae; genus Thysanoteuthis; species Thysanoteuthis major. The sequence continues at coordinate 46,813,260 of OY735213.1, forward strand.
TTCACACTTTCCATTATACCAAGGTGAGGATGACCTAACTATTTATTATATCAAAAGTTGATCAAACTATTGAATTCTTTATTAGAGTTACTTTTACAGTGACTTCAATGTTTTGAGAGATCAAATGTAGAATCCCTTTCAATGGAAAGTCTAGAAAGAAAGAAATGGATTCATCGGAAAATGGTAACGAAAAGAAGGTATGGTATCTGATACACCAACTGGTTCAGCTCAATCCCAGCAACGCGTGCCATGCAGATAATTCCATCCAGTAACTTGTATAACGTAGATGATTCGATGATTTGGTTTGAGGTGTCGCCCTCTAATGCTCCTCAACAAGGCAAAGAAATTTAAAACGGCCTGACTCCACTTTTTTTTCAGATTGATGTTGATTCTGCCATTTCGAACACTATCTAAACATATTTTTCATCTGAACCTTAACCCAGATAGGGTATATGACCTCTCCACCCAAGTAATATGATTTACCAGACCTTATGCTCCCCGAATGCAAAATTCTGGGCACAGTTGACATTCTTCCCCACATTCGTTCAGACTGTATATTATCTTTTTTTATGTATTGCATAGTGTACTTCAATGAATCGACCAAAGCATAGCAGTAACTGTGTATTAAACAATTGGTTTTATAGTTCGAATAACTTTTCACCCTTCTCAAAACTTTGCCTCTAGAGAAAACAAACCTTGATTTTTGAGGAATCGAGAATTGATCATAGATCTGAATTTCTGCGAAAATCTGTGTTTTTCAATGGTCCTAGTATAATATTTGCACTTATTATCTGCTTAAATCTATGGAAATGAACTGCCCTATGGATCATCCCGTAGCCCTTACCTCAGTATATGAGACTAATCAAAGTTAAAGTATGTGTGTATCAAAAAAGCTAAAAAATATTTGATAAATGATTGAGAATTACGGGATGTATTTCCCTATGCATTTCCTAGCTCCTTCTGTACAGGCTTACATGAAGCATAGTTATGATTCATAAATCTAATAGAAGTTATCAAACATTGGATGGGGTAATTTATGATATCTATGTTTTGTTTTTATCGATCAATATCTCTTGATCTGATTCTACGGCGTTCTCACTTAAGATATCACTTAGGTAATCACACACTTTAAAAATCTGAAACTTAGTCACTGGGGTAAATGTTTACAAAACTTGATTATCATTTTTGTTGTTGCTTTTTTTTTCTTTGTTTGTTCGTTTTTTTCACGATTCATGCTATTTAGAAGATTGTGCTGAAGATATATTTGAAGGCATTGGAACCCCCAAACGTCTCCATTGATAAGTTATAGTGACCAGAACGACAGCTGCTGGCTCTTGAAGCAGTCTCAATACTGACGAGCCCATGAAAGAAGCTGATTTACTGCATTCTAATAAGAAGTGATGGGCAACCTTGGGGCCGCCTGTCACATTCGGCTCACGAAGAGATTTTGACCAGCCCCCGAGCAAATAATTCGATACCCTGCATATCCTGTTTACATACATTTTTTTCCTCATTTTTATTGTTTCACGCAAAGTGATGGATCACGCATAGCTTTATGTTACACTGGTCCTTGGTTCCGTTTTGCCCCAAACCTGCAATGCTACATATGAATAACGGGAAAGCAGACTATATTTCACGTTTTAATTACAAAGAAGATTAATTGATGCCCATCCGAATGATATCTGGCTCTGGACATCAATTAGTCTGAAACCCGATATAAAGATGCCTTCAAGCAACAAACAGCCCCAAGTTTCGAACTGATTCATCGACTGTTTGTAGGTAAATTAAGGTAATTATCTTATTTTTTTCAAAACTTGATTTACCACCATCCAATGCATCAAATCCACACATTTAAGTTTCAAAGATTCTTTGGGCCTTTTTCATCACCATCATCAGCAGCAGCTTTTAGTGTCCGTCGTTGGACATAGACTTGCTTTAAAGGCAATGCAAAACCAGTACTTTAGCTTGACATGCCATCTTACTTTTTGTCAGCCACAAATTCACATATGATCTTGGGGGATCAATGTTAGGTCTTGATGTCCAACTGTTGGCGGATATTCTTGCTATATGTCCAGCCCATTACCGTTGGAGTGTTTCAGTGGATTTCAATAGATTTTACATTTGTCTTGATTAAAATAAATTGCGACTGAATTGAGTTTTTTTTATTACAAATTGATACCTTCGGTTGGGTGCAGATGATTATTTTTGCATGCATTTCCAATTGATCTGAGTTAAAATATTATCAGTTTTCTGGTATATAATTCTTACATTTCAAGCATCTTATGACATATATCAGTCCCATTCACTGCACGATGCAAATCATCGAGGCTAAAACGTTAACAGTGACAGCCATGAAAATCATCATCATCATCATCATCATTATCATCATCATCAGTCTTTCAACGTCAGTCGCTAGATATTGACCTTCCCTAGGATCCACCACATTTCTCTATCATGGGCGTTGCAGAGCCACTTTTTTTTATATTTGTCAAGTTCATCTCTCTATCTTACATTCTGTCGACTTCAGTTTTGCATTTGATCTCTGGAGATCCATGTTGTGAGTCGAGATGTCCATCCATTGTCTCTCCTTCTTGCAACATAACCTGCCCATTGCCATTCAAGTTTTCTATTAGATTCTTTGATGTCACGGACTCCTGTTTTCTCCCTGATACACTCTGTTGTCTTGTGATCTCTCGATGTAAGGTTGAGCATGATTCTCTCCTGCGCGTGTTGCATGCTTCTCAGTTTGTTGGTCTATTTCTTGGTTAAGTTCCACGTTTCAGCTCCATAAGTGAATATTTGGAGAATGTAGTGGTTGTATACTACTATTTTTTATGAAAGCTGTTGGTTGCCTTATGCTTGATAGGACTGCAGCCCAACTTTACACATTATCTTGCTCTTTTTTGCTGTTTTTTGCGATGTATGAAATACTTTTCAAGGCGACAAGCATCCAAATTTTGCGTCACTCACTTAACCCAGCGCTATTTCACCCATAATTCTGTCGGTGTCGTACTTTGAACTCGGCTTGCCGATTCTATTCTCCAAGCTGTTATCCACTGGGCTTCCGAGAGTTTTGGTCACTAATTATGTCCACGTAATTAGCAATCTAGTTATAAAATTATAATTATTTAGAGTTGACAAAGTTACGGATTAACTTGCTTTGACCTTTACTTGACATAGCTTTACTTAGGCATTACTGCTTACATCTCACGCAGGCAAGGCATTGTAATCCCTGCTTGATGTGGACTCTGCCGTTAGCCAAGCACGACTTAGCGTAATCTGTCCTTAGCCGTGGGCCGATAAGACTGTGAATGTTTTGACGGATGAAATCATTTTCTCTGCCAAAAATATCGATTACTCCACCCTTAATGCCTAAGAGTTCAGGCAGTATGACTATGAAAAACCTTGAGGAGGATCACTAATATATATTTAGTGGAATTATTATCAATTTTTGAATCAATTTTTTTTTTCAGTGTTTTGACCGTATTAGCAGTTGTCTGGTCAGTTAGAGAAAGCATTTAGGTAAATATTTTCTCTTATAACGGCACTACAAAATGATACATACGTTGTAAAGGCAGTGTGTGTGTGTTTCATTTATTCTCGCAGAAAATAATTGAAGATTAGTTTGCAGCAACAACACATGAAGTTATCAGTGCAATAATTTTCAAAAAATGTTCCATTCAATCTTTTGCTGTCCTGTAATCCGTACATGGAACACTAGACGGTGGAAAGATCATAAAAAAAACTCATTTTTGCCGGTTCTTTTTTAGTTCTTCATTATTAATATACTTCATATAAAATTCATCCATTATAATAGCAAATTTGTTATAAGATCATTTTTAAACCTTCAATAGTATCACAAGAATTGGAGGCTTTTAAATAAGATATGTATTCGAGAACAATAGAAATGTATCAGATCTATCGAGAGCTTTTTTGATATTTTAGTGATTTTGGTCTTTGAAAACTGCCTTCGTAAAGACATAATTATTGGAAGATTTCATTTCAAAAAAACTTTTTTTTCCTGGAAAATCACACCCTGTAGTGTTCTCGATATTGACAACTTGATGCTTCAGCTGACCCATTCTTATTTCATCCTTGGTCCCACGAAAGTGAATCAAAAAGATTTCTCCTCATGTCTTACGGATTGTATATCTTAAGAAAGCCGAAGAATAGATCGTGCGAGAATCTGTGTCAACAACATCAAAGATACAAAAAAAGGAGTTAAATCGTCTGAACAAAATTTCTTGCGTTCGTGATTTTTTTTCTCAAAGTTATACAGAGACAATCTCAATTTCTATGATATTGGATTCAATGAACAAAACTGACTCAATTAGTTTGTATTATAATTCTATTTGTTTATTTTATGTTTCATTTATTTGAAAAAGAACAAATGCTCGTGTATCCAGAATTGAACATTCATATATACATGTGTGTGTGTGTGTGTATGTGTTTGCGTGTATGTGAGTTATTGTTAAATTGATATGGAACCTAAGCGAGAGACAGACCTGCAACCTAAGAAGTATACAACGTGCGCATGAGAGAATCATGCTCAACCTTACATGGAAAGATCATAAGACAGTACAGTATCATCATCATCATCATCATCAGTCTTTTAGCGTCCGTCGTTGGACATAGACCTTCCCCAGGATTTGCCACACTTCCCTATCATGGGCGTCACGGAGCCAGTACTTCCTGAACTTGTCTAGTTCATCTCTCCATCTAATATTTTGCCGGCCTCGGTTGCGCATATGGTCTCGGGGAATCCATGTTGTGAGTCGTGATGTCCATCGATTGTCAGCCATTCTTGCAACATGGCCAGCCCACCGCCATTTGAGATTTTTTATGGATTCTATGATGTCTCTAACTCTTGTCTTTTCCCGGATGTGTTGTGCTGTTTTGTGGTCTCTCCATGTGAGGCCCAGCATTATTCTTTCATGTGCACGTTGCATGGTTCTCAGCTTACGGGTCTGTTTCTTGGTTAAACATGGAACTTAACCAAGAAACAGTACAGTATATAAGTAAGAAAATGGGTATCCATGACATCATACAAACTATTAAAAACTCAAATGGCAATGGGTAAGCCATGATGCAAGAATGAGAGATAACCGATGGACATCACGTCTCACAACATGGATCCCCAGAGATCGCATCAGAAACCGAGGCCAACAGAACACAAGACCGAGAGATGTAATAAGAAAGAATTGGGAAATACCGGCTCTGCAACGCCCATGATAGAGAATTGTGGCAAATCCTGGGGATAGTCCATATCCAACGACGGACGTTAAAAGACTGGTGGTGGTGATGATGATGATGATGATGATGATGATGATGATGATGATGATATTGAAACTCTTATTCAAAATGATCTCTCGTCGTGATACAGCAGATGTATCATTCGGCCTAGACAACGTAAAAAGAATAATCAAAAAATAGGACTCCTGCTGGAATAGAATATGCAACCGATAGGGTAACAACTCCATCGTAATGTTGCTCCTACCATTGAGCGAAACAGCCGCCTGAAATCCAAAGGTCCAAACAACTGTTTTTACTCCGAACTCTCATCTCGTTTATTCTCTGTCCATATTTGCTCTTCCCCTTGGTCCCAAGAAAACTTGCAAAAAAGTTTCATACTCTATGCCTATTGATAACCTCAACACCATCGATTTTACATTTCCCCTGATTTCTTCACTTCTCAGAAACATACAATTCCTTCCCCCTCCCCGCTGGTTCTTACGCAAACACCCCAGATTGACCTATATTCAAATATTGCTTGAACTAAGCGGGGTAGAGATAGGTTATGATGATTACCAGCTACTAAGATCCCCCGATTTCCGGAAACACCGGTCAGTTGATAATCAGACTTACAAATACACAGGAATGGTCATACATACCGCAACCATTTACAACACCTTATACTATGGCTCTGATATCGGAAAAAATGTACACTCACTTGCATATATATATATATATATATATATATATATATATATATATATATATATATATATAAGCATCATATCATTTGAAACTATATGAAATTACCTTCTGCTGTTACACGAAGAATGAATCACTCGGGCATAAACTGACTGTAGGCCATTGCACTCAAATCAAATCACTCCCTTCTGACTACAGTGATCCATTGCTCGAATTCTGAATAACTTAAACAACAGTCTTTGACGGCTAAAACGATAAAGGCAGGAATAATCCGTCCCAACTCCTGAAAAAAAAAACTCCGGAGCTGATATCCCCGGGGACTTCACATAGAGCTTTCTTCAGCCAGCAAATTTGATTAACTACCAACTCCATCTACCACAAGTCACACAACACTTTTGAAGACATCAATTTTCCTCTTTTCATGACAAAGTCTGGTTTGAGCGAAACATGAGAATAAAAGATTTATTTGTGGAGCATGCCTTCTGATATTGTCCTTTCACACTCTTATTTATATTTATATATAAGTATATATATAATACACACACACACACACACACACACACACATATATATATATATATATATATATATATATATATATATATATATATTTCTTTTTTTTGTTGTTGCTTAAAGCATGGTAGAAGTGCTCAACATTTGAGAAAAGAGCATATATAGATGGATTTTTACAGCTGTCTTTCAGATCTGTACCATTTGGTTCTCACATATATATATATATATATATATATATATATATATATATATATATATATATATATATATGTATGTGTGTGTCTATGTTGGTTTACGTATGTATGTGTGTATATATTTTTTGTTTTGTACCTAATCCAAACCCAAACATTTTTACTAAAGCTACATCATTTATTAAAAACGTCAAATAATGGCCGGTTTGCAAGTTCAAATTTGTAAACATATATATGTATACCAATCTAAGGGTTCGATCTGTAAATTGATCAAATCTTTCGGCCCTTATCTTTCAGCATGAATTTAATCCCCACTGAGCACCCCTGTTGCTCACTAAGTAACTACATATACAGATGAACAATACATTTTTATAAAAGGGATTATATTGTCAATTTAATCCTTTTGTTTCATACATCTGTAATCAAAGATTGCATCTAAGATTAATCTCAGCACAATGCACTTAATCTTCTGTGTGCGTGGTTGTTTATATAAAATGAGAGCGTTCACAACGTGTACGTAAGTACATTTCACACCTATTCAAATTAAAGAGATGAACATTTTGTTCAAGCGTTCATTGTTTATCCGTATGAAATCAATAATCTATTGAAATCTGATAATGGTTTTTATTCAGATCTTAGATTTCCCTGAATCTTTGGCTGCGTACACCGTGTAGATGAGCCCAGTAAATGACATCCTCAGTTTTCAGTTGATAGATTGCCTTAATTTGGGTTACTTAAAGCACATCAATGTACCCATCCAAGCAGACCCCGGTCATGATAGATGATATCAGGCTGCGGAGAGCATACTGATGTGCCCATCAAAGTACCCCCGTAGTCGTGAGATGATAATGATCAGCAGTAGCAGCTTTTCAGCTTTCGCCTTCGGGTATACACCTTCCCCCGGTTTCGCCTGTTTTATCTACCATGGGCAACGCGAAGCTAGTACTTCCTGAACTTCGTCGAGCCATTTAATATTTCACCAGTCGAAGTTTTGCACATGATCTCTTGGAATTTATGTTGCGACTTGTTATGTCCAGCGGTTGTCTGCAAGTCTTGCAACATGACCAGCCCAGTGCCATTTGAGTTTTCTTATAGATTCTATAATAACTCTGACTCTTGTTTTCCTGTAATATACCAAGCCTCCTGTGTGTGGTTCTCAGTCTGATGGTCAATGAGTTGGTAAAGTTGTATAGATCGTTTTAAATCGGGAATCTAAAGTTATTTAATCATAGGCTGTGAAGAACTTACCGATGTTCCCTCCGAAGGACATCCTCAGTCGCGAGAAAATAGATGAATCAGATATCTAAAAACCAATCAATATCTTGCTGCGTTAAGCTTATCCCTGTGCCCATCTAAGCACACCCTGCGAGAAGATAGATGGTCTTAAATCAGATACCTAAAAGCTATTATGAGTTGATATTAATGTCTGTCGGCTTCCAGCTGCATCTTCTCGATATTCAGTGATCTGCCGTAGATTATAGATTTGACATATAGTCCTCTTGACAGTGTCAAGCTCTGAGTGTCCACTAAGATAATTCGTTTGGACTGGATGGGTCATTAGTCCATTTTCTATATTAGCCTCTAAGCATTAGGTCATACGCAAAAAGCCACCCTTTCTTTTCTAAATCTCTCTCTCTTTCCCTTTTTTCCCTCTCTTACGGCTGCACCCTCATCTGTTTTCCCTCTTGAGCACACTATACACCTTTACTCGTCTTTCTGATACACGATATGTATCATGTTGTAACATTTCACTCCTATTATGTCGGTAAGCAAGAATTCTTCAATCAGCATCAGTTTCAATTTGGTCTTCAGTGATATGAAATGATGTTTCATATCGCATATTACAAGATTTTGTCAATTATACCAATCAAAGTGCGCACTATGAATCATCTCAATATGTCTTATTTAATCCTTTGAATAACAGATTTTTTTATTATATGTATACATATATCCAATCAATCATAGGATTATATCTATTTTTGCATATATATATATATATATATATATATATATATATATATATATATATATATATATATATATATATTAGACATCATGCTAGCAGTATAACGATAATATGATGAGACCTGGAGAGAGCATAAACATGAGCTAGTTTGTGTAGTGAATTCACATTCTACTCTCCCCCTCTCTCTCTCTCTCTCTCTCTCTATATATATATATATATATATATATATATATATATATATATATATATATATATATAGATAGATAGATAGATACCTTGAATAGTGTAGTTTTGATTCCTGGTAGTTTCGATGTTATGGACTTAAGCTATTGCTGTTCAAACAAACGAAACTTTGTACAATCGGGTCACAATGTATAAGAGCACCAATTTTACGACTTTAAATAGTATAGGAATTTTTTTCGAACGAATTAACCACACTAATCAAGGTATATATATATATATATATATATATATATATATATATATATATATATATATATATATATATAAAGGAATTGTATTATGGAGACAACTCAACCACCACCCAGTAGTATTTTCTTCAGTTTTATAAGCGAATTTCATTGATAATTATAGTTGAGATGTTCTGAATGGAAAAAAAAGAGTTTAAAAAAGAGACTCAATATTAGATGATATTTGATCAATACATAAGGGGCAATAAAAATCAGTACATTCTAGAACAATGGTGAATCATGAATCTGTGATAAAAAGTAAGATTTGCTTTCATTGTATATAAATGCCTTTAAATAACTACGTAACTCAATGTGACACGCCTGGGAACTGTATTTTCCCTTTGGTGTCCTTGCAACAGAATTAGGCATGAAGTGCAATGAAGTGTTTGAAAGTGACAATTATCCGTGTTTTGAGAGAGAATATACCCGAACCACTCCAGAACTGATCATTATGTTAAAGAATACCGTCTTACCTACTATAAGACTATATGAAAAAGGATCACAAGGAAGTAACTGCAGGGATCCGGGAAATCTCTGGTATTTACTAAATTTTCATGATTGAAAACCATCAATCTGCTGAGAAGCAAGAAGATTGACTATTCATTTTCGACAAGGAAAATTGAGTTAATACTGTAGTCGTTTCGGCCGATCAATATGATTATCATCAGTCGTGAAAGATACTTAAAGATAACTAATGAGATTTCGAAGCATCAAAAATGAAGGTAACTTTCATTTGTCATAACTTCTACAACTATAGATACCTTTCATCCAGTTACCACACGATAGGAATTGAGCGAATTTGATGATGGGAAAACTGCAACCCAGTGAAGTTGAAAAAAAGCATGATAACGATAATTCAGTCAGTCTTTTGAATGTAAAAGATAATGGTGATGACAATGGTTCCATAACACGTGCATGAGAGAATCATGCTCAACGTCTCATGGATAAATCACAAGAAAGCACAGTACATCAGGAAGAAGACAGAAGTCGGAGACATCATAGAATCTGTTAGAAAACTTAAATGGCAATTGGCAAGCCATGTTGCTAGAATGGTAGACATCTGATGGACATCACAACTCACAACATGGATCCCCAGAAATCACATGCAAAACTGAGGCCGATGAATACAAGATGGAGAGATGAACTAGATAAATTCAGATAATGCTGGCCCCGTGGCACCCATGGTAGAGAAATGTGGCAGATCCTGAGGAAGGTCTATGTTCAATGGATGTTAAAAGGCTGCTGCTGCTGCTGCTGCTGCTGCTGCTGCTGATGATGATGATGATGATGATGATGATATATTTATCTACTGCACCGTTGAGTACATCTATCTCAACACTTCGGTTTAGAACAAACGTAGCCACTAAAGATGGTGTAGGGTTCTCTTCTTTTTCATATGAGCGTGTGATTGCATTCCATGACCATGTTGTTTTGTGTACAGACTAGGAATTAGCATCATTACTTCCTTAGTCCACTTCAATTCCCTTAAAGCTTTTTTGTTTTTGCTTTGCTTTTTTATGGGGGGGACTTATTTTGACGAGTTAATTAATAACATCTGTAATATCCAGGATCTCAATATTTCTAGATGCTTTTTTTAATTCTATTTCAGATTTTTCCCTGTTTTAATATGCCGTTACACGATTATTTTACATGCAGAATATGACTTCCATTGGATAACCGGTTTTGGTAATTTTGTTTCAGTGTTGTACACAACACCTTTTTTAAAATACGTTTTTGTAGATAAAGCATATCTGTCGTGAATATTAGCCTCTCTCTCTTTCTTTCTCATTCCCACTCTCACTCCCTCTCTCTTACTTTAGATTATCATTTTGAAATATTCTTTCAGTAGGCTTATTTTTTTTTTCTCATATCGTATCATCTAATTTCATCATCTTATAATTCTCCAAATGTCTGTTCATCTATCCGTATACGACAGCTTAGGGTAAAAACTACCGAATGTACCTCTATGAAACTTTCTGTGAGCATCTGTGGGAGCCATAGATGTTTTCTTATTAAGTCAGATATTTGGAAATCACTCCTAACTGGTCGATGATACATTTCCTCCTCTAGAGCTGGAAACAAAGTTGTCAGTTTATACCAGAAGGAAAGATAAGCTGAGCTCTATTCCATAGAGTTACCCAAATCAGGTATTTGAATAGAGTCGAATATGGAAATCGATCAAGTTCGAAGGTAGATCTTGAATATCAGCCTCTCGGTGCTCAAGAGGCTGGTATTGAACCTCAGTATCAAGGTACGATATCTAAATTCGACTTTACTCCGTTGCCTGTTTTTAAAAACATCTTCAGGGATGAAGCTCGAGTCAACTTCCCTTTTGGCAAAATCAGGTAACCTTGTTTTGAAACTGCAGAATCGTTGTTCCAGTTTTTACCTTTGCTTGTAATAGTGACAAAAAAACAGATACAGCATACCCGCGAGCATTGCAAGAGATATCAGAAAAAAGTAACCAATTAAAATATATATCGTGCACGCAAGTGAAATGTGTTTTCCCAGGATAATGCTGCCCAAATACAGTATCAATATTACATGTCAGCATTTACATAAAGTTTCCAAAGTGTGCACTATCATATTACAACCGCATTTTTCGAAATACAATCTCTGCATATTCCTCGAATAAATTAATTCCTCTTTTGAATGCCATATTGTAAATTATTAGCAACCTGGACATTACCACGTTAACCGGGTGCGTCATCGAACGATTGAATAACCGATGATAGATGACCGTTGTCTCCATATTTTTCTATGAAGTCTTTTCCATTGAGATAATTACATGTTTCTGCATGGCAACTGTTGCAGAAGTGAGACACGAATTCTTTCTACAGACTATAATCAAAATCCGCAATGGTGTTTGCATATCAAGAATGTATTGATAGTATGGTCAAACAGTGCTCACATTATGATCACAACAAGTTGATACAAGCATGGAGGCTCTTCGGGGTATGCATTGTCATGTGTTCTCCATGGAAGAACTTGTGCTTGAAAAAAAAAGACAGGGTGCACAGTGTAGTTTAAGCTTGATAAGATGTTATTCCAATCTGCGAATGAGCACGAGATGAGACGGCTGCAGAACGATCCTAAAGCTGCATACGGCATTTATGATACCTTGAAGGTCACTCATCTGGATTATGAGAAGACTAAACGTTACTTAAACTTCAAGATCTCACGATATTCATATAACGTAATGCAGGATGATATAAGACCAGTCTTAAACACCTGAAATGGACAAATGTCCTGGTCAATATGAACACTGTCACAGCATACATAAATAATTTTGATGGATCAATAATTGTTATTAGTTTAAATTAGCATGAATTTAAGCAATAGTTCAAATTTGTACATTCTTGATTTGAAATATGATAAATTCAAGTGGATATTTAGTTTGACAAATAGATATAATAAGCAACTAAGTTATAGTAACCAGTGAGCAGGTATGGAGAACATCAGCCAAAACTATCTTCATAACTCTCAACGTAGGTTTCTTCAGTTTTCAAGTCAGTCCCGTTGGTTGGCTATGTATATATGTATGATGCACTCTCCTTTATTACCTCTAGAAAAAAAACAGGGTTTTTTTTGGGGGGGGGGGGTTCTTGTTTTTCACCCTTTTCCCTCCTTTGGTTTTAGGGGGTTAATTTACAATGTGAATTTATGCTAAATCAATCACTATTTTTACTCACCCAGTGTTTGGAAATTTACACTTTCTGTGGTCATTGCCTAAACAAAAGGTGAGAGAAATAACTTATTCATTGATCACCCTTCCTCCAATGTTTTGATTAATCATCCCCAACACGACATGCCGCCAAAAGACGTTGGTCTCGTTTTCTTTTTTTAGTCATTGACTAGACCTGTGTAAATTTTCTCATTTAAATCCTTTCAGGTGTCAATCTCAACTGTTTAATGCATTATGTCCCAAAGCTTTTTCATACTACTACCTTTTTAGAGCAAATATTCCATAAGCTCCTACCGTGGAAGCAAATATTGTACCCTGAAAATTAAAATTTTTATATTTTTTTATATATATGAGCTTTCATTTTATAACACAAATGTGATTGCACATAAGTAACTATAAGCCAACGATTATTTGATATAAAACTAATCAATGAGAAGGATTGGTCTGATGTACGTCTTTCTGCGCCCCTACGGGGATGGTTGCACTCAGTTTTCGTTTAATGTCTAGAAACAAACACGGACGTCTATCATCCCAGATAAAAATGGCCAATCCGACCAAACAGCTAAATGGGCTACAGATTTCTCTCTCTTTCAGTGTCTGTATATGTATGTGTGCATGTCCAAGTGCACCTGGTAACATTTTGGGCCTACAACCTCGAAATTTTGCATGATTGCACCCTTAAGAACCATCTAAAAACGTGCCTGGGGGGGGGCTTCACGGTCATTTTGGACTAAAAATCTCCAAATCTTGTTTTGGTATTTTCTAGAATTTTGAATAAAAAATATATTATTTGGATGATTTTAGATGGATCTACTTTTAGAACGTTTGTGATGATCTTTTACATAATTAAATGTGGTACATTAATGCAAGACGTAGATATTATACTAAAAGTGCCATTTTGTTTATCTGTGCGTGGTCTCTAAGTAGCCAAACGGTGCATTATAGTCAAAGGTTTTGAAAAAAATTGTGACCAGAAGTGCCTGGAAGTACGCATAGACAGAAACACAGAATAATGCAAGGAGAAAATGTTCCGAACGCTGCAACAATGATCAGAACTGCACTTGCCAAATCCCTTCAATAACGCACATGGATCAAGATGGTCAGTGGACCACTTGGCTGTTTGGTCAGGAGGACAATTTGTAGGGATACGGTGAATCGGTCGATTTCTCTCACGTCATACGATTCAAGCATAAATGATCAGATGAATAAAACACTTATCACCTAGGATTTTTCAAAAGTCGTACAGTGTAATCTATACGACGTTTTTGTTCACAATGTCATTTTTGATCAAAATGTTGATAAGTCGCAGTGACCTATTTTTTTCTTTTTTTTTTTTTTGTTAAATGCATTAAAAAATTGTCTTGGCTAAAATTGAGTTCACATTATATCTATTATTAATTAGGTAGGATTTGAAATCTCGGATCAAATCGGCTTTCCACGCACTTATCTTTTTAGCTGCAATTAAAATATTTTCTGTTGATGGAAATTTAATCTTCTTTAGTTGTCTGGTCTTTTCATCTCCCTGTTCTTCAGTATCATTCAGCAACATTGTTTGCATTAATCAGCAGCTATTTGACTTTGAAACTTTGATGAAAAGATGTGTAATTGACAAATTACGTTGTTGTTACGATCATAATCGTCATCATCATTATTGAACAACCATAGCCACCAAAGGTGTTCTATGGGCCTGTGTTCGTGTGTTCTGGCTCTCCTGGTGATGTTGATATGTCTGAAGACTTGAAAATCGACATCAGTATACAACTATATTCCTCTTAAGAAAATATCTTACGATTTTGAGGGATCGAAAGCTTCTTTGGATTTTGGGGAGCCTCATTCTGATGGGTTGATGAATAAAAAACCTTTTTAACTCTATATCATATGTTTTCCCTTCGAAAACGCTGCTGATGTCCTAAATAGGATTGATTCGGATTAGATTTATCCTAGGTGGATGTTTTCTTTACATGACTTCAAATTTTGATGCTATGGTTGTTGAATTATTGACTGTGATGGCGAGTGATCATTGTAATATTTTCGTGTTATTGCATGTTTCAGATTTTCTCTAACGCTAAGATATTGCAGCATTAGCTCTATGGTATAATAGATGATACCCTCGTTTTGAAATTGGTGACGTATGCTAAATTCCTAATAAAAATAATCTTAGTGAAAAGACCACAGACTATATTAGATACAAATGTTTTGAAAATAATTGTTTGGTACAACAGGTCTAGCCCAGCACATGTTGAGAGAAGGATTTGAGATCTACTTATACTTATACAGACTAAATTGATAAATGAATCGAGCGACATTTGTCAGATTATCTTTCTTTTTATTTTGTCATTATTTTTCGAATCATATCTCCAGAATAATAGAAGCAGGAAATGTTCCGAACACTGCAACAAAGATTAGAACTAAAATTGCCAAATCCTTTTAAAAATGCACATTCATCAAGGTGGTCTTCGAGATAGCACCAGCCATTTCTCAGAAGACGTTTGAGTTTATCTCAGACAATTCATTCCTTTTTTTTTTCTAATTCACTGGAGATCAGAAATATGCTAGAATCCGTACACACAAATATATATTTACACAACATGCTCTGAAGAGTGAAATATCCTCCTTATCGAGAAATACATCTTTGTACGGACGTAATGAAGTACATTATTACTTAGACTCAAGGGGAATAATCGTTAGTGAGTCCATTTAAGTAGGTTTCTCAAATGGAATTCAGCATCATATTGCTTTAAGAAAGAGATTCTATTAGATGTCAAATTTCACATTTTATGAAAGATAGAAATGAAAATTTTGAAATGATATCGTTGTGCAAAAATTATGCAAAAGTCTATTGAGCCCATTTAACACATTCTCTATTCTTGTTTTATATATCCATAGTAATAAAATCTTACTTTATTCATATATATATATATATATATATATATATATATATATATATATATATATATATATATATATATATATATATATATCTAATTTATCTCCTCCCATTTCAGAGATTGCTAGCGATCAGGAAAGTTTTTTGTGTAATTATTTTTCCGGGGGATCATTTCCTGGGGGCATCTATAACAAGAATCGTGTATCATCCCAAGGTTTAAATTGCGCAAGGATTTTATAATGAACCAGTATTTATGTCTGTACATTTATCTGTTCAATAATATCTTGCTAACACATGTTCATGCCTGCACACAGGAGCACAAAGATTAGATTAACCCCTTCGCAAAGGAAATACCATCAATCTCACCTAATTACTAATTACCTTTGACTAATTATTCCTCTTTCGTCCGAAGTAAATATACCTCCACATACAAAAAAACCCAACTCCAAAGCACTAATCCGTATAGACATTCAATTATGTTCTTTCACACACTCAAATCTACACGCATAATCATATGCACAGTAATTAGCAGATTTTTATTTGTATCCAGCGATATACTAATAAGAGCATTATCTCTGTGCAGCTCTCTGTAGATGTCTACTCTGAACTCTGACCGCATTTGCCAGTTCATCACTTGCTACCTTATAATCACCTCAATCGCATCGACTTTGTACTAAAGGATAGTCGTTCTGATTAGTCAGTGTTACAGAATTTGAATAAGTTCTAAACAATAACAAAAACAGCAATCACAACTCATTACATTCTGATCTCGTGGATGGATGTTACCTGCATCTCTTAATTAGAGACAAGAATGATCATCAATATTCACTACTTTCTTTGATTTTGTTCAAATTGAGTGAAAACGATTTTTGCTTGAAGTGGACATCGGTTTAACAACAACTATCTGGACTATATTTCCAAAGGACCAGCCTGTCTTTCCTACCCTTATCTCTTTGCATGCGCTAGTGATTTACTGTATCCAGTATGTATGCCGGCACAGGGAGTGGGGGTAAAGATGAGGATGAGATTTTCAATGAACGGAGTCTCCTTGTGAAGCTGTATGCAAAAAAGTGAGTAATATTTTATTGTTTACGATTTGTCTTTCTCTCATACAACGCAACCGAATTTTCCTCATGTAATTCCGACAAGTTCACTCATCCAGATTCAACCCCTTTATAAAATCGTTGAAGAGTTAATACGGTTAAGCAAGCAAATAATCAATGGAAACTTCTGTTAATAAATGTTTATT
Source organism: Thysanoteuthis rhombus (assembly GCA_963457665.1). Lineage (NCBI taxonomy): Eukaryota > Metazoa > Mollusca > Cephalopoda > Oegopsida > Thysanoteuthidae > Thysanoteuthis > Thysanoteuthis major. Next base: position 46,830,155 of record OY735213.1, read on the forward strand.
AATTATCGAAATCAGAAATCAATTCCAATCCAATTGTCTGATTTAATTAGTCACATTAATAGAAATAGAATTTTAATTATCAGAATGTGTGGTTGGCAGTTTGTCTGTGCCAAAATTCATCCTTTTCAACCAAGAAATTTACCCCTGGGGTACATTTAACCCAGGTCAAGTAGTGCTGCTCTAATGCTATTGTAAGCTCATACTCGTGGAAAAATCAGTACACTCCGACATATCTGAACATATGATATGTTCTAGACAGGTTGTAATAGAAAAACATACCGGTGAGAGTATAATCTTTATTGGTCATTATGTAAACCATGAAAGTGTATTCATCATCATCCTCATCATTATCATCATCAGTCTCTTATCGTCCGTCGTTGGTCATGGACTTTCCCCAGGATTCGTCACACTTCTTTATCATGGCTGTTGCGTACATTTACAATTTATTATTTCACCATTATACACGAATATATATCACATGAGGAGTACAATACACATGTATGAATAAGTGTACAATACCTATATACATACCTGTGGCCAATGTTAACAATAATTGGTCTTAATACATAACATTTCTGAGGGGCACTTCTGTCTTTGTATTCAGTTATTACCATCGTGCTTATCAAAATGAAAATAGGATTTTCGAAAGTATGACGTTTAATTGACCGTACTGTCCTTCTGTGGATCAATGATAAATCTCCATTTCACATGATAACTCGCAAACAAATTTGAAATTAAAAAGAAATATTTCTCCAGACGTATTTTTGAGGCGCTGGGCTGAATATTTTGGGTCCCGTGCAGCAAAAATACTCACACAGCTCAATGTACGACCCTACAAGCATATACATATATAAAAATATGCATGTGCTTGTGTGTGTCTGGATATTCATATATACTAGATATACATATATGATTTCTTTAAAAGATTCACGGTTGGTCATTCCCTCGGAATCTACATTTTTTTTCTTCTATTGTTGTTTCTGAAAAATTAATCCATAAATTGAGATTACACAAAATTACTCAAATTGTTACATATCGATTATTATGGTAAGGTACTATGTTATTTCGATTTAGAGAAATGACCTTAAAATAAATCGAACCATTACACACACACACACACACATATATATATGGGTGTGTATATGTGTGTGTGTATATATATATATATATGTGTGTGTATATATATGTGTATATATATTTATGTGTGTGTATAAATATATGTATGTATACATATATATATATGTATACATATAGTATATATATATGTATATATATATATAGTATATATATAGTATATATATATATAGTATATATATGTATATATATAATATATATGTATATATATATAGTATATATATGTATATATATATAGTATATATATGTATATATATATAGTATATATGTATATATATATATAGTATATATGTATATATATATATAGTATATATGTATGTATATATATAGTATATATATATGTGTATATATATAGTATATATATATATGTATATATACATAGTATATATATATATGTATGTATATATAGTATATATATATGTATGTATATATAGTATATATATATGGTATATATATGTGTATTTAGTATATATATATATGTTATATACATGTATATATATATATATGTTATATACATGTATATATATATGTATATATATGTATATATATAGTATATATATATACATGTCTATATATATATATGTATATATATATGTATGTATATATATGTATATATATATGTATGTATATACATATATGTATATATATATATATGTATGTATATACATATATGTATATATATATATGTATGTATATACATATATGTATATATATATATATGTATGTATACACATATATGTATATGTATATTTATATGTATATGTATATATATGTATGTGTATATATATATACGTATATTCACATATATGTATGTATATATATATATATATATATATATATATGTGTGTGTGTGTGTGTGTGTGTGTGTATATATATATATATATATATACTGGGTTCAAAGTCCAGTCCTAGCTCAGCGAAATGCTCTGCTCATCGGCAATAGAGTATTTGAGATAGTCGCTGATCAATCTTGATGTGAAATTTTTCATCCCAAGCATCACCCTTTTTCTTCTTTTGTTTTGTTTTCGTTTTTCTTCTATCTGATATGTAAGATTCGAGAAATAAGGATCGCAACCCTTTCGAACTCCTTGCTAGAAAGTGGGCAAAGTAGCACCCCAACTGAAGCTTCCTCTCCAAAATCGAAAAATACATCATCTTTTTTGTCTAAAAATGTGCCCCACGATCTATGATTAATGAGCTTGTTGCTACTTACGACACTTGGTATTCCTAGAGACCCATCTGGATACTGACCCGGCTCAACGTTCCCTAACTTTGATTATAGTACGAGAAGCGGTGTATACGACACGATTCGGTTGTATCTTAGTTTAAAAGTACATTAAATCCCACCATTCATTTAAATCACGTAATCCCAAAACGAAATTTCATGGAGATTACTTTTGAAATACACGATTTACTTATTAATTGATTAATTCATCGGGTTTCCAAAATATTAGTTCAAACGTTCTAATCTTTTATGGCAATGCTAGCCAGTTTATATTTGTCAAAATACTCATTACGAATTTTCACTGAATCAGAAATCTGTATATTCTTGCTGTATGTAGAGATGCATTCAGTTGTTTTTCAACATATTTGATCTCAAACTCACATGAATATTGTGATTTGATTTTCAAAAACCTACTATTCAGTTTAGACTTTGTTTTTGTATGTAACAAAGATGACAATGACCTGACGAATTACAAGTGACATGGTACACGAATAATTTACACATTAACGAGCACAAGAACTGATGACGAATTCAGTCCCACTTCAAAATCCAAACTCTGGTCGACTTATTTTTCTTAAGTTCACAATTCTCATTCACAGGATTCACGATATAGGAGTTGAACACATAGTTTTGGAATAATACTATATGAATACATGAATTCTGTTAGGTATACCTTTCAAATTCTAATAAAGCAAAGTTGTTTGACCTTAGTGCAGACAAACTATTGATATTATGAGATGAATTGTCACCCGTTGCATTAAGCTACTTTTCACCTTAATCCTTTCCTTTTTAAATCACAATATATGGTGAAATCCCGACTTGAAGTTGTGATAAAAAGACCTGAAAATTATAATTAAGGTGAAAGGTAGTCAAAATTAATACAATGGGTTCCATGAATGCGTTTTCTACTTGGTACATAGTTATAAACTGAAAAATGCTCTGATTCGTAACAATTGAATTCATTAGTTTGTCTTAAAGTATATTAACTAGACTACTAAATGTAGTTTGAGAAAAACTAATGAATCGTAACAATTTGAGTATTTTTTCAAGATGGTCTAATTAGCATTTTTGGGATGTTGAGAAACTGGAAGGAAAAAAACTTCTCCAGTTTGTTCGAAACGATTATATGCCAATCTTCTAATCTTTCTGAATAGACACATTAGTAACAATTTTGTATTCGTGCCAAGCTGTTTTAAAAGATAATTTTGAATGTCAGATTCCATGGCAGGGATACCATTATCCAATGCATTGCTAGTAATATCATGACTTTCTTTATTGAAATATAAGGGAAGTTCTGTGAAAGGTCGCCACTACCATCATCATCATCGTCATCATCCGTTATGTCCACTACTGGATAAAGGCTTTTCCCGTCTCCCCCAATAACAACGATTGTACTATCCACTGCCTTCTCATTTCTCTACTCTACGGCGTTTACTGATATCTGTCCTCTCTTCTTCTCGCTCGATGTCCTGCCCATCATTGTAATTATTTGTGTGATATCCTTCACTCTGTCCCACCGTCAGATTGATCCATGTTTATATCTGTCGATCTCTCAGAGATATCCCTATCATTGCTCTTTCCATTGCGCTCAGTGCATTGGTTTTCAGTTCTTTTCTTCAGTTTCCATATTTTGTATCCGTACGCCATAACTGGTATCATGTAAGCAATTATACCTTACGTTCTTAGCATATTGTCTCAGTAAGTTAGTCTGCCAAAAATAATTCCTGATAATGTTTGTGTTTTATATCAGTGGTATCTATGTTCCATTTTGTAATTCTGGCTTTTTGATATATTTCTCTTGTAAATACTGACCACACACACACACACACGTATATATATATATATATATATATATATATATATATATATATATATATATATATATATATATATATATATACTGCTTTGTCTGTGGAGATAGTTCTCAATATTTCAAATCATGGAATACTGCATGAATAGATGGATATATTGTTGTGTTGTAACATATCAGTTTCCTGCCATTGCAATCAATGGTAAACATGTCCCATTATTGCAATGAGGAATTACTCATTATTAAGATAACTGAGAATCTTTCTCTCTCCTTCTTTCTCTCTCTCTCTCTCTCTCTATATATATATATATATATATATATATATATATATATATATATATATATATATATATATATATATGTAAAAGAAACCCATTGGAATGTATCAGTTACTTTTTGAACTCGCTTTATCTGCCAGGAGGGACTATTGTTAAGCTTAAGACCGAAGTGTTTTATTCCTAGGACGCAAACTCATAGTTCTAAGATGGAATCGAACCCGTGCACGTCCCACTGCAGCTTAAAACTCCATCACTCCCGCCTGTCAGAGCCAGAAAATTAGATTGGATAACTTAAAATCCCCTTTTCTTTATTTTTCTCTCGTTCTCAACCTCTCTCTCTCTCTCTCTCTCTCTCTCTCTCTCTCTCTCTCTCTCTCTCTCTCTCTCTCTCTCATATTTATTGGTGTATGTATAATCGATCATTTCGTTCGGACAATTTAAAAACATCGAGGGTTGTTACTCTTAATGTTTAATTCATATCAAGAAATAATTTTGAAAAATTTATTACACAATAAATATAGAATCTACGCAAAGATCATCCATTGGAAAATTGTAAGAACTTGAAAATTAAAAATATCACAGGTATCTAAAACCCTTCAAAAATCTACAGCCAGTGGCATTGGTTCAAAGTGTCTGTGAACTGTTTCTGCCGAGGCTTGAACTCGTCTCATTGATCCCATATGTCGTTCGTCGACTTGCACTTTTCCTTCGCTCATCCTTAAAGGCTGGAACTGCATCTAGATTAATCCATTCTCAAAAGTAGATAATGTGAGTGATTTGATTACCAATGACTAATCATAGACGGACAATATGCTATACCATTGCTTTATTGAAATATTTCAGTGTCATTTACTCCCAAGTCTGCATCTCAAAACGTCATTCATTTATTGCCAAAATATTGTCTTTGATCACTTACATCTTATTGTCCTTGCTGATAATTAGGTGTCTTCGATCCCATCTATCACAAAGAGTCAAAATGATTTCCTTCAATTTTCAATTTGGTCCGGCTAGCTGTATACATACCACGCATACGGGCCACTCTAATGGACCTAGAAGTCTAGAGATTTTAATGTTTATGGTCTGGGGACCGTTTTTCTGAGTATCCACCCAGACCTGTTGTTCACAAGATTGACCCTGTATCATGAGATATAATATTAATTAATTAATTTGAATATTCCCTGTTTTTGTTTTTTTGTTTTTGTTGAATTTCCGAAAACTAAAGTTAACGAAAAATAAATAAAGTAAAAAATATTCTACCTTCATGAAGTCATCAGCAGCAGCAGTATTCGACAATCTATTGTTGGACGTTGACCTTCTTTAAGATTTGTCAGACCTCCCTATCATGGACGTTACAGAGTCAATATCCCCTGAACTTATTTGGCTCATAGCACAATTTTTTTCTTCCAGCCACGGTTTTGCATATGATTCGAGGATCCACGTTGTAAGTCATGATGTCCAGCAGTTGCGTGACATTCTTGCAACATGAACGCCCCATTGCCATTTGATTTTATGATATGTCTGACTCCCGTTCCCTCTCCTCCATACTTTTTTGTCTATTGTGATATTTCTATGTGACTGTGAGCATGTTACTCTCCTGTATATGCAACATGGTAATCAGTTTGAAGTTCAATCTTTTGGTTAAGTTCTATTTATCACCTTTATTGATGAATATCATGATGATACATTCGTTGCAAATGCTTCTCAGAACTAGTGAGATTTTCCTATTCTTGAAGGTTGAGCTTGCACTATCAAGAGCTTGCCAACCTAGTGTGATTCCTTGCTTGTTGTCTTCCCCTTTTGAGGATTTCATAGGGATTTGTTGTCATAGAGAGATATAGTGGTCTATTTTCTTGAGTTTTGCGTTTTTGCCTTTTGTTCCATAAAGTAACGTTAACAAACAACAGTTTAGAAATCTAGAATTTCATTTTTAGAAGGAATGTTTACTTGATATATGTTTGCTCAAATAAATACTCTTTCAATTATAGATAAAGATAAATATTTTTATATATCAACAACACCCTTAGATAAGTATATATCCCAATCCAACATAAGCCAGCATAATAACTCATATTTGATCCCTCACCTAAACGCAAAGTCCGGCTATCCATCCGCAAACAACCTGAAACACACTTCCATCCCATCCACTCAAAACTCAAAAACTCCGGATCTCTCCATTTTCTATTTATTTCTCTTTCTCGATGATGATGTGGGGTCACTCCCTACGAACAGTCCATAAATATATTCAGTTAAGTTTCCCACCCTTCATGCTTTATTCATCCTCCATTCACCTGTCTCGGTTTTTGCACCCTAAGAAAAACTCCATTCACCTTTTCAAGAATCACTACGCAGTAATACTGCAAAAGATCATCTATTGTCGGAAAGTAATTTAAAATTTTGGAGTGAGATTAATTAGGGTACAGAACTTCTGAATTCTCGTATTCAATATCAGAAAAACCCCGCCTTCCATTCAAAAGGACTGCGTGTCTTCAACACAAAAGAGCTTTCGAGATTGCGAGTTCCTGTGCCACAGCAATTCCAGGCACATGGGTCGAACTTCCAAGAGATGGGAGAACGAATTGCATCAGCATGTTCTATCCTACATTCGCCAGAAATTAACAAAAAACGGAACCAACCGCCTAACATGAGTGAATCTAAAATAGAGTTGGCAACAGGCCAACATCCATTAGATAACCCAGAGTGCACAAAGGAATATTATGATGACTGCTCCAAATTTTCAGTTCTGATTTTTTTTCCACCTCGGAGGGGTTCGATGTCGCTTTATATTAAAACCCCAAAAACGGTACAGCGCAAAAGAAGATAATTTGTTTTTACGACTGAATTTTTTTTTTTTTTAAATTTGATCGCAGTTTAAACACATTTGAATTTCAATCGTTACGACGGTAATTCTTTGCACGTGTCTTCAACGTGATTGTCTGACGTTTTGGACAACATTTTTCCTGTTTAGTCAAATAATTCCTGCACTTTATACTCATGCATTTTCTTATAGGTAATCCTCTGATGAATGCTATTCAAAAGAAGATTCGAGGAATTATTTTTTTTTTAAATAACAAAACAAATTAAAAACTTTTCCATTCTCCTTTTATTTATCATAATTTAGTCCATACGTGAAGCAATCCACTGAAACTAAAATGACCTTCAGCATCTTCAGACATTGTTATGTGTTTTTGTGGATAAAAACCTTTTTTTACCCATCATAGGAAGAAAATAATCCATACTGAATTTAAATACATATGTAAATATATACACTTGCAAAAAGCCTGGAAATGACTGAAAAAGCTCCGAAGGATTATATCAATAACGATTAAAGAGGCATGATAACTATACTCAGAAGAAGCCAGTTATTGTAATCATTTTGAGACAGGGTCTTTTAGATAACAATAATTAGCTGAAAACATTACGCAGATGATACAAATATTGGAAAGCATTACATTCATTATCAAAAATTTATTCCTCTGTTATCAAATTGACTGTATTTAACATGTTTACGATATTTAAAAAAGTGTATATTTAAAAAAATCTTTTTTCTTTGAATTAGCTCTTCAAGACGGGCTGATGTGAAACAAATAGCATCTGATAACAATAACCGTGTTAAACAGCTTCCTCTGTAGTTTGCTTCAGTAACAATTTAACATATAGAAAATGAAAGTGAATTTTTGTAATTTATTTTGGAGTTGGTGAAATGCTAGGAAAAAAAAACGTGTCGAGAATCAATCGTGTCAGATCTGATTTGATACGGTGACTGCCGACGGCTATGGCACCGGAGTTCACTCGCACCCAACTCGAGCGTGAACAAAGCAGGATTTAAAAAAAATTACTTGTTACTCGGTGATGGGTGACCTCAACCAAAGTTGACACTATTTCCCCCTGTAACAGGTAATTAGGTTTTGCATATACATGATTACCTTCCGACTATACACAAATCAATATATGTGTACATTTATGCGCATGAACATGTACTTATCGATTTATACAAATTTGTTTCATTTTAGACTTGTTACTGTGATATTGCAATAATTATTACTGGTGTGTTAAGCATAGCAGTAGGACAATGACTTGTGAATGTCACATAAAGTTATACTGCTGAATTTATTACTTACTGGAATCCCAGCTCAGGGTGTAAAATCCAGTTTCAGATTTATTGCACTCGCAACGCATGGAAATGATTATGGGATAATATTCCAGTACCATGTGTACAGAATGAACGTGAATAAACTAAAACAGAGATAGGACGGAGATACAATGGATGGTTTCAGTTTGTGCAAGGTCAGTTCTGTGATTATCTTCGTTTACATGTTTCGTTTTAGCTTAGCAGTAGATGTCTAATAGCAGGGCAGACATCATACGGTATTTTGACCGGTCTGCAAGCAGATATCAGAATATTATGCTTACTCAAGTCTCAGGGATTCTTTGTGAATTTTTGTGGTAATCAAAAGAAGTCTCATTTTGGATAAATCGTGACTAAATTACGTTCTTTGGTTATAAATCAGCATTTCTGGTTGATAAAAAAAATGATTTTATAGCAAACACTTCATTGATTTGAGGCAAAACTTAATTAGTACTTAAACTGGTAAGTTCTAAGTTTCAAGCCTTTTTTTATGACATTCATCAGGCCGACTGTTCATATATAAATACTCAATCAGGTCCGCAGAGGCAAAGAGGTTGACAACCCCTATTTTATGGTCTGTATTAATCCTAAGACTGGTTACCAACCAACAATGAATAGCCCAATATGCCTTATTTACTCTCGCTGAGATAAATACATATTAGTGCACAATTGAATTAACGATACAAGTCAGACGAAGTCGACCCAGAACCCCTAAAAATTTTTGTAGTAGTGTTATTTGCTTTGTCACTACTCATGTCAATCATTTTCGGCATTTACAGATTCAGTAACTACATTTTCACATCTCGTAAGATTTCTTTATTGTATATTCTGGCATATGTCGACTTTTAACGCATAAAGCATTCCCCTTGATAGACCGTATTGATTTGTTTAGTCCCTATGAACTTGACACTTTAATGGACGCAATGCTGGAGTGTCAACTTATCAAACGAACAGCGAACTAAGCTCAAATTGACACTTCGGTTTTGGGTCCGACTAATACGCAGACTTGAAATAGGTAAGAGGATTGTGTTGCGCCAATCTTCCAAGTTGGACGTTTCTTCCCACTTTGAAATTTTCATTCAAAATCTTCGCTTTCATCTTTATTCTGACTCTTGATCCTGACTCAAGGTTGTGTGTGTGTGTGTAAAATGAGTAAAGTTTTTTTCACTGGTTCATTACAGATTTTACATTGTTTCATTTTTTTTTAAGTTCAAGTCTTTTTTTACTCTGTTCACTGTACCATGAAAGTATTTTTCTCCGTTTTCATATGTTCATGCTGAGTGTGCAGCCCATTTCCATGTTTGCTGCCTAATAATTTGTAAATTATACTCCACCCTAGTCCTCCCTCTGATCCCCGTTGATCCCCCTTCTCCCATTGTTATCCTTAACATTGCTCTTTCCATGGCTCTTTGTGCGATTCTGAGTTGGTTCTCAGTCTTTTTAATCAATTTCTGTGTCTTGCATCTGTTAGTAGTTGCTGGTATCATGTTTTCATTGCATGATTTACGCTTTAATGCCATTGACCAGGTCTTCTTTAGTATGCCCCTTATTCATACTAAATGATTTCCTGCCGATCGATGTGAGCCATTTTATTTAGCATCAATGGTCTTTATCTGACTTCATTACATCTCTTAGGTAAATGTATTCATCAACGTCTTCTTGAGTCTTCTTTAATTTCAAGGTCTTTGGGGGACTTTATCATGCAACATCACGTTATGTCTGCACAACTTCGAGATTATTTTCCTTTTTCAATTCACTCAACAAGTTCTGTAATATTTTCAATGCTTCTGGTGTCACAGAAACAACATCGGTGAATCTGGAATGGTTTAGATATCTCAAGTCTATGTCTATTCCCATTCCCTCCCAGTCTGTTGTGCGAAAGATACATCCAAGTCTCGCTTTCAATAGTGTAAGTAGTATTGTATCCTCGTCTGTCCCACACCTAATCCTATCTTTATCTTGTTTGAATCTTCGTCTATTCTAATCATTGCAGTGCTACTTTCGTGTATATTCTTGATGATTTATATGTAATTCCCATTAACACCAATGATATTGCATTGAGTTGAAAACTGCTGTGTATTCTACTGATATACTAAGTGGTTGTAGGTGCCGTTGTGTGCGGACCAGTCTTTTGATTCTTTATACAGCCGAGGTTGTTACCGCTTCATTGATTCTATAATATTACTATCCTAATTTAATTACATTTAATACCACTAATGGCTTCAAAGCAAAGTGTAGGTGTCAATATTGGTATAAAACGTAGACACGTGTTCACATCGATACTCGGAAAGCTAAAAGTGTTGGAAAAACTCGACGGCAAAGTTTCGATTCGTAAGACATAAACTATTGGCTCATTAACTGTGTATGATATTCCCAACACTTCAATTGATACGCCAGTTTCATTTATATTAATGAACTGGATCATTTCTATTGATGCATCACATTTAACCTTTTAATTCACATTCAATATTTGCTTGTTTCAAGTTTCTATCAGTCTTAACACTTTGAAGATATCGGATATGCCTAATTAGTGGGTCAGAGTTGTATTATTGCATTATTATTACAGATGATCTCTTTTTCTGAAATATTGATAATTAGGCACGGATCTCGAACCAATTGTGCTAAAGATTCGATGCTTTACCTCTAACAAATTCAGATATATAAACGAATTTCATCATCATCATTCTTATTGCAAATATTCAATTGATTGAAACAAATATCGAATTTCTGTCCATCCTAAATGGCTTTTGAAATGAAGAATAAAGTAATACTCTCAGTTATTTGCTGTCATGATTTTAATTTCGGGTGCCATATCAAGCCAATCACAAGGATTTTGATTCATTCATTGGATATGCAGATTGACAGAAATAAAGAAAAGGGAAAAGTCAGTGTAGTGCAGCTAATATTTGAGAGGAAAATTTGTCTAAATCAATCCGAAAAACAGGAACAGCAATAATGATTTCTATTCTCTAGGGTTTTATCCCCTTCTTCACAAATGTTAATTCATCGTCAGCCTTTATCACAATTGAAGGCAACAGACCGACGTGAATATACATAATTACAAAGGCAATAACACATGGGAATATATATATATATATATATATATATATATATATATATATATATATATATATATATGTATATATATATATATATTTATATATATATGTGTGTAATATGAAATAAAATACTTCACTTCAAAATAATTCGGATAAAATGTGTATTCGTTGAGTATTCCAAATTCAATCATTTTCATTAAATTGAAATGAAATCGTATGTTAGTGTTGATCATGTATAACAAAGATATATATATATATAGAGAGAGAGAGATTTGTGTGTGTATACGTGTGCGTGTGTGTTATAAAGCAACATTTAATAGAAATTTGGGAATTTTCTCCCACATAGAGAGAGAGAGAGAGAGAGAGAGAGAGAGAGAGAGAGAGAGAAGGAAAGAGGGTGCCCCCACGAGAGCGTGTCCGTGCGAACACTATTTGTTCGTACTTTTACACCTTCAACTTTGCCCCTACATTTCCCCCCCCCCAGGTACCTCAAACGTCATCTGTAAGTCTGTTGCCAGTAACACCTCTACCTCATCCAGATCCACACAATTAAGTTAATGAAAAAGGGTCTTTCATTTCCTAGTTGCTTCACGCCCAATTAGAACTCTTTTAAATAGCCACTTGTCAGCATATCTTCCTGAACCTCCCGTATCTAGCAGCGTTGTAAAATCATATTCAGCATTTGATTCTTCTTTCAGCACGGAGATGAACCCAGCTTTGCCAATTCAATTCACTTTAGTGTATAGCTCAGTAATGGTGCTGCAGATTAACTGTAGCATGGTCCAGCATCCTCTATCAAATATATATATATATATATATATATATATATATATATATATATATATATATATATATATATATATATGTGTGTGTGTGTGTATGTGTGTGTATGTGTGTGCCTGTATATATAGCATTTGATTGTTTATGCAATATGCATATGTCTATTTATCTCTCTATTCAAAAACAATGTATAAAATTAAGAAACATCACTTCGACTGCTATTCAATGTAAACCTTTGTAGACTGATGACATAATTATGAGTTACCTCGAGGAAGTTGAAATGAAATGGAATTTTAAGCTTTGAATATTACTTAGCTGGTTGGTTAAAATCAGGAAGGTGGATATAAAACCAGAGAAAGTCGGTATACTGACAACGTAATAGAAAACAAATGAAAATACTTGAGTGGAAATCGTATATCGATCTGACAAGCAAATTACAAGTGGATTAAAAGAGCTTCAACTTCAAAGAGGTAGATATATATCGATATCGTACCCTGACATAGTTATTAGCTCAAATTTGCTCTTAACTTTTCACTGTATATCGTATACCCTATGTGATTAATGTAAAACTGTTGGTTTAAGTGCATCGGCAAGAAAGGTGTCTATAATAATAATAATAATAATAATATAATGATAATGATGATGATCATTATTGTTATTATTGATATTATTATTATTGTTGTTGATGTTGTTGTTATCATTAATATCATCATCATCATCACCATTCCCCTACAAACTAATTAGTGTGCATATATGCATACGTATTTACGTGTATCAGTTATATTTTATCAAAAAAATCTGATGTTTTCTCTCTCGGCAAACTCCTACTATTAAGTTTTTACTTTATTTTCGTATGGAACAACAATGACCAGACAAAAAATCATAGACGTCGTGCGCAAATAACTTTCATCTCGTGACGTTTGCAAAAACTGATGATGAATTCACTCTCACTTTCAAAGCCCGAGTCTGGTCGACTTATTTTTGCTGAAGTTTTCAGATCCTTTTCTCAGGGTCTACTGATATAGGAGATTAAATGGAATTCTAGTTTGGGAAAAATATTGTATGGATGAATTCCTCCGTTTTTGTTTGTTTTTGTTTTTTAAGACGCAAGGGAGATCGACCCTTGCGCAGTTGAGCAAGTTTCATTATATTTGTGCTTCCTCTACGGTCAAGGAAGCTGATATTTAATATTAAGTAGAACTTCCATGGTCTGATTGTTTGACGCATATCTTAGCAGTCTGATTACTAACTAGAAAGCCGATGGTACATTAATGGTTTGGTACAGAAATCTTAAGTAATAACTAATTCATGCAGATGGTTGGCAAGATTATTTTACTGAAGATATTTATGCGATCTCTCGATTCATATGAAAATCTACTGTGAAAGGCGATTTTTCATTTTATGTCAACGGATACTATTAACCATTTTGACTTAGTGAAATAGATTACAGATAGATTGAAAACATAATTGACCACAATCACTACACAATACAATTGTCATATTTTATGACATACACTAGTGTCCATTATTTTGTTCTGTTCAACTCAAGCGTCAAAGGGTGAAGAAAAAGAAGATATTTTTGCCACTAAATTGAAACCGGTAAAAGCATGGTTAAAAAGCTTATGATATTAAAATTGTAAAAGTTGGAAGCACTAAAACATGCCATGTTTGAAATTAGGATTTAAAAAGCAATGAGAGAATTAAAAGAATTTTACCAGCAATATAAAAAATCATTCAAATACCATACATTCAACTAAAAGATTTCGTTGAATTTTGTTCCTTTTTTGTTCTAACTTATCTCTTGAAATTCCTTCATCTTTTCACTACCATGAAATTTCTTCGTTTGTAACTTCATTCCTTGAAACTGTCAAGATCTGTCAACCAATTTTCTAACATAGGTTACTTCAGTTTTCAAATTGATCTGGTTGACTGGCTATATATGTCACAAGTACGGGTGACTGATGCACCAATCATCTCCTTTTCCGAATTTGTTGATTGATCACCTCCAACGTGGCTTGCTTCCAAAAAGACGTCGGTCATCTGACAGTTTCTCTTGGGTGACCAATTAAACCATTTTATCGTTTTCTTTTTTTTCTTTTCTCCACCTTATTTTCAGAAATTTCTTTTTCTTTTTTTCATTACATTTCTCTCTTCCTTTCTTTTCTTTCATTTATTCTCTTGTTTCTATTTCAACTCTTGCTCCCCTTACCCTATTTTTACCTGCCACTGTTTATAAAGGAGACATAGGTCAATTTGATAAAAATGAAATATATAGCATTAATAAGACGGTTGTGTAGCGTATAATGACATTGTGTTATGTAGAGTGAGTGCAAATAATATCCATTACATTTCAATAAGTTAATTTTAGTATACTCTCACTATTTGAAAATGGATAAAATTTGAACCAAATATTAGAGAATACAAAAATAAAGGAAATAAAACATTGAAATTTGATTTTCTTCAACTGCAATCTCTTAATTTTGATTGCTGAAACATAGTTTACGTACAATTAATCCTGCGACGGAACAAGTCTTTTTTTCATTGTGCATTTCATTATGAGTCATTTATTCCAGTGAGCCCCTTGATGAATCATTCATGATATATATACATATATCGCGCGTAAACACGAGAGGGAGCTAAGAGATCTGTTTTGGGGTGGGGAACGAATGTTATTTGATGCATATGTGGATTTCTTCTCTTTATGCCAGTCTGATTACGTGATGTTCTGAAAAAGTACGAAATTCGAAAATGATTACATCCGGGATAGGCTGCTAAGGAGTTGAATCTGGCTAAATTCAAATGTTGCCTAAAAGTTTAACCTTATTGCTTTTACTAGAATTGTTTTTGTTTTTACTATTCAATTATTCATATCCAAATTCTTTCACGTGAGTTCAATTAAACTTTCTTACCATTATTTTTATTTTCTTCATAATTCAAACATTATGCCTAATTGTATACCATTCTCTTTCCACTTATTCTCTTTCTGCATTCGTCTAAATGTTTTTGATCAACACATTTTTCAGTTTTTCAAGCTTTTGTTTCTATTTACAATGACCGCATGACCTACAACAATTAGTTTCCACAGTTATGTATCGATTTAATTATTAGATTCTTTGTTTTGGTTTTATATCAATGATATTCATCAAAATTTATCAATCACTATATATGTATACATCTGCAATCATCATAGCATGACAGAAATAAATGTACGTGTAATAAATGTACAAGTAAGTGCTTGAACTAATGAGCGATTTGTGTCGATCGCCGATGCTAGCATTCATCACGTATATGTAATGGTCTGTAAATTTTGCAGACATTCTTTGGACTTTGTTAAAAAGTCTGAACACATTCTTAGTGTATTTTTGGTTGAGTTTGATTTAAATACATGTTCCAAAGTTGCATTTTTCAGAGACACTAATTTATCACTATTTAACTATGTAGACTGACAACGCATTCAATTAATAATGATAGCATTTCAGATCCTCTTGCTGCTTGGTTTTGGACAAAATTTCGACGGGACAGAAAAACAACATGGTTTCACTCTCTTGAAAATGTATTTCAATTTTTGAATTCCTTTTTTGTGTTATTTACCATTAAGAGTCATAGGATACATGACTAAGCAAATACCCAGTTGTACTGAGTGCAATAGGATTTAGTTCCTCTTGCATTAGGTACATGTTTTAAGCTCTTAGAACAAAGCCATATTCGGCATTGCTATTAATTTTTCAAATACTTACGAGCAATATCATATTTGTATATCATGATATATGTATTATGAATTATACATATATATATATATATATATATATATATATATATATATTAAACGTGATATATAAGTTTGAAATTATATTTGAAATGATATTCAGTTATTACACGATTAATGTATCATTTGGTGTAGACAGCGTAAATAGAATCATAAATTAAGGAAAATATGGCTGCAACAGGAATCGAATCTACGGCGGATAGGTAGTTGCTTTAACATGACGTTGTTCATACTATTGAGCTAAATAGCAGCCGGTAATTCAAAGGCCAAAAAACTGTTATTAGACCCGTGCCAAAAGTCCGTGTTAAGCTCAATCCGGTCTTGCTTTACGCCAGACATTTTCAAGAACAAGCAACCACATAAAATCTGTTGCATTCTGTATCAGATTCTACTGCATTTGACCTATGACTTGTCTTTCCTTTTGGTCTGTGTCCCAGATCATGCAAGATTGGTTCATTAGGTTTCGATTTTGTATGCTTCTCTTCACTTCGTTTTTTTTTTTTGTTCTTTTTTCATTGAGACATTCCCACACTTTGACAGATACAGTTGTTTCCCTTGAGGAACCAACGCCCAAAAAACTAAGAGATACAAGTAACAGAAAGAAAGCTCACTGAAAGCAGACATGATAATGCGGTCAAACCATCTTGGGTGGTTTGCCTTAACATAAATGTAAAAAAAAATAAGAAGTAGAGAGCAAAAAAGATAAAAGTAAATTGGAGAAGGACACCAATACTTTCGTGTGAAATCGATATACAAAATTCATAGTATAAAAAATGTAACGAAAAGAATGTGTTAGCAGTATCGATCGTGAAATACACCAGTAATTGAATATCAGTCATTTTGGGTTAGGTATGTTTTCTCTTCAACCTCTGTTCATTCATTTCCTCTTTCTTCTTCTTCTTCTTCTTCTTCTTCTTCTTCTTCTTCTTCTTCTTCTTTATCGTCGTCGTTAGTTCAGTGATTTTTGTGCTCTTCTCTTTTTAAACAACTCTTCTCTCGAAATAATTTTTAATTCGGCTTCCCAATTAAAACTCACTTCGACAAGAATTTTCACTAGCGTATTCTATATCAGGAGTTTACAAGCCGAAGTTCGCCATGAAAAAATAACTTGGGTACAGTAGGTTTGTAAAATCTCTGGAATTTTGAAGTCGTCACAACCAATTAGAATAGGTTCGCGCAATATTGCCAATTGGGAATGATACGCTCGTGTGTGTCTCAGATACTGTGCCTAAAATTGAGTTATGTGTTGGAAAGAGCCAAGCTTATCCACGTCATTAGAAATGTAACATCAAATGAAATTATAAACAAATACACTATATTCATTATTGAAAAAAAATTCTACTTGTATATAATCATTTTGCAGCACATTCTTTGTACGCCAGCGTTGGCTGAGCAAAAGGATTGGTACACTCAGAGAAAAGATTTAAGATTAAGATTCCTTTTTTGATATTCGTGATATAGAATATACAGAGTCGGTAAATGACTTTGTACCAGTACCTGAAAAAATAAATGCCCAATCCTTATGATAAATCATTTTTTGATTTGTAAAATATTAGCTGAGTAATATATTTCACGGATAAAGCTGAAATCAAAAGTTAAAAAAAAAAAAACGAAGTTAGCAATCTTAATAGAGAAGGGGAAGGGTAAATACTCATGTTATAATTGATGTTTTTATGGGTTTCCAAATAAATTATGTTAATCCTGGTTGGCCTTTCTTCTATGATCACTGATCATTAGTCGTTGACCTGATCCGTAATTATCAGCTGGATTTTGATCTGACATTGTTACTGCATAATCCTGATCTTTGTGATTAATAATTATTACTGATATAAATGCGATGACAAGAAGGGAGATTATGTTAAAGAACGAAAACTTTTAAAAATCGGATCTGGAAGAAAGGAATGAGCTTTCGGTTGGACATCAACTCATATTCCATCCGCCTCAGTGAAGCCTGGATAAGTGTGTCGAATGCCTCTTCCGATTCCTTGCTGTTTACTCACTATCATAGATCGATAACCAGAATAAAGCTGCAATAAAAAGTCACTAAATCACTGAGATCAAATAAAATATGAGTCAAAAATTGATCACGATTATTGAAAGTTGAACAACCGTAACTATCAAAAGTGGTGAAAGGATCTATCTTCTTTTTTTAATGTTTTATATATGTGTTTGTTCCTTAGTTTGTTATATCACTTCAGACCATAACGTTTTGTATACAGGTTCGAACATCGGCATCAATGCTTCACTGGAGTCCTTTTTTTGGATTGATGATTTTTCCAGAATCTAGATTTTCCTTTACTGTGCGCCATGAAAAGAATTTATTCGAACCGTATTTCTTCCTTGATGTATTTCCTTTACATGGCTTTAAATTTTGATGTTACGGTTGTTGAATAATCGGGTTTGATAGAGTGTTATTCCAATGATTAAAATAAAGAAAGAAAATATTGGTATTAAAAACGTTTGACCTCATAGTCACACCATCTAATACTAAACACGTTTATACAATATTGGTAGTTCATAAAGATAGACTCCTCGAGAATGTTAATTAGATTCAGATTGCGTTGTGTTTCTGGCAGATTTCCTATAATTGGATATTGCAGAGAAATGCATGCTCACAAATAGACGCAATGCTTGTCAGGCTTGGTCTTATTTGTATAATGAAATGCACCTTCTGCAGCCAGAAATGTCAGGGAGTTACAGAGAGAAAAGTTGGGTAACCTTTCACCTGGGTCATTGTACCTAGTGTAGTTATCATTCCCCCTCCCCCAGTTAGAATATTAACGCTATTTCCGCTGGAGACTCTTTGAATTATCCCAATCTGCTTACAGACCCTGATAAACCAGATTGGTCCTCTATTAAGGCACTGACCAGGATTGATGTTGCTTAACTTTGGTAATCGTACGGAAGCCGGTGTATCCAACGTGATTTGGCCGGAGCGGCTTTTACTGATATCTACTCAGAAGCGTGACAAGTTTTCTCATATGATTAAATGCTGACACAACACAATCACATGAAAGTGTCTTGTTTCGTATTTCGAGTGTGAAAACGAGCGCGAGTACGTTTTTGTGTTGAACACGTGACTTGTACACGGTTGTCCGAGCGTGGGATTCACTGGACGGATTGTCTCCGATGGTGTTAATAAATGACATCGTGTTCACGCACCTCAGTCGTAAACAAGCCGGAATACAAATTATAAAGAGCTACATCAGCGATAATGATTCATTTCCGCACTTCTTTCAATCTCAATGAAAGATTGTTTGCGCCGATTACAGCCAGGAATGAACTAAACAAATGTGCCAAACAGTGATAGGTAGATCAGTAATGATGGGGGGGGTGCAAGAAAAAAGATACATCTCTCTCTTCCTTGTCTACCCATGCAAAGGCAGCCGAGGGTATGTAGCCTTTGATACGTGTCAATCAATAACTAAAAGTAGTTTCATTATTCACTCTTATAACTGGATTAAGCAACAGGAAATTAAGTCCATGCTATCCTTGACAGTAATTAGATTTATCACAATAGTTTCATTAGGTCGAACACATTCGTTAGTTCTTGGGGAAAAGATAGTTTCACTCTGAACCTTTGCATGTAGTAAGTGCTTCGACTACGAAAAAATAAACAATTACTAAACTGACCTTGGCTTTCGATAGACAATTATGGAGCTGAAGTAAGGAATATACTGAAAATATTGTATCCCTAACTAAGGACCAAGCAAGGTGCACAAAAGAAAGTCATGCTTAATATCACATGGAGAGATGAGGACAAAGCACAGTATGTTAAAGGAAAATAGGGGTCGGAGATATAGAATCATCTTGAAAATTCAAATGGTGATGGGCCGGCCATGTTGTCAACCGCTGGACATCACGACTCAACGATGTGAATTCCTGTGGATCTTATAGGAAAATTTGGTTTTGAAAAATTAGATAGCGCGACGATTTGGACAGATTCAGGGTATTTTCGTGACACAACACTTACACTAAAACGGGAAAGGTCTATGTATATCGCTAGGAGACTGATAATGATATAGATTATGACTTATATAAAAAGATTGTTCTCCGTGGAAAAAAATTCAGATATATTTAAATTTTTATGAAACAATTTAAAAAATATTCAATCTGTTTTAGTCGAATATTTTATAGCTTTAACCGAGAGGTACAAAGTATTTATATGAGTGAAATCTTTACCCCATGTGTGGAATAGTCCGGTGTTAAGGTCACTGAACCAAATGAACTACGCTACTCGTTTTTAGAGTAGACAATATCAGTTCATTATTACTCTTTGTTGAGATAGGGTTTTTTTCACCTGACTCCATATCGTCCATTCAAAATATATTATTCAGTTTTAGATTTTACTCTGTGAACCTGCAATACGAGTAAAAAAGATCGATGAACATGTCGTTATTTGAATAATCGAGGAGGGGGTGGCAATGAATAAATCTTATCCCATGTTCAAACCCTATTATTTCATTCAAAATCCGAATCTAGCGAGGCAATTCTAACCTTGAGTGAAAATAACGTATATAAATTTGATCATCAAATGAAAACAACGGGGACTCCAATATCTGGCGACGGTAATATGAAACCTAATGAATTTGAGTGCGAACGATTAGCTGTCATCTAGAACCAGTTCATATTCTTTTACAGATTTGCCTCTTTTCTTTAGACATTGCTGTCGCGTACAAGTAAAATATTAGATTTAAAAAATCATGAATCCCAAATAGAAATATAAAAGAAAAAAAAATTATTAGAAATTGAGTCCAAATTAGAATTCAGACCAACAGAGTGAAGTTAATCGATTTGAAATCGTTGAAAAAATACTGTTTTTTTTCTGTTTTTGTTTTTAAAAAAAATAAAGTAGCAATCATTTCCGAAAGCTCCATCTTGGGAATGGAAATCCTCGTTGGGTTAGGGAAAACATCGTTACCACTCCCAACCTTGTAGCATAAAGAATGGTAATTGTATACCCGTATGTCCCCGATTTTATGCAATTTGTATATGTATTTGTGCTCATTTGTGGGCAGGGTAGGTTTGGGTTTTTTGTTTCAATACCCCCCCTCCAATAGTGTCTTCTTTTTCTCCTTCATTCATTCTTTCTCCATACGAAAGTTTTTTTCTATGACTTGTTTCAAAAATAGAACATGGAACGGAGATCAATGAGGTCCAAAGTCCTATTCCGGGAGTATGCAAGAGCAGGACTTTATATAAAGCCATTCTTACTATCAATGTCTATCAAGACATTCATATGGATGGAGAGAAAGACAGCATTGGATAAAGTGTGTATTGTGCAAATGTAAGCATAAAAACATCTTTTCGGATTATGCACACTTCTTACCCCCCGTCCGTTTCCTGACATGATATACTTTACGTTCCGTGTCTACGTTTAGGAGACGCCTTCCCAGAATACACAAGGGACTTCCTGTTCAATTAATGTACTTGTACTTAGTCTAAATATGAACATTCTGCAAGGAAAGAGCTAAATCCATCCGCCATTTGCATGATTTGTTTCAACATCCAGTTGTTTTCGACAAGGCCAAATTTACCATGAATGGTATTCTATACATACCATTCCTTTATGGCACTCCTAGTTTTGAATCTTACAAATAATTTCAAGCAAATCAAAAGGGAAATGAAAAATTCATAAAATTATGATGTTTGATTTAATGTAAATTTGTTAGGGATCAATTATCTATTTCTATGTAGAATAAGAAATCTAGCCTGGGCATTTTTTTTTTTTTTACAGACTTTGAATATAATTATTTTCATATACATATCTCAGGCCTTTGGGGGAAAAATCTTTGGGTTCTGTGCAGTAGCACTGATAGCACATCATTACGGACGGGCCTGATGTCATTATCTTGTATAAGATATAATAGTCTTTATTTTAGCAACTTAATTTCATACAAAGAAATTACCTTCCGCTATGAAAAGCAATTGTTTGTTTGTTTTTTTTTGTATCGTTTTTTAAGGGTTGTTATTATTATTATTATTATTATTATTATTATTATTATTATTATTATTATTATTATTATTGATAATCATCATCATCATTATCATCATCATCAGTCGTTTAACGTCCGTTGTTGGACATTGAACTTCCCCAGGATTCGTCACAATTCTATATTACGGGTCTTTCTGAGCCAGTATTTCCTGAATTTGTCTAGTTCATCTCTCCATCTTTTGTTTTGTCGGCCTTGGTTTCTCACGTGATCTCTGGGGATCCATGTTGTGAGTCGACACGTCCATCAGTTGTTTTCATTCTTGTAACATGGCCTGCCCATTGCTGTTTTATTCTTTTGATAATTTCTATGATGTCACAGACTTCCGTTTTCTTCCTTATATACTGTGCTATCTAGTGATCTCTCCATATAAGGGTTGAGCGTGATTCTCTCATGTGCACTTTGCATGCTTCTCAGTTTGTGGGTCTGTCTCTTGGTTAGGTTCCATGTTTCAGCTCCATAAGTGACTATCGGGAGAATGCATTGATTGTATACACTTCTTCTTGATAATAATGATTATAATGATTATTATATGAATAGAAAAAAAACAACACCCAACCACATGAAATTACGGACAAAACATTTTTTACCGGTCTTAAGACTAGATATTGTACATTATGGATCCTAAGGATAAAGATATTATGATACAGTGAAACATGTCATTGGCATAAAGCAATATTCTAATACGCATTCAACATTGGAATAAACACTCAATAGTAACAAATGCATTCATTCCACGTCAAGAAGCAAATTTTGATTTTTAACAGCTCAAGAAAGTCGGAAATGGCTTGACTAAACATTCAGTTTCACGGAATTAAACCATTCATAATTCTATCAGCATTCAATGTCCGTTATCCAGGATTTTGTATAGCTGAAGCCCAAAGGCATAGGTTTTTCAGATCTTTTATTTTGTTCTCTTCCGCATCGATTTTTCACCGGAGCTGACGAGCGCCTGGGGGTCGGAGAAGGGTTAATGAATGATATTTGTTTTACTCCTTTAATTATTCACAGAACTAATTTTAACAAGAAACCAAAATTGGGTGCCATAAGTTTTTTTATATTTTCAACCCCGTCACGTGTCTTCAAATATCACAAATATAAAAGCTTTACATATGTTGGACTTTCTTTGATATAAGTTTCCTGACATGGTTATATGAAGTAATGTTTAGTAAGGCTCTATCAAAGGCAACGTTACTAGGCTATGTTTGCAAAAGCTTATATTGCCAAAGAACACATCCTAGCAACTCTCATCGACAGCACGGGTCATAGCCAGTTTTCCTTCAGGAGAAGCACAATTCTACCAGTCTCTTCTTCAATGTTTTGTTTTACATCTTGTAGAGCCGAGTCCAAATTATGATCTTGAGGCGCAAAAGGGGAGTTGTCATTTTATTGACGGCACTTTGCGTAATATGGGGTCGTTCAAGATAGGGAATCTTCTGAGCGGCATTGATGTTGATGTTGCCTGGGAAACAGTTTTGATTTCTTAATTGGTGACCCTTTCTGTTCCTCCTGTCATGAGTCCTACAACTTCGATGACCACTGATATTATTATTATTATTATTATTAATATTATTATTATCATTATCATTATTATTATTATTATTATTATTTTTATCATTATTATTATTCATCGTAAAAACAATGGTTGAATCTGTAATGGCAGTTGCAACTTTTATAGTGACGGTAATAATTCTAGCATGTGTGTGAACATCAGAGGATTGGAGAATGATGATTTAGAATAAAAAGGCTGTTGTTGATGGCATAACATTAACAATAGAGGAGTTATAATAGAGTATTGTTTCTCTGGAGAATTTTTCAGTGGAGAAACTGTGTCTAGGAGTCTGACAGCCGATTCCCACCCACTGAAACCTTAATTACGTAGAGAAGAAATGAAAATAACGCCAAATCATAATTAGACACAATAGACCTGTAGCATATAAAAAGAGAAAAATCATCTTGGCTAATCTAATGTGATCGCCATATAATGCAATCTTGAATGGAGAGAGAGAAAGAGAGGGACTGAGATAGAGGCCAAGAGAGAAGGAGGGCGTGCATTGGTAGTTGAAGTAGAATCACAGTGAGCTCCAATGAAGCAAAATAAAGCACATAATGACAAGAACGTTTTCATTTTTTTTCTTTGCAAAAAGACCAGACAAAGGAATGGAGGAATGAAAGAATGAATGAAAAACAGATAAAGGAATGGAGTAATGAATAAAAGAGCAGACAAAAGAATAAAGGAATGAAAGAATGAATAAAAGATCAGATAAAGGAATGGGGCAATGATCGTAGGAGAAGATCTGTGAATGAATTAAAGGCTGGATTAAGATGGCGCCTTGTTGCAGATGATGTATGGGTGTTAGGGACATAAACAAAGTCATGAATCCACGAGGTCCCTTTGTGAGGAAGGAAACTGATGAAACAAGAAAACGGTACTTTATTTACACGTTTGAAAGACGTATGAATGGTGTATCGACACCTGAATTGGCTGTTTAATATCCAGCAACTTATCTTTTGAGATAAAATGTTGATATAACAGTAACTACTCCCTCTTACAAATTCGTATATCCATATAGTCTTGACGGAATCTCTTCACATATACGCACACATATAAATATATGTAATAATTGAATAATTGTGTCATCCACAGACAGCTGTTTCATTGTATTACAACTATTCAGTGAGGCTATAGATTATCCCTTATCCCATCTAGTACCATCTGGGATCAAAACCGTCGCTTCGGACCCAGTGGCTGGTATCTCACCTCTGACCTACGTAGAATTGGACGATCAGTAAGGTTGAATTCATGCGATATACTTACTCACGTATGTATTCCCCATCCACCAGTGTTCTATTCTTGAGTTTGAAGAGCATTGCATAAGTTCATAATGAACAAGTTACCTCACTTAAAGAGTGCTCAACCCTGAATAAGGGAGTGTTAATCATAATAATAATGGTAATTAAATATACATCCATACAAAGCCAATGGGAATGACTTGATACCGGTATTTAGACTTCTGCTTACCTAGAAAATCTGGTAGCCCAGTCAGTTAGAGTAGACCAATGCTAATGGATGCTCCCATGGAAAAAGAATGATGGTTCAAGTCCCATGTGAGGCTCATTTTTTTTGATTTCCAATCATCGTTGTTGTTTCCCTCACTACCATAAGTTTTTTGGTCGGAGCAAAAAACTTTGTTCCCAAATTGTCTTTCTTCATTCATATGTAAAGGTTATAATTACATGATATTTTCTATGGCGTATTGCATTTTTCTTTCTATTACTCTTCGAAACTGTATCTTATTCACGTTCATTTCGACCTACGAATAGCCCAATTAAGAAATCAAATTCATTTTTTTAAAGCAACGTTTCTATATTTTAGTCTGATATATTTTTATCATCATCAATATTTTTTTGTCCGTAAGAAAATTTGGTACAGATTTTGCTGTATTCGACAAAAAGTGTGAAAAAAAAAATAAGATATTCACATTTATATTTGCTATCCTATACACACAACTGAAAAAGAGGATAACTAAATCCACATATAGAAAATGCAATGTATTTCCATATTGATCGTTGGCAAAGCACTCATATATTCTGATCAAAAAGCACGAGTACCAATCTATACATCAATAAACCGATCAGCACAAGACGTAAAATATCAGGTCTGCTCAGTCACTTAATAGAAATCGTCAGACCACTGATGTTTTCTGGTAGCGTGTTGCGTTGGGGCTAATCAATTACAAACATTGGAAAAGGGAATTATCAATGAATAAGTTTATTCTATCGCCCTTCGTTCGGCAATGATCACTGAAAAAGACAAAATCTTTCCAAAAATATTAGCGGATACAAACTAAGGGGTCAATTTAGCATAGATTTGTTCCGCTGACTAGACACCCTCTCTAAAAAAAATGGCTCCAAGAATTTTGGAAGAACAAAAAAATCTGTTTTCTTTTCTTTCATATTAAGGAGCAAATGCTTAAATTTACTTCCCTCTGGATCCAATGGTGTGACCTTCACTCGTGATACATACATACATAGCCAGCCAGAACAGCTTAAACACTGAAAGAAGTATATTCTGACAGTTTTGGTTGATGGTTTCTAATCAGTATGAAATCATCCTCACTGCAAAGCTATCTTACAGCTTTGCAAGGGTTTTCTGATTTTGTCCGAAACAAAAAATTATCGGAGAAGTCTTTCAGTCAAGGACTCTGAGAAGAATCTTATAAGGCAGTGCAACCTCAAGTACACTTTAAACACTGAAGAGAAAAAAATTCATCATTTACCCAACCTATTTTCATTCGTTTCAACTTTTTTAGTATGTTATACTATACTATACTCACTAACTGGTTAACAGTAGTTAACATTAAAAAAAACTCGATACACAACCATACCTAAGAAGCTCTTAATTCTTTCTGCCTTAGACCTCTGGGCCCTAGTGTAATGCACCAGCTGCATCCATTTCTGAAGCGCACTAGCTTCAGCATGAAAAAAAAATCTGTTATTGGATCTCATTGCAGTAAAAATAACAAATGCCATTTCAAGAAGAATGAATTATAACGAATAACTTGAGACAATAAAGAACAAAAATGTTGTCAGGAAAAAACAACCAAAATATAAACAAATGAATACAACATTGTGAGTCACTCGGTGCTGTGGCAGCCATTACACATGACCATATTTGTTTTAAGCGCAGCATTTCATACATTATATTTCTCACAATCGTCTGGATTGTTTAATTGGAAATTGGGCGAGTAATTACATTCTAGCACCGAGATGTAGAGATTAGCATCATTGGTTTTTCTCCAAAATATGTGCAAAGGAACTATTTAATACGAAGCTGGGTCAGATTTAAATCCATTCCGTCTTATTGTCCCTGATAGCAAGCTGAAATCTACTTAATGAGATTGTTCGTACCCAAGAGATTTCCAAGTGGAAGCTTATCAATGTTCATTGTTGTCATTATCTTTCCAACTATCTCACTTACTCATTTTTCTATGTTCATATTTATGTATATCTTTCTGTGTGTATGTACGTATGAGTACTTTCTTGAGTGTGTACGTGTATGAGAGAGAGAGAGAGAGAGAGAGAGAGAGAGATGGTTTGTGTACCGTGACATGAACATTTGCATTCGTTACTGCATACAATCTGACAGTAATGAACTTACGTCCTTTCTTGAAATGTGGTGATAAGAAGATAATTGCAAGAAAGATTATAATCATATCGAACAGACATTCATTTCTTATCGCTTTTAGCAAGACCCACCAGATGGCTGAGGCTCAAGTGGACAGGACATCAGACTTTTGTTATTGAGCGTAGAGATCGGTCCCCTCTTCTGCAGGATTAGCAGGATCTCCTGCTGTGCCTAATTAGTTACCAATCGATGCACTGACCAAGCTCGACGTTGCTTACCTTCGTTAATCGCACTGGTGAACCATCACGATTTGGTTGTAGTACATCGAACAGTGGAAATACCAAGAATAACGAGGAAAACCTGAATAAGAAATAAATGGCAAACTTCATTGGGGCGGGGGTAATATACATGATTCATTGGAAAATTAATCTGTGGTGTGTCTATCGACTCAAACAATTTTCTAGGGTGACAAAAACCTATATGCACAGGAAATTTTATACTTCAAGGATTTCACTGAGTATCATTCACTACTGAGCATCATAACGTTTCCCATTTTGTTTCTTCAAAAAAGAGCTTTTTCGGGTCTCAGTGGTCATTTCTGACTATTCATGCCTACAGCCTATGCTGGAGATTTATTTGCTCTTCGATGATTCTAGTTAGAAGATCCTTCTTCTTAGATATTCTTTAGATCCTTTTTTTATATTCCCTCCAAGTATATGCACGGGCTACGTTGATTCATTTATGCGATGTACTGATAATCTGCTCAAGATTCTCCTACTTCTAATGGCAAGTTAAAAGTAAGTAAACTATTAGGAGAGAATATTAAATCATCATCGTCATTATCATCATCAGTCTTTTATCATTCGTCGTTTGGCATAGACCTGCCCCAGGATTCACCTGCTCTCTTTATCATGGGCGTTTCAGAGCCAATACTTTCTGCACTTGTCTAATTTATCCCTCCATCTTGTATTCCGTCGGCCTTGGTCTCGCATATGATCGTTGGGGCATCCATGTTTTGAGTCGTGATAACCACTGATTCTCCGCTATTCTTGCAACATGACCAGCCAGCTGCCATTTGAGTGTTTCAATTGATTCATTTATTTATTGGACTGCTGTTTTTTCCCTTATATTTTGTGCTATCTTTTGATCTATCCATGGAGTTGAGCATGATTCTTTCATGTTTACGTTGCATGGTTCTCAGTCTGAGGATCCATCTCTTGTTTAGGTTTCGTGTTTCAGCTCCGTAAGGTGACTATAAGAAGTGTGCATAATTCTCCCTTTACTCATTGCTCGTGGTTTAAAGTCAGTTCTTGCTATTGTAAAGTATCAAAACGTATGATTCTAATGAAGTTGAAATTGTTAAAATTTCTGTTTTCCGAAAGAACACAATTCTTTAGTTCCAAACAATACTAAAGTAACACCTTTATTACCGCAGTTTTGACTATCGCTAGTTTTGATATAGTACGGTTAAGATATTGTTGTGCAAATTAGTATAACTGTGTAAAAAAAGAAAAAAAATCAGATGATAAGAGTGTGAACCGTACGGTTTTGAACAGTGCAGAGAATTTGGAACGAATAAACCGTAGTAATCAAGGTATCCTTGTTTGATGATGGAGTGAGTCATCAATGATTTCTCAAAAATAGATGAAAACTTTGTTTTTAAATAAACAACCGGGGATTTAAGCAAATCAGTTGCTTTACTCAAATGTCTCCTCTTATTATTTTTTCATCGATTTCATGTCAGCCAGGGACGCGCACAGCTTCTTTTTCAAAGCAGCCTCCTTGAAACTTTCACGAATGACAAATGTTTACCGAGATATGTTGTTTTTTTTTCCTTTCTTTGCTACAAACTGATCCTTGTTCTCAAACAGTCAGGACGTGTCATCAGCCAATCGCAGCCGTCTGTGTCCCTCCAAATCTGCATATCATGAATATTCTGTGTTTTATTTGGATTCGTCAGCATGTCTCTACTGGACGATGAGTCACCAGCTCCGTCGGATACTTTTTCATCTGTGGATCATATTTGAGGCAGTAGTCGAGCAAGGTTGATCTTAGGTGAACAGCCTCTCGCTGCTACATCTGAGCGCTTAGTATGGAAGAACCGATCTACTAAAATTCCAATTTCCCCTTATTGATCATGATGAAGGATTCGAAAGGAAAGAACTGTTCAGTACCTTTGGAAATCAGCATGACTGAAGGATATGCACCCAAAGAGTATTACGGCGCCTGGTATCCAACTACCCATCTCGGCTCTGATTAGGATGGACATTGCTTAACTTCAGTGATCGTACGCAATTGATGTCTCCAACGGAAATTGTTTGTAATTGTGGATCGTCTTATCGTTAATATTTATGGCTTTCACAACGATATCATTTTTTCCTATTGACTTTATATCTATCGATGTCATCTAGGTAAATGAATGTTTATGTATTCATTCATGTCTTTTTGTTGGTCTACACGTCTCTGTCCAAATAATTTCGGCAAAAGTTCTGAATGAATTTCCACGAAATTTATAGGAATGGTCGGCCATAGGTCGAAAAAGAATTGGTTAAATTCCGGGATGGATCCAATAACTTTTCAGGTTGAGAGATTTCTTTTCCTTTTTCTTTCATAAAGTCATGGATTCACCACTGGCAAAAATTCTGCATATGATCTCTGGGGATCGATGTTTTGAGTCATGATGTCGAGCAGTTGTCTGGTATTCTTTCGACGTGAACACCTCGTTTCCATTTGATTTTCCAAATGGATTCTATGATATCTCTAACCTTTGTTTTCTCTATGATATACTGAACCGTCTACTGTGACCTTTCCATGTGATGTTGGGCATGATTTTCTCATATGCACGTTGCATGGTTCTCAATTTAAGGGTCAATCTTTCAATTACGTTCCATATTTCTGCTCCATACACGAAACAGACAAAGAACTAGATATAATTTATTCGTACATACTGTAACGTAAACAGCACAAGCATTGCTTCCACAATCTGTAATCGAAAGTTGTTTTGCATGAATTTATTTGTATCCACACAAATGGGTGTCACAGATTTTTTGAGAATGTGATGTAGTTTCTCCGGGGATATTACAATTGATAAAACCTGATATGCAACCAAAATCACAGACATATCTTCAGGAAAGTCATTCTTTTTTTCGTCAATGTTTGAAGAATGAAAGATTCCCTACGAATAAATATCCGAAGATGCTCTCTTTTTAGAATTCAAAGGGCGTACTCCCAAGCTGTAATTCAGCATAGACTGGGAGCTTAAGATATAAGAATGCCAACGTGTGGGGTGTTCAGCCCTTATACACACGGACATATGTTAACTTCTAATGAAGAACACGTTTTAAACGTCATTTTCGACCGTTATCACAATACCAGTTCTCAAATTCCTGGTAGAGGATAGCTTTTTCAGTGTACACATACACACAAACACACACATGTATACAAACACACAAACACACACACACACACACACATATATATATATATATATACACACACACACAATTGATATAAAAAATGCAACTTCATTTTCAAATAATTTTGATACATGAATTAAAACAGTTGAATTTTAAAATTTAATTATTTCCACTGAATTCCTGAAAATTGCTCAGCGTTTTGATCATATAATATAGAACAATACACTAAAAATATTGAAAAGAAATCAACCAAGTATTTCTTGGTTCAACCATTAACAATAGTCTCTTGTGTAAGAACTTTCGATAAATGGCTGAACCAATAATCTAGAATTTATCTACGCTTCACTGTGAAACGTTATTGTCGCTGCAAAGCCACTAAGAACCTTTTGCCAATGATAAATACAGACGATCATAATTACCTCACATACTTTCTAAGGAAATACTTACTAGAGGGTGCAGTAAGTTGGAAAGCTCGGGGAACCTTCTTGAAGTCTTTATCATTGAATATTAGTCATTTTTCTTATTTGTATATTTCATAAATATAGGAGAGCTGATGACTGTATTACTAGATTATCAAATCGTATTAAATTGAGAATATCCGACATGATATGAAAGTGCCTCCTACGTTAATAATCAATTATCAAAGTTTCACCTTATTTTGGTGAATAAATATTGTTTGATTCTATGTTAGTAAGTTTTGTTGCACTCTAGGTAGAATAATGCTCGCACTAATACAACCAGCAAAGAAATATCTGAACTCTTTGTCCATCTGCAAGTGTCTCTGAATAATCTTGAAGACATTTGGGGGCTACAGTCTCGAAAATTTACATATATACACCACTGATGACGTTTATTCATTTATTTTTTTCGGGTCTTTATGGTTATTTTGGACCAACCGACAATGCCCAAATTATGTGCTGTTATTTTTCCAAGATGATTTTAGATGAAAGATTGAGGGCTTTTTTCTATGATTTTAGAATTATTCTAGATGATTTGTTTGGATACATGCAGAGGCTACGGTAATGAATTTCTGGGAGGTACGGATATTTCAGTTAATTTGTCCAATATTAATCCCACAATTTTAAAACATTCAAATCGAGATTTGAATACTTACTATATTTAAACATGAATAACCCGCAATTTCCTGAAAAATGTAAACTAAAACACCTAAGAGCATATTATGTACGTAATCTTAATTGATATATATATATATATATATATATATATATATATATATATATATATATATATAGAGAGAGAGAGAGAGAGAGAGAGAGAGAGAGAGAGAGAGAGAGATACGCAATATAATGTCTTTCATACTTTAAATTGAGGCTCAGTAGGGAGTGAAGATAATCTACAGTAGCTCATTATACATAGAGGTATACTTTATTTACATCGTTTTAGACATGGAGGAAATTCTCTAATTAAGTTTATGATTAAATATCGAAGGTTATTAGTTTCGTCGTCTTTATGAAAATATTTATGAATTCAAAGATTCATAAATCCCATAAGGATAATAAATCAAGCAAATAATCACCGTAGAATGACAAACCTTTGGTGACGCAAGTTCAACATTGAAGATTAAGAAAATCCCATTAGTCATAAAAAAAGAGGGTTAATGCATACTCGGACCTGAAAAACGGAACCTAGCCAAAATATTTAACTAAGAACCATGCACAGTGCACAGGGGAAAATAACGGCACAAAGAAAAAAGCTGAAGTCGGGGACATCATAGAATCCATCCGAAAAATGACAATGGGCTGGCCATGACGCAAGAATGTTAGTGGACATCACAACCCACAACGTGGATCCCGATAAATCATCTATGAAACGGTGGCCGGCAAAATATAAAATGATGTAATGGACTAGACAAGTTCAGACGGTATTGAATAGAAGGTTCTGGCGGTTCCTGGGGGGAGGTCAATGTACAACGGTGGTTGCTAAAAGGATGATGATGATGATGATGATGATGATGATGATGATGATTTCATATTTACCGTGAAATGTACATGACATTTCTTTTTGTTGAAATTCATGCTTTCTTACTTTTTCCGTTCAGTTTGGCTAGCATTACTTGGAGATTATGAAGGTCCTTTGCAAAGAGGACTCCATTATTTGCCGTCATTTCTTCTCCTTATGTGTTCCCAATCTGAGTTTGAGGAGCCAATACGGCCCCGAAAAGCAAAAAAAATCCATATATGTCTTTTTCATTTAAAGTTGTACTTGCAGTATATTTCCATATCATAATATGAAGACTCAAGTATAAAAGTCAATCAACCCCTCCCCCCAAAAAAACTCTTCCTGTTACTATCACATACAGTGAACGCATGGTTGTTTATGCTTTTTATGCAAAATTTATACCAACCGTTCTATCGACTGACATGAGTCTTCCTTCAATAGGAAAATTATAGCTAAAATTTATAATTTCAGGCTCCACCAGTTGACTTAAGAAGAAAGAGATTATTCTTCACGATTGTTTCTGATGGAATTTCTGTCGTAAGAAACTTTAACATTGCTGGCCAGAGATTATACGTTCCGATTATTGGATTGTAGTCAATTCAAATAGTTTCGGGGCATCTGATTTTCATGAAAAATACCAGTTTGATAACACTAGTCGAACTCATAAAAATCAGAGAGATTCGCAGACTATTGAATCCTTGTTATTGATGTTGTGAACACGACATATCGACTGATTCATTATTCGGCCTCCCAGTTGTAATAAACGACGTCTAGCCTGGTCATTACATGATGGGTGACCATTTGGAAATACTAGGGGTCGTATGCAGCAACAAGTTCGTCTAGCGATCATCTCAGCCAATGCCCCAACGCCAATTAACAGAAAACCTAGCTTAACCAAGGCTGGACTGTGCAAGCGGTCTTTTTCCAAAGCACACACTAATCCAAGGAGAACACATGGCAGTAATCTTTTCTAGGGTCTGTCTCACTCGTATGATCCAGTGAGTGTGATCATCATATAATATCTACATGGGAATAGAGCCTCTTGTCTGCTCTTTTTCTCTGATAGGTCTCAAACACACAATTTAGTTGTTAGCAGCAACACTTGTACAATCGAGTCATAACGCGTGCAGTATACTTTGTTCGAGAATTTTTAACGTCAAATTGTTCTCAGATCATTTTTTCTTGTCAAACAAAAAAGGCCATCTCGTGCCCTTTTGATGAAAATCATAGACAGTAACTTCTGTATAAATTCTCAATCCTTTTTGGAATCCGTTATTCAAGGTCGGATGAACGACTGCTCAACTACACCAACGTTATTCAGATGACACGGGTAAACACGCCTCCATTCAAAGTTATTCAAAGGTATAATCTTCGGGGAAGATGAAACGGGCAGGATTATTTAGTGGACGTCATTCGAAGAATCTTTTCAAAAGTGACTGGAATTGTCCTTTGATACAACATCATCATTGTGACAAGATAAACACTTCGATTTTTCGCTACAATAACAGCCAAAGGCGGCTTTATTCAATATCATATATTGATTCACACGGACTGGGGGCCCCTCTGTTGGTTGTTATAGTCACGAGACACATGGCTGATTGGATAAAGACGTCGAGGAAATGTATTTAAGGACCTGCCTGGCAGTTACCCGTTCAATCACAGAGATAGGTTGTGCAGAAAAGTCATATAATCTGTCGAAGATCGAGGAATTGGTTTTTGATTAAGATATATTTTCCGAATTCTCCCATATATTTATGTGTTGGGTCAAGTCCATCCACATGATATCTCCGAGAGTTCTCTCTGTATATCAATCAAATCTTGGGTAAAGATCAGTCATAGGCTGGGGACGAAGGGATTAAATTTGGGCACAGATTTCGGAATTCGATTCTGGTCAGTTTTGGATGAGGTATGCGTTCACTGGGTGCTTCCTCGACATTTTTTCAGGTTTTAACTTCATTTGAACCAGCATATTCAAAGTGTGTTCCGCCGGATCCTTCCCTAGCGTTACGCGAAATAAAGTGGCATCTTTGCAAGCTTGATAGCTTTTGATTCTTTTTCTGGTTGATATACATTTGGATGGTTCCATAAGTTAAACCAAATTCCAATAGTTACATATTATGTATCGCACGGACGAGCCTCTCCAATTGAAACAGAGGGTATAAAGATGTAAACATTTATTTCTTACCCAGTTTCGAAAAGAAAGTGCTTTTGATTCTTTGAAAATCCACCATAGATAGGTTTTAGGGGGCACCAGATTGCAATGTGAGTTCATGTCAAATCGCCTCCTCCCTGAGTTTTTTCGAGACGTTTTGATTCTTGTTTTTTTTTTCCCTTAATGAGACTTTCATCTTGACTACTGAAGTAACTTATCCATTTATCACCTTTTCCAAAAAGTTTTAATTGATTACACTGGCACAGCATGCTGCCA
This sequence comes from Thysanoteuthis rhombus, assembly GCA_963457665.1. Classification (NCBI taxonomy): domain Eukaryota; kingdom Metazoa; phylum Mollusca; class Cephalopoda; order Oegopsida; family Thysanoteuthidae; genus Thysanoteuthis; species Thysanoteuthis major. Next base: position 46,865,257 of record OY735213.1, read on the forward strand.
AAAGACATTGGACACATGTCAGTTTCAGTCCAATTACTAAGTAGACGTTGTTTTATCTAAGGTTTCAAATAGATTCTCATATATATCATGAATGATACATTTACATGTTTTAGTGGTTCACTTGGTGCAAAATTATAAAATACCAAATCGTTTTTAGCATGATTATAGGTTTAACCTTTTTCTCTGACCAATGCATCGTTCGTAAAAATGACAGTACTGGATTAAGAATGCACCAAAAGTATCATGAGCTATATATTACTAAGGACCCAGCATTAAATGCTAGCGAGCAATTAATTTCAATTCAGTGATTCGACACTTATTATCATGGTACTATACTGTCCTCAATGTTTATGAACATCTGAAGATTTAAAATTTGTGATTTTAGCCAATTATCATCTTCAATTAGAGTCATAGTTTTCATGCTATAGTAAAGGGACTGTGGTATATATTTTATATATATATACGCTAAATATTCAAAGATTTAGCGTGTATATATATATATATATATATATATATATATATATATATATACCACAGGCCCACAGTAGTCATAGCCACTGCACAAAAATTAAACAATGTGTATAAATATAAAAAATACTGTTACTGAACTGTTTGACATATTTGTCATATAATCTGTTTCCATAGCAAATTTAAAAAATATGATTTCCTTACAAATAAAGAAATGTATGTGTTTTAATATTTTGGGGTATTTATCAATTTTGGGCCCCTATGTAGAATATACCACTGACCATGCTGTTGTTTTATCTGGCCCTGAGAAAGGGTCAAGCTTTAAATGTTTTTTTGATTTTTTTCTCTTTGTTAGGGCGAGAATCACCTGCTATCTACTTTGGTCTGAGCGTGATGCAGAACGTAAGACCGTGGGATTTGGGGGTTTCTCCTTTTGACTATTTTGGCTATTTTATTCAATTTCTTTGCTCTCGACCTATATCTAGGTTTAAATGCAGAAGTGTAAATCCTGGAAAAAAAAGAATAAATATTTACTCATGTTGTTGAAACAAAGTTCGTAAAATCAAGCTTCGGATTCTTCTGCTAACAGCATCTGCTCAATACGCATTCTTAGTAAGAAAAAATATTCATTCCCAGCAGTTGCATTTGTCTTGGGAAAAGTCCTCGAATGCAGCTGAAGAATGACTCATGAATTATTTTTGGCAATTTACATTTCATAGTCTCTCATCATCTATCATTTATTCATTTTTCAATGATTGTTTAGCCAAAGAACCAAAGGACCCTCATAAGACTATCAAAAGAGCATTACAAAGAGTGAAAATATGTTTTATATTAAAAAAAAAAAACAATACATTATCGTTGATCCATTTGAAAAGTACGTAACATTTTCTGCAGAGGTTGTTGTAAATATTTTGCAATATTTTTTCAGGCATCAATTGGTGTACACGTCAAAGGGTTGGCAAAACCAAATCCTGTATAGCCTCACCGATAATCCTCAAAGCTCCGATCAAGAGAAACTTGTGGCAGTGTCGTATGAAGATATTCCAAGGTACCCACACCCAAAGACCCCTCACAACCCTTGCTTAACCTCCACTCAGACCCCATTTAGTTATACAGAAAGAGAATGTTCATTGGGATGCTTTCATTCTTCATAGGAAAAAAGTTCAGTATTTAAAAAAATTAACCATAATTCTTCTATAAATGAGTTTACTGCCGTTATTAACCGGTCAAATGATGTGAAATTTATTTTAGTATGATTATCAGTCAAAGTCATTTCGATTGAGGTGTTACACATTAAGTTTCCTTTTTTTACAGCATACGAAATAATGCTATTGGTGAAATATTCACTTATGTAATTGCATTTTCGCAGATTCAATGTAAATTAAGATGTAATCCATAATTATTTGAGTTTCACCGTGTCCTGGACATCTATAGTTGCCACCAAAGAAGTGAGACTAATTTTAAAGTAAAATTTCAAATTGAGACATAATTACGCTTGTGCTGCTGATAACGTCAAAGAGAGATGTTTGGTGAAAGCTTCTACAATGCGACCTGTTCAGTGTTGGTTCAACGGATTCAAGTCTAGAGATATGGATACCAATAATAAAATCTCAAAAGAGTTCCAGAACTAATCCTAATGAATTTTTGTCAGTAGTAGACAACGATGCACCTATTGTAGTTCAATCACTTTGAGGAGACTTTATAGATGCCATAATATAATTAGAAGATCGTATGAAGAAAGGTTATTACTTCGGATGGGTCATATTCTGATTACTTGTTCAACGCCCTATCTTAGCCATGTCATCTTCCTTCTAAAAAAAACATTTCATATGAAAAACCTAATCCATTGATACCCTCATAACTCTTCGCCTTAAAATGTACTGTTTTATTTTTTCGTAAAAAAACAGACACCAACACCCTATGTTTCTTCTCTTGCTGTCATCATGAAATATCTTGATGTGGTTAACTATTGTCCAAAATGAAATTTCCCGTTTTTGCTCTCCCCTAACTACCTTTTCAACCTTCTTGTAAAAATCCCAGCACGCTAAAGACACAATCGCATAGCTTAATCTTTTTTATTACCCTTATATGTATATCTTTAGTTTGATGGGCCCAGATTATGATAGTCATTTTAAATTTCAAACTGTAATAAGTTGCCTAAGGTTGAACAATATATTAGCCTAAAACGCCATGATTCCAATTAAACTAAATGTGTTATCATCAGAGAGATGAAGAAGAACATTACCAACAAATCCCCAGCAATAAAGACAGGTGGATAATATGCCAAGAAAATGTAACACTTAAAGGATTCAATAGTAAATTAAACTACCCAAATAATACTTAACTCCACCTGAAAATTGATGTAAACATCTATTCTACGTACAAAGAAGTTTATAAAAGATATACAGCCGCCCTGAATTTGCATTATAAGATCACAAAGGAATTTCAAAGCATTTCACCTTACCGTTAGAACCTAAGTTTATTCAGATTATATCAATTTGGTATACGCTTAATTGATATCCATTAAATATCAGTATACAGACCCAAGTGGGTTTTACTCTAGTTCTTAGACTAAAAATGATGAAAAGAAAAAAAAAATAAAGACATGGATATGATTCTAACCGCCCAAAACAAGTGTATACTATCAATACACATTAACTACTCTTCAATACACACACAAACGCATACGCATACACTTCCACGTATACACACCTTCACATGCATGCACACACATACAATAGCACATACACACATACACATATGCATTCACTTGCACAACACACACACACACACACACATACGCATAAATCACTTTATATTTGGTTGATAAAATTCGACACAACAAATATTAACACCATGACTGATGACCAATATAGTTCTTATCACTTGACGATGACGATTCTCCACAGACAGACCCGGATAGGGTAAAGAATCGTTAAAGCTGGCTTTGTCTATCTACACTCCAAGCAGCCGTTAGCTTATTAGAGCCTTATCAAGAACCCAAATCCAGGGGCAAACTCCATTTGTATATACATTTCGACTGAATATGATTTCTGATACTTTTTGTTATATATAATTGATAAGAATTATGATAAAAGATTTTTGGTACGAATATATCTATTCATTGAAATGAAATAATCCCTCGTGTAACTGCAAGATGAATTTTCGTACATATGTAAAACTTGCCAGCTTGGCCCACTCCGTATGAAAGACATAGTGCTTATTTCATATTACCTTAAAGAAAAAAAAGGCGATTTTACAAATATATTTATCTATTAGAATAAAATTGCGTATTTCTGACATAAATTTTGGTTTATATATAAAACTTGTCAGTTTAGCTTCTCAACTCAACTCAGTCATTTGGAGACATAACTACCAATCAGTTAGTAGTAATTTCAAATCACGATATGGGAATATTGAGTTTTACTTCAGTAAATCTGGATAATTTTCGTCGTAGTTGAAACCGAAGAAAAACAGTCGATTCAAAGTTTAAACCGAGTTTTTTAGAAATATAGAATGAAAGTATGATGATTGAAAGAGTGAACAAAACAACATTGACTATCGGAAAATAATGGCCTTAGATGAGATTCAAGCCTAACCTTTTTTTTACAGGAGTGCCTACGTAGCCTAGGTCTGCTCTAACCACATGAGCTACAAGGGCCCGTAGGACAAACAGAGGTCTAAATGAAACTCGCTCCTCCCTTGTACGATCATTTGCCGGTTTTGTCTACGTTCAGCTAGTTTCAGAACTACTCGATTTTACGTGCTTTACGAAAATTATTGTTCCCATGTCGAGAGTATAAGTAATGGATATTAGTATCCAACCTTATGAATGAAGGAAGACAGTTTAGGAACAAAATTTGTACTGAAAGAAAGCCATTAAAAAATGTTCCCAATCATAGCTATATCCAAAGCCAAATGACCACCTCAATTCTGGACTCTGATCCCAAACCCATTAGCTAGAATCCCTTTTTTAGTCTTGTAGATGTAGACCAAAGGAGAGAAGAGAGCAATACGTCTGGCATCAGCTTGGTCATCTGACCTATCAGAAAGACGTCTAATTTTGCATCAGGCCGCCTCAAGGGGACTCAACTTGTTTGTTTTAATCAGAGTTGTCCTTCACCTTGACTGGTTGCCTGCTCAGGACTACAGAGCCAAATCTGCCCTACTCTGCAGTATTGCACAACATATAGTGAAGAGAAAAAATCCTAATTCTTATAGTGAAGGTGACAAGGAATAAAATTTGTATTAAACAAAAATAACAGCTACACATACTTCTGTTTTCTTCATCGTTTTCTAGGTTTCATACAATACCTTAAGAAATATGAGCTGAATCAAAAAAAGTTTGATTTCATAGGGCTTGTAACTGTTCACATTTTTCCTGTATATGACTAAGTCATATACTTTGTTGGAGTTGAAGGTTTTTGATAGCAATGATTATCATCACAATGAAAATACATATGAAACGGCTTTTATTGACACTTTTTTTAGTTAAAAAATTTCAGGGCAAACATATTTTTTTGTGCTCAGAATTACAACATCAGTAGAAGCATATACTTTGTCAGAGAAGTTTCCTGACATTTTGTACGTCTTGAGAATTGGTTGCATGGTATCGATGGAGCTTGGTAAGCAATCAGAGGAGACTTTATTGTGCACGTGTGAACAGGGATCTCTTGTTGGTTCACTCAATCGGCAGTAAGGTGGCTATTTTTCATTTCTTGTGGTAAGAATTATGGATAAATATTGCATATTTAAGATCTGTCAGCCCTCTTAGAGTCCAGATTTGGCTCCCTAGGATTTTTGGCTTTTTGCCATTGAAAGGGAGAGTATCTCATATCGTGGACGAGATTAGGGATAGTGTGGAAAGTCAACTGATAGTGATGTCGTAAGAGGACTTTGAAGACTGTTGTGAAAATTGGAAGGGACGTTAAAAGAGTGTGAGAAATCCCAACGGGTGAACTTTGTAGGGGATCAAATTGCTGGACACTTCTCGGGCAGGCCTTGTACATGGCAACCCATGTCAAGCATGCACCATCTTCAGTATCCGTGGTTTCATGCCTTTGCTGTCTGTTTTAACAATAACGGGGAATGGGCATAAGTATCAGTGTATATGATTGCCTTTTGTTGTGTGGAACACGGTTACGTGCGAAAGTGCATAAGGAAATTCCTATATGTTGTCATCCGCTCGTCTAAAATATTTCTCTTTCAGAATTGTATGAAATCATCCCCATAAGAAGATTGAATGGTGACAGACCAGGTAATCAAATCAAATATTCATTTCAGGTATCCAACGATGCTGTCACTAATTTTCTAGTTATATCTTAATTGACAGATGCTCACAAAATCATAACGGGATGAAAGAAAAGACAGTATTACTCAAAATTAACTTTAAGAAACTGAATTTGTTAGTGAAGTGTCATTTTCATAAATAAAGTCTCAACAATGAAAACCTGAGATAAAATGAAAGTTGATTTGGAAAAACGGGTAATTTTTCAGATACAAATCCACCTGACCGACGTTGAGTCGTGAAACATGTCTGTCATTGGCAGAAAATTGCTCGACATTACAACTCATTCAGTGAATCCCAAGAGGTCATATGCAAAGCTGAGGCCAACAAAATATAAGATGACGTGATGAAGTAGACAATTCCAGACAGTTTTATCACCCATAACAAGCTTAGCAAATCTAGGGGAAGGTCTACATCGAACAACAGACCCCGATAATGATGATGTATTCAACTTTTCAGACGCATGCCACTTCAAGGGGAATAGAAAGAGGGTGGTGTCTGTTTTTACACCGCTTTGAGGGCTCCCAAATATCAGGATCGATTGGCAAAGCCTCTGAACCAGCCCAACTGTCATTCGAGGGACGTGAAATCGCCTTCAAAAACTTCGTCTGTGAAATAAAAACAACGATAAAGATGATCATCATTATCCTAATTTTGTTTGTGTGTTGTACGTGTGAGTGTCTCATTTGGTTTTAGATATTTCAAAGTCTGACTCGAATTTTTTTTTACCAAATAAACGTAACATTTTGCACTTCATACTTTCTATCGATGTAGTACACAATACTAATTTGTTTTGAATTGACATCCTCTTATTCTGAATCTGAGAGATTTAACTGTTGAATGAACAACAAGACAAAGAAGGGTTCTCAAATCAAACCTAAATGCAGAGAACTGAATGACATTCTAATTAGAAGACACAAACGGAATAGCCATGTTTTTCACTACTTTCTGTTAGGTCGTCGTGTATTTATCGTATTTCTGTCGTGTCTACAAAAACTATTTTAATGGAATTTCTTTGAATTCTTTTCAAATCACTTATCTGACAGTAATTGCTTTTTTTTCTTTTCTTTTTTCTCGTTTTTGTATCGTATCCTGTTTTCTGCAATTGAGCAGAATAGGTACAAAAGGCATCTCAGTTTTGTCTCGCTACTATGAAACAGAGACGGGCAATAGCTTTGTAATCCTACTTGCTGAATGTTTGGCCTCCCCTTTACTCTCCTATTCTATGCCTCTTGCTTTAGAGCAGCTAATTTGGCTTTGGGCAAAACAAGAAACATTTAATAGTCTCTAATTTGCTATACTGGAGAAAGAGGCCGAAAAAAGGAGACTCTCTCTCCTCATTGATATTACACCTGAGAAAGTCTGTAGACTAAATTGTTTGAAGTGTAATCTTTACATCGTCACACATAGAAGACAAGAAAAATGTGTCACTATCTGTCTGAGAAGAAAGAAAGAAAGAGTGATACATAAATGCCAGCAATGGCTGACAGTTTTAGATCACATGGTAAAACTGACGCTTATTTGGATAATTGGAATTGACCTATTAACAAGGATGGGACAAAATCATGTTTTTCTATGGAATTGATGGGTTTTTTTTTTCTTCAGGACTTTCCAAAATAATTCGACGGCTTGTATTGACTCAAATATGTTAAATACATTGACATATTTATTTCATGTATAGTTTTATGGATAAAAATACTGGTCCATTTGTCATAATATCATTTACTTTGAGATAAAATGTCTTTGTCTTATCATCTCTCACAATCAAATACATATACATATGAGTGTTTGAGCTTGTGTTCGTATATACACACACACACACACACACATATATATATATATATATATGTGTGTGTGTGTGTGTGTGAATTTTCCTTCCAGGAGCAGCATTAAGTAGGTTAAGTCCAAATAAAAAGCGATAAGAATTGAAAGATTGTCTAACTTTTAGATTGCAATTTGAAATACTACTTTTTATCAAGTTTTAGATATATATATATATATATATATATATATATATATATATATATATACATATATATATATTGTGAACAATTGAAACTTAAATATCGTAATAATTATCATCTATTTATAGTCTGTTATCATCAGCTTTCCCCTTTTGAGCGTCACAGTGCCGAAACAGTTTCAAAGTATTTGTTTATTTCTCTTGTGGAGGCTGGAAGAAGAAATCACTTGTAATCATTTGTGCTTTCATTAATTTTTCTTTTCTTCAGGAAATGCAGGCTCTAGTCATTCTTGTTAATGTTAACAGACACATTGACTACCAGTTTGTCCCACTTCACAGCATCTGCCCATTGATTTGTAAAGCATGCAAATCCGACCAACTTTCTCCATTTATCTTTTGATGTTGCAATACAAAAAAGGTACACAACTAATCTTGTAGATGTATTGTACGAGACAGATAGCATTATAAGAGGAAACCAGAGATTTAAAAAAAATGAAAAAAACAAACAATGGAAACAGATTTGAACCGCTTGGTTTTCTTGCATGGAATTAATGGAGCATTAACAAAATTGAAAATTCTTCCGATTTTGTGATTATATTTTCATGGTAGAGAGTCATTGGTGAGAATCAGGAGTGTCCAAGTTCACGTTTCAGAGGAAGGAATAGGAACATTATTTATGTCAAACTCCAGTGCAAAGTCTGGGATTAACTTTGTTTTTCTACCTTAAAAGGAATAACAATAATAATCCTCACTAAATTAAAGGGTATATACTGATACATGAAATCTGCAATCCTAATCACCATATACGAGCTTGTGTCAGTGTGTGCGCGTGTGTGTGTGTGTGTGTGTGTGTGTGTGTTCGGGCGCTCCTCGTAACATTTTCGGGTCACAACCTCAAAATTTTGCGTGAATACACAACTAGTAACCATCTAACAATTTTTTTTTTTTTTTGGAAAAGTGCTTTCTAAGGTCCATATGGTCATTTTGGACCGCCAACGTCCAAATCCTGTGCTGATATGTTTTAGATAATTTCAGATAAAAGATTTTTTTTTTAGATTTCAGACAAGGGAACTAATTTCTTTTTATAATTTTAGATGAATATTTCAGATAATTAGTTCTTGTACATGCGTGGGCTACGGTGAATCATGTGTCAGAATTGCAAATACATTACATTTTAACCAAAGATACATTTTTTTATCCGTGTATACACAATGTTGGATTCTGCAAGTAGCAGTTCTTGAAGGAACATTTTACAGCTCTGATTAATCCTCAATCTGGCTGTGGTTAAGGTCAGGTCAGATTAGTTTTATTAGTTTTTGTTTCCTCTTACATACTTTTATTTATATCGGTGTTATTTCATCTTTATTTCCTCTGGGGGGAGGAAATTGTCCAGGTCAGGTTATGTCATGATTGATAACCTATAAACCAGGTTTCATCTGCTCAAGATTATCCCCAAACTGAAAGCAGTTGAGGTTAGGTTAGATTAGTTTTTATAGTAATCTTTTCTTCATCCATCGTCGTTTTGACATCGAATCAACAAGGCCCCACGAATATCTGACCAACCAGCCAAGTGGGCGACATATTTTTCTTTGTTCGATTGTATGTGTATGTGTGTGCGTGCGTGTGTGTCTCTAAGAGCCCTTCGTCACATGTTACGGTCCTCAATCTTGAAAGTTTGCATAAAAACAACACTAAGTACCATCTAAAATCTCCACTATCCATGCTCCACTAAACATCCTCTAAAAATAATTCTGTTTACTTTTCAGGTCTTTTTTTTTTTTTTTTTTGGACAGACTTATTATTAACTCCAAGATTATCTAGAATCAAGATGGTTGTAGATGTTATTTTACTCTTTTTAAGTGTTTTCCAGTTGAAAATGTTAATGATGTCATGAATTGAATTCATACTGACCATATATATTTTTCCAATTTTTGTACATAACTTCAATTTTTTAAGCCAAAGTTGTCTAATTTTTGAAGATCAGATGAGAAACTGTTAAATATAAGGCCCGATTCCATCTTCGTGATAAATAAGGTAAACCTAATCGTACGGATATGTGAGACACTTAGTTTAATCTCTAGTTTACTTTTTGTATGCCTGATTTATATGAAACATTTTTTACCACAAATCAGTTGTAATGTTGCTTCCGATGAGAATTGAACCCATTACATAAGTGTATCAGTCTGCTAGAAATTAGCTTGCTAACCATCACGGTACAGAGTAAATATGTGCAGATATATCTAATAAACTTGACTAAGCCCAGAACAGGACCATAATATCTGCTGTAGGTAGGTGTATATGTGTTGAGGATATTCAATATTATTCTGTCTGGTGTAGTGTCCATGTTTGTATCTTATACTACGAGCGAAACTTTTACTTTAAATTCAAGTTTTCCAGATTTCTTCGATAATTTGTCCTGATCCTCACGTTATATTCTATTTCTTTAGTAAATCGTATCAAAAGACTTTGCAAAGCTTTTCAAAAGTATCCAACTAACAATCCCATCGAGAAAATGGTTTTTAAAAAAGAGCAGATAACTTGAACTCGTTAATTCTTTTTCCTAATCCTCGAAGACATCTTTGAAGGGAAGGACTTCAAAGGCATTGATTAGAAGTGTTTCCGTTGGCGCAATCCTCCAAAATGAAATCCAACAAAACACTCAATTATTTTCAACAAAACAACGAGAATCTCTTTTTTCTTCTTCCAACAAGCAATGAGAACTTTTTCTTTAAAGTCTCTAAAGATGTTGTTATCTTCAAGTATTTTTCACAGTCAATTTTCAAAATTTTGTTTGAAAGATTCTGATTAAGTCCTAAATGTCCCATCTTCACATCAGTTTCAGAGGACTGGAACCTAGTTAATATAGTTCGATTATAATCCCTTTTTTCTTTGATTGTCTCATTACACAGATTGGGAAAACAATTTGAGAGCCGTCGTGTCAGTTCTTTCCCGTCAAACAGTTTCCTTATTATCACTTTTCTTTTCACTTTCTATTTATCAGAGGTGCCCGTTGACCAAGGTTGACCAGCTTTTAACTGCTCTGCCTAGGCGCCTTATATGGAGGAAGTGTTGCGTGGAAGTTCCACCACACCCCATTCTCGGCAGATTTCTCCCAAATTAAAAAAAAAGTTCAATTCTTTAAGAGATTAGCACGGCTGTATGGGGAGGTAATCCTTACCTTTTCCATTCTGAGAGTGTCATCAATCTAGATACTGACCAGGTTTGACGTTGCTTAACTTCAGTGATCATACGATTTAGATTTAATTAAACTTCATACAACAACGGTGTAACTAGCCTACGTATATCAAATATATATGGTATTATGTAGTAAAATATTTACAGCAAAATATCTCAATTAGTACTCTCATAAGTACACCTTGATTGGTGCGAATAATTCCTTTCAAAATTTTCTGTACTGGTCAAAACTGCACTGTTCAAGACCTTACTATATTTTTTTTCTCAACTAATACTTGCATTCATTCCTGTAGCAATACATTAGCCATACACCAGAACTGCACTGTTCAAAACAGGAGTTCAGTATCAACCTCTTGAAGTGGGCCTGTCTTAGAAAGCCTATGTTTCCAGATTCGTTTGGTCCCTAGACTCGAACCCAATTTCAATATCTGTTTTTGGTAACTCTCGGGGATGAAGTATTTATCATCTCCACTTCTGGTCAAATCTGGCTACTTTGATGCGATTATGTTCGGCGAATTAAGGAACGAGATGATAGTAGCAGTTATAACAGAAGCAAAGTACAATGAATATTGACACATACAGCTCATTAATTATGATACGTAGTCAGCTTACTTACACTGTAAGCCATAAATCGTCGGTTTTTATAGATGCTTCCAAAGCTTAGACATTAATGAGAGGGAACTGCTTTTCATCATACCTGTCCGAATCTTACCGGAGGTTTATTTTTTTCATCTCCGATCTGTGTTGTTTAATAACGGCAAAAGTTAAAATAAAAGATTAATCATCATCATCATCATCATCATCATTATTATTATTATTATAATTATTATTATTATTATTATTATTATTATTATTATTTATTTATTTATTTATTTACTACTACTACACTAGTTTCCTGTGGTCACAACTGGTGACTGGATGAAAGCAAGTCTCCTCAGGTCTCAATCCTCCCTCCTCTCACTCTCACAGCAATGCTGTGGTTTACAGTTCCACACCAGTTCTCCGGTGGTTATTGCTGAAAGCTGAGGGATAGAAAGTCTCCTCAAGTCTTCAGCCCACCTCTCATCTCTCCCTCACTTATCACAGCAGCACTGTGGTTCATACCTCTACCACCATTTGTGGTATGTCGTGTTTTTGTTTTTTGTGTGTGTTTTTCTTTCGTTACATTTTACGATAACCTGCTTGCCGTCGTTTTCATATATATATATATTGCAATCTTTCTTCGGGGTAGTCGTCAAACCAATATTCGGAACAGTAATAAAAATGAAATAAGTCATAAGTAATTATTACAACACCTACTTTCTTTCCACTAATACCAATTCATATCATTGTGTTTAGTTGATTATGATAATTGTACTTTAAAATACGGCCCCAGGTCAGACACCAAAGAGCGAGAGAGAGAGAAAGAGAGGGAGAACAAAAGATGGCCATGTTATTACGCTAAATCTATTCTTTTTAAAAATTTTTTTTTTTAAATCCTTGGTACAACAACAAAATATTAGTGTGAAAAAATATGAAACAATCAATAGAATTGCAAAGTTTGAACGTCACCTGAAATATTCAGGTGGTGGAAGGGGTATCAGTAAATGTGATAAACCGATTAGGGTTAATCCGATTAAGGAAAATTGACGCAGGTATTCACTGACAAAAAGGCGTAAAAAACGAACTGGTTAGGAGATAAATAGGCAGACGAAGTGGTGCTCTGTTTATTTACATACAAACTATAATGATACAAGCCGTTATAAGGCAGTTAGGGATATAACGCAGGTGGGTTGTGGACCCCAAAATATCAATTTAGCTCCAACGTAGCTATTTTGAAGCCAGGTGTAACTTTAAATGGCTAAATTGGTAATCCTGGTTATTGCAGCTCAGTTACAACGTGGTTGGCTCCATTGGACCCCAACACTCGAGTTATAACTGGGAATACCTGTATATCAAAAATGGAGTCGTGAGAGATGCTCAGCGGTAAATAATTCAATCTATGAGATGAAATGATGAAAATGGAATTATCCCGAAGTTTTTTGTCGAAAATTATCAATTTCCAATGCTCTCTAATCGTAATGATTGCGTTTATCAACCTGTCTAGACTAAACATTACTATGTATACCCCTTGGCGAAAGAAATGTTTCAAGTTTTTGTTTTATCCGTTTTTTTCTTTCCAACAGATATATATGAGATATCTGACAATGTTATACATAGATGCAGGTTATATCTATAGATTACGTTAAAGTATGGAATAGATTTACTCTTGTCTTCAGAAAATTGGGTTATACAATTCTTACATACTTACAAAACCATACTTGTATATTTTTAACATATTTGTCCGCTGTTCTATTTTTACGGTTTCTTTGCTTTGGTTATAGCTTATGTTAACGGTGTGTTTGCTAATTTTACTTATGACACAAGTTCAGTGCTCTTGGTGTTGGACCATTCGAAGCTTAGTGAATGAGTATACGAGAATGTGCCTTCGTGCATCTGTGTTTGTGTATGTGTGTGTTTACGTCTGCGTGTGTGTATGTTTTTCTATATTGCACATTTTCACACGTATACACATACGTTTGTTCATACACGCATATATATATATATATATATATATATATATATATATATTGATTAATCATGGTACGGTCTTCTATCGACTGACTTCCCATTGGAATAATTCTCCACCGACACAACCTTTTCATTGTACGACGTCTCATCGTTGAGACTTTTCATAAAGACGATTCTTGATTGAAATTTCTCGTGATCACGATTTTTTATCGAATGATGTTTCATCGTAATTACTCTTTATCGAAAAGACTCTCCATCAAATGCCTTTTTATCGAACGACAATCTTTCGATATGGCTTCTTATCAGAACCACATGTCACTAAAACGACATTTTCAGCGTAAAGTACTATCAAACTAATTTTATCGAAATGTTTGTTGATTCTAGAACACTTCTTAAAATTGTCTCATACAAAAATTATTAGATCTGGGATCCATTGCAAATAATTTATGAAACTGGTAATGGATACGTCTGAACATTCCCACCGAGAATCGACACTCTAATTTAAAAACGTCATTAATTTTGTTTTTTTTTTTGTTTTGCTATAAAGGAAAAAAAGAATTCTCACCAATTCTAACGTAGAATTTGATCTTTACAGTAATACTGTTCACTTTAATTTTCCATCTTATTTCCACTTCTCTGTGAATTTACTGACAGAAACGTTTTTGTTTACATCATTTGCGTTTTCAAAAATTGAAACTCTTGAAGTTGATTTTTTCTTTGGATGTGTATTACTGTTTTTTGTTCTATCTCAATTGCAAATTCAAAAAAGTTGTTCCGGTGAAATATTGTTTTGATAAAGAGAAGTTTCAATGATAATTCGATGCGATGAAAGGTCGTCTCGATGAAAAGACGTTTCAATGATGGATCATAGAAATGAAATGTCGTTTAGATAAAAAAAAACAAAAAAAAACAGGTCTTCCGATCGAAAGGCTTTCTGGTATAACGTTGTAGTACAGAATTATATATATATATATATACATATATATATATATACATATATGTATATATATATATATATATACGTGTGTGTGTGCGTGTGAATTTGTGTCTACAGAGCTGTTGCTTCGCTGTTTACTTAAGATGGATATGCATAGTAATTGTGGAAGTAATTTTGAGACCAATTTCAGCGTATAAATTCATATTGAAAAAATATTTAGGAACGATGAAGAATGAGAAACAATAGCCAAGTTTTATTTTTTGTATTTTTAAGCAAAATATTTGGATAGGAAGTAATTAATGAAAACATGGTCATGTTCATCATAAAATAAGACTATTTATTCGAGGTATGCGAGCATCAACATTGTTTGATTTTAAGCATATTTTATAAGCACGGGGATATGTCCTCAGATACCTAGGAAGGATGTCATTTTTACCTGCAAAAAACAATGCAAGATTTGTGAAAGCCAGATTTACTTTCTTTTCGACTAAATTGCAAAAGATTGAGAGTGCATATAAATTTGGAAGGGAGCTGAAAAAAGAGGGAGAGAACGAGAGAGAGAGAGAGGAGTGGGGTTGCATTATTTATATTGTTGACCTATTTTTCATGGCCTCAAAATAGATTGCTGTGATGTCATAAAAGAACTCACTCCGTTCAGGCAACGGTGCAGGTTTTGAATGGAGCCTGTTCTGTAAGACGCAGAAACAACATTTCACGCAGACACGAGTCGTACGAATCGAGTAACGCGTGTCAAATGCAATAAAGCAAGCATTATTCTTCTTCTTGGCAAATTGAGAATCATGAATTATAAATTGCACATCTCTTCTCCTCTTGATTCATGGGTTGGTCAGTTTGCTAAATTTCTCCCTCACGCTTGAAGATCCAGTTTAAAACAGAAATGCTGCAGTGGCTGTTTTAGATGTTCTAGCATCTATAGCATCCCTTGCCCTGTGCAGCAAATTCGATGTGTTTGGGTTGCGTCCAGGTATTAAAAAATGCTTCCTGAATGATCTTTATTAGAATAATTGATAGCTTTACTTATTTTATAGTAATTAGACCAGTGATTTTTTTGTGATGTAAATATTTTAGTACAATAGATGTCACATTCAATCGGTCAATATTAAGTCACATATTCTCAAAATCTTAAGCATAAGCCTGGGGAATCTACACTTTTTAACGAAATCTGATATATTTTCGATATCAAATGTGATGTTGAAAATAAATTTGGCAACAATTCCTTTGCTTCACCTTTACATTGAAAAAGAATAAGCGCATCTATAGTCCTATTTTAGGGGTTGTTACAAGGATTAATGCAGATCTCGTTTATAACGGAAATATGATAAAATATTCTTCGATTGTTTGCAACGACTAGCTCCGTTAGGCATAAGAATTTTTCACGTCCAAACACTAACTTTCACCAAGTTTGCAACAACTTCAATTACGAATACGGCCCATTGTTTATCTGTGTTAGGCGTCAAAATTCTTTTATCATGGTATAGAAACTAAGGAACAATTTATTTAGTATTCCCAGTCTACTTATCGGAACATAATTTTGTATTGATGTTGAGATTTTGGGATTTACAATATCTATGCAGCCAAAGGGAAGAATTTCTCCTTCCATGAAACGTGTAAGTTGCATTATAGACACAATGTCTACAAACACTAACAATAACGGTCTGTATTTTTCGGTAACACTTTTCAAGGAGTATAATTCATTCCCGAATCAAGTTTGGAGAAATATCTGTTTTTACAGAATCGAGGACTTTGATTTCTAAAAAGAATATTATTACCTCCGAGCTATGGCCACCATTCTGTGTCGGTGTCATCCAAACAATCGTCCCAGCATACAACAATGAAATGAATTCCTTTCTATACATTCGATACTTTCTATTCTATTGCAAAAAAACAAAACTTGAGCTCTTGAACTCTCCACCCAACGACCCTATGATTTCAGGTTATACGGCCAGGAGACAAACTGTCTCAAAAAGTTAACTAGACATCTTTAATCAAAGTTCTGAAGTTCTTGTCATAGACAATAATAATAATAATAATAATAATAATAATAATAATAATAATATACGGGTTCTGCAAGTATGAAGAATAAAATCTGAAAACTCCGGCTCATACACATGCATGCAAATCGGTGCGTGTCAGTCCAAGTTAGAGACTTGTACTGCCCTGACAGTTGGAGACGACCCAAAGTTTTCCCCTTTCGTTTGCTACCGTCTTTCAAAATGGAGGATGGCTGTGACATAGTTCCCAATTGTTTTACCCTTATTACACAGCTTGGGGTATACACAGTTAGCTGCTGAGAGCACAGGGAAATTAGTCCTAATGAAGATATTCTTACGCTCTTTGTTCATACCAAGAATCGAACCCAGACCCTTCTGTGTTACAAGCAGACACATAAACTGTCACAACATCTGAGCATATTAAAACTCAAGAATACACCAGTCAGTAGTAATTATACGTCGTGTTCAGATAAAACTTGGCCGATAACTTTACAAATCCTAATTGCATATCATTTCGATTATTTCCAAGACATATGCAAGCCATTGATTTAGAGCGACATAGCAATAGATGAGCTAATTATATTTCCATTCGCATGATGCAATTTTAATCTGTTTACTATATTAAGCTGTCTTTTTTACACATATTACAAAGAGGTCAGATTAGGAATGTATATTTCTGAGTTGGTAATTAGTAACGAAGCACTCTTTTGAATCTACTAATATTGCAGATTCCCTATTCACATAATGAACAGGCCACTGATCTTAAAACGCTTTCAAATAACTAAATTGATGGAGAGGAAAGGTCAATTACATCAAGGACATAGGATTAATAAAGTGCCCGTTTGTAATATACTGAAAATCCAGATTGCCTTCTGAGACCTAATTACGACGAGTCGATCTTTTCAAATGCACTGACCGATAACAGTGCTTACCATCAAAGTTGAGGAGGTTTTGATCATCAGCAGGTACCCTAGAAAGAGGGGTGCATCCCCTGCATCGCCAAGGAGGCCCAGGTTGTCCTGGGAAGAGCTGTTTATCGGAACTTGCATATTGATAGATATATATTCATTGATAAAATAAGTTGATTTTCATCTGAATGCAACTAAAAGTCTTATCCCATTTATATGTATATGACTTCTAAGTAGTCAAACTTGTAAATTATAATCAGTATCACAGAATTGAGGTAATCTTGAAAATCAGTTTTGATCTCCATGTAGATCTTCTGCGTGTACTGGCAGGCTAAAAAGTTATTAAGTGGTGAAACCTGGGTGGCTAAAGGGCCAGGTTTTTGTATAAGTGAGTGTGTATGCATGTTTGTGTATGTGTAGATTGGTGAAAACAGTTTTACATCGTATTATCAAATTCCTCTCGGGGACCCTGTCTTTCAGCATTTTGATTGGTCTGTCAGATTGTGTTCCGACCATCCAGTGCCATTTTTTTCTGTTTTGTCCTGTCTCTTCAGTTTTGAGATACTTTGTCATGTCTAACGATGCTGCAAAAGTGATGTTCTGATGATGTCATAACAATATTTGTCGCTTGGATCGAGGCAAGCAAAGATGCTTAACGAGCAATTGACAGCCTAATCTGACGGAAGCGAGGACTCTAAGCTAAAGAGACTGAAAATAAAGGATACAAAAAATAAGCCTCAGTGCTTCCTTTATGATGAGGTCAGTAACGAAGTAAAACAGCCTTTTTTTAATGGCTGAGAGTCCCACTAATTACGTGTTTGAATCACATTTTTCCACCATGTGGTAATTTGAATCAATGTCAGAGTATATTACCGATTATGTTTGATAAAACCACTTTATAAATAATAATATTATTCAAAAAATGTCTTTTTGCCCGCAAGTCGTCACATTAGGTATGGCATATGACTCTTCTCTAATTAGTTCATTTCATATATCTCCAATACTTGCCACATTACACTTCGTTGTCACTTCTGTTAATCAAACATCTGATTTTGTCCATAGCCGGACCATTGTTTACTGTGGTTTGTGCGATAAGATTTTACAGATATGCAAGAACAAAATTTGACTGTTTTTTTTTAATGAAATACAAAATTGTTTTCTAAGCCTTGTTCATCAGCTACTATTTCTATATACCTTACATACTTGAATATAAGTCGGCTTTGTGTATAAGTCCGAGTTCAGAATTTAGCATGACATTTCAGAAAATCAATTGATTCGAATATCAGCCGAGTCTGTTATTTTGTCATAGCGTCGTCATGAAAGATCTCCTCTCTTTAAATCACATGATTAGCTCTCCCTGAAACAAAAACTTATTCTATTTTCAGCATATCAGTAGTTGTTTACAGGTCACAAAAGTGAAATTTTTATGATGACGAATCTTCTCGGAAAAGTGATGCAAAGTAGATATCATACTTTATGCACCGTATTCTACCAGAATACCATTTTATAGAAAACCATGGTAATGAATTGAGTTATAACAGTGAGTAATACAGTTCCTTCATATTTATTGTGTCTATCAAAATTATTGGCTATTTTTTGACTGACTTGAGTATAGTTCGAATTACTGATTTGAGGCATTTATCTTTGTTGAAGAATTAATGACAATAAATATTTTTGGTAATATTTGGAGAAAGGCATCAGGGATTCAATTCCCTTTACAATCGCGAGTCCATGTAGGATTCCAGGTAACGATGTATCTTTGGATATCGTAATTAATGAGATATTCATCCTCAATACCAGTATCCATTCCTGGTTACAGACATGTACTATCAAGAAATTACAACCGTCGTATCAAATTCTATAATTGATGCATTAAGCAAAATTGTTTTCCTTGGGTAAGTGATAATTGTATAAGTCTATTGAATTAATTTTTCCAATTCCTGTTCGGCATCACAAAGACAAATTGGAAGCACTAAAATATCCATTGCGATTTACGAATGTGTAAGATGAAAAGAATTATAAAAGTTCCCTTCCTCATTCAACATGAGTTCTTAACGATGATCAAACTATGTGTTTTTTTTAGTTATTGGAAAATGAGCACTACCTTCTGATTGCTTATGTTTAAAAAGTATTTTAAAATAGTTGTTATTCCCTTCAAACTGGGCTCAAAACTTTTTATCTGAAACTCAAAACAGTTGCGGCATCAATACCTTTTTGAAGTCAACCAGTGTCTCTCACTTGATCTTGTTCATGTAATTTTTGGCAGCGTAAGCTATTCGACCTTTTGTAGATTGCAAAGGTATCCCTTCTGTCGCAAAGGCAAAGATCGCATGGAACTTGGTCAAAACTGCCTTAGAGACCCATCAAGAATTATACCATTTTGAAGTTCTTGACACTGATGTATTGTGAGATTAGGTGCTCAGAATTTGACTTGATCCCCGATAGGCAAGCCGAAATATGCTTTGAAGGCTTTGCTCATGATAACAGATGCTACCACAGATTAGTGTCTGAGCAGAGATCAAAGCCAGTATCATCGTCGACAGATGCATAAGATGCTGGAGTGCAGGGAATTCTCTGGAAAGCGCATCAGGAAGAATAGCAACTTGGTGCAGCATCGTCACAGGGGTTTTGACATTACGAGCAATCACAAAGCTGGATACTATGAGGAGCAGATTGAGACTATGGTGGAATGAGGTGCAGGCTGTTTTGAATCTTTGATATTCATCCTAATAAAAGATGGGAGCATTTTCATAGGAGCTAGACGAGCTCCACGGTCAGGATATACTTGACCTTAAACACCAATCGCATAGAATATATGACAATGACAGTTGGCTTTAATCTAGGATCTATTTCGTGAAAAAGTATTACAGCATAATTGTATATCCCGGAAACTTTTTGTATGACATATGAATACGCGTTGATTTATATTTGATTTAGTACAGGGGATCAGAAAATGTGATTTCTCAAAAAGGTTGAATAGAAATACGCCAATCCACCTATTGAACAATTAGAAATAGGCGATTTACAAATATTGTTATGTTGGTCACAAAAGCAAGGTTTGAAAGGAATTATACTTCTCTCCTTATTTTAGCACATTAGAAAATAACGCTATTCAAATAGGTACAGAAGTTGCAAGTGTAATATTTTCTGTATTATTTTTGTAATATTTTATCAGACCTTGGAAACCATGAAAAATTATTTTATCTCAACAACAATAAAAATGCAAAACGTTTTTATTTCTGCCGATATTTAGAGGGTACAGCCTATCGTTTTCCACGGATTAATTCCTGAAACTACATCTACCAAATATCATTGTGTGTGCGTGATCTATACACCATGTAGCCACAAAAAATTGTCTAGATTTTACATTGTTTCCATGTAATTTTGACTGTCTCATCAGTTCACATAGTAAATCACTCATGTTAGCTTTTTCAGAGTTCAGTTCAATTATCGATTTTATTTTAGTTTGACTGGGAAGTCAAGGTGATTTTCTCCGAGAAATTCGCACCGGAGTATTGAATGAAATCTGTAACAAGATGAGGCATCAGGTTAAATGATAATGCTGGAGTCTATTGTGACTTTTGATCAGTGGTAGACAAAATTAAGAGATTGTGTACCCACCACAACCTTTGGTGAATGGAAAGACTTAATTGAAACTGACAGAACAAAAGAAAAATATTACGCTATATTTTGGCAGTCGGACACAGAAACCCAGTGGAGGTATAGGAAGTGATAGAGCCACGTCTAACTTGGAATTTTTTATAACCCGTTCCAGTATTGTTCTGTTTTGGGTTTATTTTCGGTACAATGCGTTTACCTTGCAGTTCAAAGTATACGTTGATTAGGGTATAAGACAAGTTACATCAGCGGTTCTACAAAGTGTATTTTTGTCCTCCAGTCTTTCTTCTCCAGCGGTATATATACCTTAGAAATTGCTTTTGAAAACTCGACAATGCTCTATACGTCCAACTCAATAACATGGTAGAGCAAAAACTTTTCTTCCACATGGAATAGTTGTATGTATTTTTTCATAAACCCTTGTGCACCTTGAATACCTGTCAGAAGTTTATATTTAGAATAGGAACAGACACAATTAAACTCCTGAGTCACTCTGGTTGAGGTGCGTGTGCGCATGGCAGCAATACCAGAAAACCCATTTCTACAATAACCCGATGGTTTCATTATTCTACGAAGTGTCTGTAAAAAGTAACGATCGATAAAAATCGATAAGAATAAGAAGAATGGGAAAGTTTCGCACAGAATACTGAAAACATCATTGGGAGAACAAACAAGTGTACTCAGGGAAAAAAAAAAGTAGATTCCAACAATGTAGTATTACACTAAATTTAGTGATTCGCGAAGAAAAAAAATCGGCGAAGAAATGGATGGTTGGCCGTTTTGACTTACTAAATAAATGTAAAATCATCAGCATTTTCCTTTTTTTTTTTAAATTTATACATCATAAAACTATGAATTGCGCAAATTATTTTTCAAATACGTGATATCACCGAATAAATACTCGGTGCTGTACACGCACAAACGAACACACGAAGATACACACACGCATATATATATATATATATATATATATATATATATATATATATAGAGAGAGAGAGAGAGAGAGAGAGGGGGGGTAAAAGAGAGAGAAATAGATGGATAAAAGAATAGATAGATAATCAGACAGAATATATATATATATGAATGCGCTATTTGAAATTCTCTTTGAAATAGTCTCCCGTTGTTACACAGAGAATGAGTCGCTGGGCATAGATAGTACAAACAGAATAAACAATTGAAGAAAAATGAGGCCATATACACACACTTACACACACACACACACACACGTGTATATCTTTATATGACTCATGATCAGAAATGCAATGGTAATACACATATTTACAGCCTAATCATGTTGGATACACCAGGCCTCGGACGATCACTGGAATCAAGCCACATCAAGTGAGTACCAAGATGGATGCCGTGAGCGAATAAGACGAAATGAGTGAAGCCACTTTGGAACCTAGCTAACTATTCGTCTCTTTCATCTATTGCAAACTGAGAGAAAAAAAACCTGCAGTGAAAGCTGAGGCCGTAGCCAGAGTAAGGGCACTGGCTAGTGGGTACATGTATTACAGAACTAATGATGACGCTACTTGGGTTTATTTCCGTTTATATATCTCGTACAGATTAAAGATAAATTGCAATAATTACAATATAATAATAGATCTTTTCCATTAACCTGTTTATTATAACTCTTTGTATCTCATTAGTTTAAAGATTATGGCTTTCAGTATTACATTACTCCATGTGCTAATCATTATAATGAAGCTATTATTATCGTGTAATAGAGATCTCCATTAGTATTTTTAGCATTGATAGAGATTTGTCATTATGTATTTATTATCATAACCAGCGTCGGAACATGAACGAGTTTTTTATGAACGTGGATGGGCAAATCGATAAGTCTCTACATAAGGTGTTTTTTTGTTTGTTTTTGCTTTTTTTGTTTTTGATCCATTAAAGAAATGCACCTTTTTGAGGAATTCTGCTATTCTTGTATTCTCTGTCCATTCAGATCTTAATTCCGGGTAAAAAGATTTCGGAGTATGGAATTGGAAAAAGTTTCTTGAAATAATACCAGGAATCAGATCCTGTTCTGCTTCCTAGTTATTGTGTTTCCAGTTATAACCCTGGGATTGGCTGAACCAAATATGTATTTTTTCGTTTCTTGTACCATTACAGTCTGTCTGGCAACAAATATGTCTGCCTACCGCTTGGTTGCTGAAACGGTAGCTGAATTCATCATCATCATCATCATCATAAACCTTCCCAAGATTCGCCATATCTCTCTATCATTGGCATTGCAGATCCAATACTTCCTGAATTTGTCACGGCATCTTTCATTCTGTCGGCCACTGTTTCACATATAGCCTCTGGGGATCCAAATTGTGAGTTGTGATGTCCAGTAGTTGTCTGCCACTCTTGCAGCATGACCAGCCCATTGCCATTCGAGATTTCTAATGGATTGTTTAAAATCTCTGAACCTTATCCTACACTAATATTCCCTACTGTATTATGATTTACCCATGTGAGGTTGAGCATGACCCTCCCCTGAGCACGTTAAATGACATTGAGTTTGAGGGTGTATCTTTTGGTTTGGTTCCATGATTCAGCAGCATAGATAAATATCGGGAGGATACATTGGTTGTAGAATCTTCTTTTCGATACTTCCACGCATATATATATATATATATATATATATATATATATATATATATATATATATATATATATATATATATAGGAGCCTGAGTATTGGTCTAATTACGCAAGTTGTTTGAATACATTCCACTATAAGATATGCACAAACATTCAACTCAAATTAATACACTTGCCTCTTATTTGATGTGAATGTAGGATCACGTGTACAAATCAGTCATGATTTTGTGATGGTTTGAATATGTTGGATGGCTTTATGAATATCATTACAAGGATATGGTCTCTCCGGCTTATTTACCTAAGAAAAGAGAACTAATCACAAAAATTTTCCAAGTATATACAGTCAGATTATCAAGCTGCTACCCGTTGAAGAGACTGACAGATGAATAATCTCATGTGTGTACAAGGTAGGTCCATTATACAAAAATAGAGCGTTTCTATGAACGAACATTTTGCCGAACTGGCGTGAAGCGGAGAAGAAATAATTTGTATGGGGGGACTTTTGTGCGTCATCAAAGCCGAAACAATGTGATCATTGTATCTTGTTCGAGTCGCAAAAGGTTGGGGTAGGGGGATGTATAGGAGGCTGACGGGTTGGAGGGTAAAAGGGGGGTGAGTGCTGTCCCTATAACGGCTCACCAGAAAATGGATGCTGAAGAGTAGTTTGACTATTTGTTTCTTTTTGTTAGAACAGAAATATGACAAATAGCGAAATATGACCATGCATGAGAACTTCGTTTTACAATACTTCATCTGATAAAAAAAGTGGTTTTCTTTTCCCCTTTTATTAAAGGGCAAATGAAAAGTAAATCAGTGGTGTAGTGCTTAAAAAGACGTAAGGAGAAACTCAGGGCTGCTTGATCCTAAGAGTTGAAGTCAAAACCTAACCTCTTTCTTAGAGTAGACGCATTTTTTTCTTAAATTGATTTCCTTTAAAATTAATCAATTCCAGGCCATATTGGTGATTTATTTCGACATATACAGTCTGATCTTTCTTTTAAGTAAATTTTGCAATCACAGAACTCTTGAAATATACAGATAATGAAAGAACGCCACCCCCTCTTCAAAAAATGTAATTGAACGATTTTCCCATCTGTACCTTACTCCACTGGAATAAATCATCTATGTCAACCGTAGGTGTGTAATACTGTTTTGCTGGTCTCAGAGTAGGAAAGAATCAAATTTGTCGATATGTTTATTTATTGCTGTCGGTTTTGCACTGGTTGACACAAACTGGATCCCGAGGAAGCCATCATTCTAGAATCTCTTCCGCCAACAACTGACTCCACAATTAGACTTCTTGCTAAACAGCACTTGAAAAACGTTGTTGGACTAGCCACAGGTAGACGGCTATTAAATGTCACATAATTGGGCGACTGCTAGCAATTGATTCCACATGAACCAAGTGCAAAATATTCGAGTCAGAAAAAAAAAAGAAGCAATGGACCAATATCAAATCAATCAGGTTGAACGCTTCCGAGGGAGACTTTTATGACGCCTATAAAAACCTCATAAATCATGCACTAACGGAGTGCCCAGTTTCATTTAGGAAAGTGCGTGCAATTCGTGGATTATTATTGCAATAAAAATATATTCACCACAGCGTATATAAAGCGTTTAAATAGGTTGCGATTATTTGTCTCTAATTCGCAATTTTTATATGATCGATCAGCACCAAACTCTCTTAAAACTGGGGCATGTACTCTCTTAACTAACGTTTACTTGGAAAATTTTATTGGTTTCTGGACACTATACCAAGAGATTATCCACCTTTTGGGCTCAAATATAGAATCTAACCAAAAGATTGACTCGAAGAACTATACAACGTGCACAAGAGAGGGTTATGGTTACCATCAAACGGAGAAATCAGTAGACAGCAAATCATAAAAGAAAAAAATGGAGAGAGATCATGAAATCAATTAAAAGCTCAAATGGCAATGGGTTGATCATGTTGCTAGAATGTCGAACAACTGCTGGACATCACGACTCCAATCATGGATCCCCAGAGGTCATATGCAAATGTGTGGCTGCCAAAAAAATAAGATAGCGTGATGATTTAGACAAATTCATAAATTATTGGTGCCGTTACGCCAATGATCAAGAAGTCTGGCGAATCTTAAGGATGGTCTATGGCAAGGAATAACAAACAAAAAGATGTATTATAATTTTTTTTCATCGTTGTCATCGTTTTCTCTAAATGTTGAAAACCTCCTCCAAGCTATCAAAGTCTGAAAATACAATGCAGGGATCTTTTTATTTATTTTTTCTATCTTAACATTAGATAAACATTTGTTTAAAAGTGTTTGTAAAAAAAATCTGTTTTAAAGAAGTCAAATTTAGCTTTGTATCGTCAAAATCAAATTCTAAAAAGATTGAGTACGGAAGAAACGAACGTTAGCTTTTGTTTCAAAAGAATACGGTGATTGCTCAAAATCAGTCCTAATAAAACAATTAATATTTGACGTCTTAAATGTTACACGTTGTAATGAATATTAACTTTGTTTTTCAAATAGAGATTATTGAATTGATTGATTGTAATCAACGTGACTATGTTAACAAAATCTCTCACTGGACTATAACAGCTTCTAATTGTCTCAAACAAAGAAGATTAAACAGAGTCGTCTAAAGAAGATATTTAGAAATTTATTTGATTATACATGCTATTTGATCCATATAACTGACACGTACATGCAGTAGTGGTCCCACTATGAAATAACTAAAACGCTTCTTAATGAAAAAAAATGGTCTCTATGTTTGTAGATGAGATAATTTAGAAAAGAAACTATGTATATTTCATAATATTAAATGATGTGTAGTATAAAAAAACGTCCATGTAAAATACACTATGATAATATCCTGTATGAAGTAACTCCATGTAGGATGACATAGGCTGTATATTAGAATCATAGCTGGAAAGAAGCTGGTGTTTGATCAAACACTTATGGAGCCATGTTGATATAACTGATTTGCTTTTAAACCCCCGGAACGGTCACATGGTGAACAATGGTGATCTTAACAAGAAAAAAATATACAGTTTGTATAAAACGTAAAATACGCTGTACAAAATCACATAATTTGCATTAACAGATATCGGGAAATTAATAAAGTGAAGTGGCAAAAAGAGTTTGTTTTTCTATGTATGTAGAGTTTGAAGTTGTGAAGCTTACTTGTGCTTTCATATATATCTCCAATCATGCCAAACAACTGATTAGAATTGTTTCATGGTATTTCTCTAACTTTAACTGTCTTAATTGTATTCGTCACCCT
Organism: Thysanoteuthis rhombus; assembly: GCA_963457665.1. Lineage (NCBI taxonomy): Eukaryota > Metazoa > Mollusca > Cephalopoda > Oegopsida > Thysanoteuthidae > Thysanoteuthis > Thysanoteuthis major. Next base: position 46,892,066 of record OY735213.1, read on the forward strand.
TGTCTACATCCTGGCCCTTAACTTTCATGATCTTTGTAATGATTTTACTGTTGAACATCATCTTCGTCTTCCTTCTGTTCATCTTGGAAGGTACTTTTCTACCTTTCCTATTCAGATCAGTCATCCTGTTTTGTAATTTTTCCAGTGTTACTTATACCATGGAAATATCATTGGCTCACTTTAAATGATTTGAATATTCTACGTCAGTAATCATTCCGATTCCCGCCCAGTCAAATCTCCAGGAAGATATTTTCTGAGTTCGCCGTAAATAGGTTAGGTGATGTTGTTTACCTCTGTTTTATTCCTTTTGATATCTTTACCTTGTTGGTATCGTTATGTAGTCTGATTTTTGCAGTGCTATTTCCGTATGAATTATAAATGACTTGTAGGTAATTTTCGTAATGTAATTCTCAACATTGATTTGAAAACTACCGTATGTTCCACCCAGACAAATGATTTCTGATAATATGCAATAGCCAATCAAAGTGATGTGGTTTGTGCCTCCACCACCATTTGGGTGTTTTTTCTCCTTTCTCCTCTCTTGGGCAACTGTAAACAGCTAAGGCTCGTAGATCTTTCTAGCACTTCTCTCAGTATTCGTACAGTTCCTGGCAGTCATGTGGTCTGCACAGTCTCAATTCTTCCCTTTATCCAAAATCCCTCTAATGTCGCCTTCAGTGTTTTTTTGTTTTCTTTATTATTATTACAATTATAATAATACCAGTTGCCTTGTTTTCGCCACTTTTGACTGAGTGAAAGCAAGGGTCTTCAAGTCACCAACCCTCCTCTTCACGCTCACACAGTCTGCAGCGGGGCCGTTGGTTATGGTTCTATATCAGTTGCCTGGTGATTAACCCTTGAAGCTGAGTTAGAGTAAGTCTTTTCAGGTCTTCTGTCCTCCTTTCATATCGACGTCACCTTTAACAGCAGCCTTGTGATTTGTGCAGCCTTCATTGTGCATTTTTTATGGGGGGGGGGCTATTATGCCATTGCTACCAGCAGCAATCGTACGTCTCATATTCCTAGTGTTCTCCTTGGTATTCTTGCAGTCCCCTGCAGTGCTGTAGTGTACATAGTCTCAATCCTTACTTTGCTGCCCAGTTCCTTTTAATTCATTTTTAGTGACTTTGGTATGGTTTTGAGTGCACTTACTATTACTGGAACCACCCTTTCATGTTCCTCACTTTCTTCAGTTCCCTTATAAGGTCCTTGTATTATCCCCGTTTTTCACTCTCTCCTGTTTACTTCCTGCTCCGCAAGCACGGCCACATCAATTATTTGGCAGGTTCTCATTTTCTTATTCACGATCACCGGGTCTGGACTTCTTGCTTGGATGGGGTGATCAGTTTAAACGTCAATGTCTCAGAGAAGTTTATGGCTCTTATTTTCCAGGGCTGTCTCCTATTTGCTCTGATACCACCTGTCTGCATGGTTGAATCCGATTCAATTGCTCAGTTTCACTGTTACTACCCAGTGTAATTTGACTACATTCACTGGTTACGTGGTTTACGGTCTCTTCCTTCTCTCTGCGTCAGTGGCATATGCTGATTGTTTTTTGTTTTTTTTCTGTCGATTTTCGCCTCGATATAGTTTGTGTTCGTGCATATTTTTGGGCATCCATGATGAACGATTCCGTTTTTCCTTTCAAGTTTCCTTTGCACAGCCATGCCCACGATGTCTTGTCTGCAACATTCTGTATCCGTCTTTTGAACTCTCCGTATATTTTTCCGTTCCCATTTCTTCCTTGTTTGCTACACTGCTCCTTCATTTTCTATCTTTTTTTAATTTGTTGCACTGCTCCAGGTGCTCCGTATAATGTCTTTCTATTCGCTTGTAATCTGTTTTTAATCCTGTTTCGGCCTTTGGAGACTGTTTTCTATGCTGATGAGTCTTCAACCGCTCTCTTTCCTCTTTACATATTATCTTTCTGTAACATCTCTGGGATGTAAGGCCTTTTGCATTGTCGGAGGCTTTTTTGTTCACCTGTCAATTGATTGGAGTTCTTCCTTTGTCCATCTAAGGAATGGTTCTGTGTATCTTTCTCCCAATACAACCCATGTGTTTCTTTTATCAGATTCAGTATTCAGTATGGTCTTTAGTATTCTCCCAAGATATTCTCTCCTCATTTTCTCTTTTATTTTTTCCTGTTTTATTGTGTTGCATTTGAGGGCTCCTGGGTATTTCTATTGGTCCTGTGGGGTCAATTCAATGTTTTTTTTTTTTGTTGTTGTCCAATGATTCGATATCAATATCATAATTATCATGGTTGTAAACTGTCAACTAAAGCAATCACCATAGGTTTCTTCAGTTTCCAAGTTATTCTCGCTTCTCGCTGGTTTGCTGGCAATGTATACATCATGTGAAAAGGCCTCACTGATGGCACTAAGAGGCCAAAAAATTAATCAATTACCTCCTAATATAGCTGGAAAAACGTTTTTGTTGTTTTTTTCTCTAAATTCTCCAGACTAAATACTTTTGTTCAGAATATCTTTTGATTTGCAATGTAAGTGTATGCTAAATTGACCCCTTTGTTTTTTTTCTGATTGTTTTGTTTGTTTGTTTTTTTCTTCAGAATTCGGATTTTTTTAGTGACCATTGACCGTACAAAAAGTGATAGGAGTAATTCATTCGTTGATCACCTTACTTTTCCAAATTTTTAATTGATCAGCCCCAACAAGGCATGTTGCCTGAATATATTAATCATGCAACAGTTACAATCGAGTGACTGCGTATATTTGTTCATTGTTCATCATCATCATCATCATTATTATTATTATTATTATTATTATTATTATTGAACAAAGTATTTTAACCGAATTCCTAAGTGTTTTGACTCCTATATTCACGTTCGTCCTAATCTTTAGTTGTCTTTATACCTAAGTTAATGGTAGTAGAACAACTAGGAATTGAAATGAAGGTAAGAAAATAAACATTATCAAAATAAATTTTTAAAAGTTAAGGTTTGATATCATGCATAAATATGATAAAGATCAATCTTATTATATTTTTATACACCTACACTGTTATTATCGTATTGGCAATGACTGGAATAAATATAACATCATGAAATTGAGATTCACGAAGAAAATTATTGGCTAAGTTTGTTAGTTATTTGTGAAAGTCATGGATCAAATTTCAAAATTATAATTAACTAACTTTTTGTGCCAGCAACTGATTTCATTGTCCCCAACCCTGCTGACTCAGACATGCTTAGGTGTTTTTTGCAGCCTCATCCTATTGTCTGACTCTTACCCAATTTAACTATTAAAATGACATTTAGTTTCTGAACATTATGTTTATTGATAGAGAAATAAGACCGACATTAATACTAATGATGATAACTCTGTACAAAACAATTTTTGTTCCTGGGTAATGAGTGTTGCTGCTTGTGTGCAATAGTTAGAAAGTATAGAAAAGGGGCTATCGTACCAATCAAACTTTGCTTTTATGAAAAGGGTAGTGATATACATGTGTAATATTTCTTATCACTTTATGTGATTGAAAATGTGCGTATCAGCCTGTTGTGTAACTGGTAAAAAGAGTAATCCTAATCATCAGTCCTATACTTTATAGACATAATCAATAAGAAAATAACTCTTATTAGCCAGGAGCAACTTTATTCGAGATAAATCTTAAATTCTCTAAGAAGAAAAAATCAAATAAATAATCACTTTAGTTTGGCAAGATTTCAGTAGTGCAAGCTCAACCTACAAAGATGAAAAAATCCAATTTGTCATGAAAGGAAGGGTATAAAACTGGTGCATCTTCCTGAGAGTCACTTAAGGAGCTGAAACATGGAACATATTCATGGTCAACATCACACTGACAGATTGCAAGACAGCACTGTATATCAGAAGAAAAACAGGATTCAAAGATATTATAGAATCCATTAGGAAACTTAAACGTTAATGAACCGGCCATGTAGAATTAACAGCAATTGCAAGGGGCTGGTCATTTTGCAAGAATGTTAGACAACCACTGGACATTACAACCTACAACTTTGATCAACAGAGATCATACGTTAGAGTTAAGAAGCAGTGACGGATTAGACAAGTTCAGAAAGCACTGGCTCCGTGACACTCAAGATAGAAAGGTCCGGTGAATAATGGGGAGGGTCAATGCCCAACAACGGAAGTTAAAAGGCAACCGCTTGGGAATGAAACTGCATGATGTTTAGATTCAGAGGAAAAAAATAACTAATTATGTTAGTTCTTTTCAGTCATTGGCTACACTCATTCCCAATTCTGTCCGAAGACCACATTTTTCACCGTCGTAATCAGTTAGATTGGTAAAACACTGGCTATAAATGAGATATTCTATATTCCGCTGTCTTTTATTTATCTCGTCCAAATTATGTTAACACTTATTCATGAACGTGCCTCTTCTTACAGGAAAGAGATGAGTAAAGCGGACAAATGATTGACTTCATCTAAATCAATTATACGAACCCATACAGAACACGTCTGGCTAGTCACTCAAAAGAAACCGTCATCGAATTGATGTCATTCGGCAGCATGCCTTGTTGAGAGTGATGTCTCAAAAATGAAAAGCTACTTCCTTTTTTTAGGTAGTGGTAACCAAAGAAATTGTGAATTTTCAAAAAAGAAAAGACTTAATGCTACTGGACACAGACAAACGGAACAATTCAGCATAAACTTACATTACAAATTGATCTCTCACTAAAAATCTATTCATGAGTAATTTTTCATAATGAGGAGTAAATGTTTGAATTTTCATCCTTCTTGCTTTATACATACGGTCTGTAGGCGCAATGCGTTTATACATTGCAAGTCATTCAACCAGACCAACTTGAAAACTAAAGAAATCTATGTTGACAGTTTTGGTTAATGATTTGTTGTTATGCATTTGCTCAGTATCTGTTAAACTATTTCACTCTTCACTGCAAAATTCTATTCAGCATCAATTACACTTATCTGTGGTTTCTATCGAATTCGTAGTATTTCCATTACAGTATGGTTTTATACGATTTTTTTTCTTGTATAATGAACGAAAGAATATAAATTTCTGTCGACAATATCCAGTCAGACTTTTAATGAATCCTCTCCACTGAACCCCTGTATTTCAAACTGTTCCCTCTTTTTGACTTCTGGAAGTTTTTATAATTTCTGTCTTCTAACTGTCTCACAAAATCTCTTGGTTCTCCTAAAATTTATCCTGGTGGTTTTAAAATATGTTCATTGTCTTTGCTGTAATGAAATGTTACAGCTGAGAGTTCCAACTGTTTGTTGATCGGGCAGAAAAAGTTTTTCGTCTTCTTCCTTTCATTGCAAGCACTGTGAAGATTTTTATATCACACATTTTAGAGCAATACTCATTTTTCAAATATTTCCATTTCATTGGACTTTTGAACGTTTTAAGATACATAGGAAAAGCCAAGACGGACAAAATTTGAGACAAAAAAACAAGTGATATCAGTAAATGGATCGGACTTAAATCTCACAATTACGATTTGTGGAAACAATATTTTCTTGTTGTGTATGTTTAACACCAAGAGATTGAATTTTTTCAAGTATGTAAACATATACCTGTATAAATTGATTGGGTAGCTTTTAATATATCCTTCACCTTTGGGTGAATCATTCACTCGTCTAAGGAGTACTACATTAGGTGAACGTGTAAACAGGCTGGGAATAACATAAAATACATAGATATTAGAGATCTTTTGAGATGAAAAGATATAGGATGTTGATATGCTTATATAAAATAAAGTTGTTGACGTTCAGTGTGATAACATCTATTTATCTAAACGGAAAAAAAAGAAAGAAGACAATTATATTCGCAGGTAGAAGCGTTATTTGTCAGTTTCATATGAAAGAAAACAGAATGACGAAGAGTGTATTTCATGTGAACATCCTGCGTGTGTATCTCACGCATAATCGTGCTATGTTCATTAGAAGATATTTTTGAAGCATAAGATGTAGGGAGGCGTTTAATTCAACTTTGAGGAATCTCATTCACTTGGCTCCCTTTAAGTATAATTATACTATCAAAATATGGTGTGCGAAATTGAATTTCGTGTTAAGAAAGGAAAATATCCGACGAGAATTCAGAAGCACGCCAAGCCCGTGGATTATTGTTCATTGGCACGAATATCCTCAGTGGTGTAATATCCCGCTCACTTGGCAACCTGTACATACGTACAAACACTAACTTATGGTTGTGCATTCACATGAGAATTATTCTAGTACAGAGAAAAAGTATTTGCACACAGATCAAACAACGTGTAAATAGACAGTTGTAATCATCAATGAATACATACAAAGATCACAGGACTGCTGTGTACTATAAATATAAACATTCTCACCAAAGGAAACGATCATATTAAAAGCTAGAGCCAGCATTTCCTGAAAGTTCTGCAAGATTGATTGCAAACCAGCGAAGCTTCCAGAACCTGAATAAAAAGTACTGGGTAAATGCTATACAGCCTTCACGGAGGACGTAACCGAGTACCTTGAAATAATACGATTGTCAGAAAGTAAAGGTCTTATTCGGCATTATCGTTGCAATGTAGATAATGAGCCATCTTCTTGAAATTATTGAAAATTTACTTATTTCTTCCTGACTGTATGTAAGCGCAAAGCAGGGCTTCAGGATGTACCAAATAATGTTGGAACGCCGTTTTTTTCTCGGACACTCTATTTGGAGAAGTAGTGCAAAAAATAAACTGAATAAGAATGGAGAATGATTTTTTGAAACACTTTGAAGAAATGCCATGGTATATTTTGAAACATGTAGTGCAATAAAAAAAAAATATTGTACTCTTCTCTCCCTCCATTAAAGTCCGCCAGACAATTTTATCAGATTCTAATACAAAGTCGACTTCGTGTTCACACCATGGCAACAAAAAAGTGCCCACAAAAATTAGGTGTGTAAACTGATATGTAAAACCCACATTCCCCTACGATGATTTGAACTTGTGACCAAATGATTACCACGAGATTGTCTCACCGACAAAAACAGATTAATCATTCTTAGATATTAAGGAACATTTATCATACAGATGTGCACTGGCATATTTCTCATGAATACAGTTTTCACAAAAACTTTTATTGAATATCTCCTATTTATTACGTATAAGATAGTTTCCCACGGTCAACTCCAGTTGGAATAGAGGATCAAGTGGAATTTTTGACTGCAGAAGACAGACTTTGCTGCGTCACTAATAGTTGAACAACGATGTCTACCAAAGATTTAGATAGAAATGTGCTCCAAAATATATCACTTTAATCCATATCCATAGTAAACCATGTATAATTTTGTGCACAAGGTCTATTCAATTTCCTGAAATATTGCATAGATTTATGTTTACTTGGGAAGGGGCAGAACGAGCATTCCCCAACCAATTCTGAATCGGGCCTCTTCAACTAAGATGAGAGGATTTGAAAGTTAGAATTTTATAGTTATTAAAGGAAAATGATGCTATGCAATTATTCTATGTATCTTCAACTTTATGTAATATACAAAAAATGGTTTTATGTCTCACTGTTAACAGGGTCTCCGTTAAGTTATATCGTAAAAAATATCATTTTGTATTCTGCTTCCTGGAAATACCCACTCCCCCTTGAAAAGTGGCAGCAGTCACCGAACACTGCATAATGTATCCTTTGGAATTCTGTCCAACTGTACGTTCATCATCGACAGTATATACGTATCTATTATATACATGTGAAGACCGAGACATATGTTTATCTCTTTGTGATTACCACCCTACATCAGTTATTACTTGATCGATATGAGCCAAAACATGGGTCAAAATATCCCGAGGAAAGCAATATTGTATCAAACTTTTCCTGTAAATATCTATGACAGAAGAAGTGTAGACTACTTTATAAATGGAGGAGGTAACATTTTTTTCAGATAGGAAATTATATGTTGATTTACTCCGTCTTCCAGCCACCATTACCGGTTTCAAATTAACTTGGGAACATTCCTTTGATGAAGTGCTCCAGATGCAAGTAGACGATTATTACTACTAGTATTGTTATTATTGTTGTTGTTGCTATCAAGCTGAACTTTATTTTTTAGATGAGCATCGGTACGTTTTGATCAAACCCTTAGACACCTATTATATGTCTTATGACCAAAAGCTTCCAATATATCACTGTCAAGGAAATTGAAAAGACACACGATACAAATATACATCATAAACATGCAACGCTCTCTGCGTATAGACTTTCAATCTTAAGGATAAAAGGATTTCTTCAATTACTCATGAATGTGTTTAGGAGTATGTTCCTGCTTTCATTCATTAAAAGATGGAACGGGCATAGTTATTCAAATCCATTATTGATACAATAAAACTCCTAACGTGTTTAGACAGACCTTTCGCTGTATTTGTATGATTGCATGGTGCATAAATATTTACTCTGCTTATTTTTACGGCTTATTCAATTTTTCAATCACTTTGATCGATTTTGAAGAAGATTTTTTTTTAAATCTTACCTCTAACAATTTAATTCTTTAGGAAGAAAAAGACTGTTTTCAGAAATTTAGCGGTCAGAACCACAAAACATGACTAGATGCATGCCTTGTTACGTTGATTGCAAGAGATCTTGTTTTCTTGTGTGGAGTCTCTAAATTTACCACTTAAAACGAAGCAATCAGATGCAAATTGTTTTTTTGATCAAATACTTATGACAAGTACTGTTTATTTGTCTGCCAACAGCTTCCAGCACTAAACTTTATCTAGCGTCATCCACAGATAGCTGTTTCGTCGTATTACAACTCTTCTGTGCGGCTATTACTTCTCAGGTTTTATCCAACAAGAATTATGGCAATACAGAAGACAGTAATCAGAAAGTATTAGCTAAGTCCGGAAGAGGCCAACACTAGTATTACAACGGCGCCATATTCTGGAATATGAGAATAATGCAAACATGGGAGATAATCAAAATCACTACGATTAAATACGAAGTTCCACGAAGGGGGAATAAATATGCATAAGTTTGTAAATTGAGAGTGAATGCGTGTTGAGCAGGTAATAGTTAGTTCAGGAAAACTTATGTATCTGCTATTTATCCAAATTTTCAAAGGAATATGCAGTGCTTTTCGTTTTGGGTTTTTTTTTCTAAAAAGAGCCAGGGTTAAACCACCAATTCAACGTAGGAATAAGTCTCAGAACGAAAGCAATTACCTCAAACCTTGTAATAAATAAGGATCGATTTCTCTTGCTGAAAACGCTGCTCCCCAACAGAAATCAGTCTTGCGAATTTGATGAATGTCCAGTGCTTTTTTATTCTCCTGGATTTTAATGAATACAGCTCGCTGCTTTTAATTTGATCTGACAAATCGAATCAATTATAAATTTTACGTTTCGAGTCGCTCCGTTACAATATCAGTCAAACATTCTCGGTTGTACATTATATATATATATATATATATATATATATATATATATATATATGTGTGTGTGTGTGTGTGTGTGTTGCTCAAGTCTTGAATAGCAGACAACAATGTTTTGAAAAGCTTTTAATAAACTAAAGGTTTTCATTTAGCTTTACCATTTTCTACTTTTACATATTAGATAAAAGAGTACAATCTTAGTTTCCGTGGGTAATATGGAGATAACTCCAGTTGGTCTTAAATTTCCTAAAACTCAGCAGATTATATTATCCACGTAATTAGGTGGTATATACTTTTTCAACATCGATAGAAAAGAGAACAACGTCATGTTTATTCACACAATTAACGGTCCACACACTTGCCCACTCGATCTTAAAAGCAACACAAAAAATACTAAAAACTATATTCTCATACAAACCTTTAACGTTCCACACACTAACCCACTCAGTGGTATAGAAAAAGACACACAAATAAAAACAATTGAACTATTTAATTTTTCCGGAGCAAGAACAGTATGATGTGTATATTTAATTCTGTCAAACTCTCTTTTGGAAGATAATTTCATTTTAAAGCCAACAGGTGTTATCTCCATTTTACGTGCAGAATCTAGGATTTTACAAATGAAAGATTCGTCTTTGATGATAAACTCCCCGGAACATAGTGCAAATTATTTTAATGCAATGTAAACAGTTCAGAGATATAGGATCAATCGTTTCGAAAGTATGAAATTTATTTTCCTCAACGCCATCAGCAACGACCCATTAGCGACCGTCGTTCCACATATCCTATCCCAATATTTGTCTGCTCTCACTATAACCAGTGTCATTGGGCTTTTACTTTCTGAACTTGAACTGTAGTTCGTCTCAACAACATATTTTTTGCCGGTCACAGTTTTGCATATGATCCCTGGGAGTCCATGTTCTGAATTTTGTTGTCCAGCGGTTGTCTGATATTCTTGCAAAATGTCCAGCCCAATGCCATTTAAGTTTTCTTATGGATTCTATGATATTTTGGACTCCCTACGAGGATGAATTCAGCACACGATAGAGGGGGGTCTCATACGCATACGTGTGGGCAATATCTAAAATTTCCTGTACCTCACAAACAACGTCACAAAAGAGATTGGGTTGATTGTCCCCTCCCTTGTTAGAGAAATGGAGAAGCGCTTACCTTGAGCAACCGATCGGAGATTTGGCACTGTATTTGTTACACTTCTCTTAGGTACCATATCACAATGAAAAGCTGTGTTTTACTTGCAATGTTTGAGTTGTTCATTCTTTCGATCTTTGCAGACAATTATTCGCTTTTCTTGTTCAGTTTGTATTGCTATCATTCGAATCCTCGTGGCTGTGTAGCGTGAAAATCTATCTGAATGAAACAAAAATGAAGAGAAAAAAAAGGAAACAAAAAGAACAAAAACGACAACTTGAAAATAGAAGAATTATAAGGAAAAAGAAGTAAAAAGGAAATAAATTTTCCAGAATGGATAATAAAGATATCACAATGTTCGGAAAGTAATTACACATTTTCGTGTTCGGAAATTAATTTAGTATTCTCGAATCACAATTGCCGTTTTTACACCTTTTAAACCACAGCTGGTTTTTACAAGCCTTCACAGCATCAAATCCTTGTCGTCGTTCTAGCAGTACTACCCATTCATAGAGTAAGCTATAGCTAATACGTTACTCAGAGAGTTTCAATCCTCCATAGGGCTGAAGTTCACGACACACAATAAACAATACACCGCCGGTTGGAAAAGATGATGAATTAAATCCAGACATCATGTGCAACCATTAAACCTTGGTCTTGCCTTAGATGGTTAGTTTATATTCAGTTATTTATATATTGAAGAATTGAAATTAAAGAACACAAGAAGATTCGCAACAATAAAAACCTTACGAAAATGGACCGTAAGTAAACAAAGACTTGAGATTGATGTTTTTTCTTTTTATATGGTGGAGGAATTTAAATCAATTTCAAATGGCAATGGGGAAGTCTTGTTCAAAAAATGTCAGACAACCGTTGGTCATCACAACTCACAACGTGGATATCCTGGGATCATATGCGAAATTATGGCCATCAAAAAAGGGAATGGCATGACGATTCTGACCACTTCAGTAAATATATGCGCCGTGACGACCTCGCCAAAAGGTCTGGGAAAATCTTTTGGAAGGTCTATGTCAAACAATAGGTGTTAAAGAGGCTGTTGACGTTGACGATAATGATGATGACAGCAATGAGACAGCGAAATGAAATAGATAATGGAATCTATACAGGTAATTCGATAAAAGCAGTAAAGGAGCTTATCAAAAAATATCCAGAATAAAATGAGTAACACTCTTTCGGGTGCTTGTTGTCTCTAATTTATTTCCAATTTTGCAAACAGTCCTAATAAGTAGTGACGTGATATGAGTAACCCAAGCAATGGTGGCTCAAGCCATAACGTACTTGAGGACACCACTTACTTTATCAAGACAACCAGTGCAAAACATTGTAATTTACATATTGAAAAGAAAAATAAATTAGATATGCCACTATGCTGGCTATAGCTCCAGACATCAATACTGAAACTCAACATACCACTGCTACTTACTCAGCCCGTTTAAGATTCATGAAAGGAAATTTGAGACGACAAACACCTGATTCAGCGTCACTCACTTCATCCCCAGAGATTCTATCCATAACAGCAGAGGGGGATATGGATTCAAGTTTCCCCAATGTCAAGGCTAACAGAACTGCCCCAGCAAGAGATTGAACATGTTTCGCATTTCCCATCCTTGGGACTGCTATCTGATCAACCATACTGCTCCGTCAAAAGTGTACACATGGATGACTTTTTCTGTCTTCGCAGACAGTCTTAGTATGGAGGAAGTGATGTGCTCAAATTCAGAGATCAGCAACTTGGGGTGACCCAAAGCTGATTACGGCATCTCGTGTTTCCAGGTGGAAATAGGGGGAGGCAGATGTGGAAATGGGGAGAAGTAGATGTGGAAATGGGGGGAGGCAGAGGGAGAAGCAGAGGTGGAAATAGGGGGGTGGCGAAGGATGCAAGGGGAGGCAGAGATGGACGCAAGGGGAGGCAGAGGTGGAAATAGGTACAGACCGGGCTTAACGTTGTTCAACTTCGGTGATGGTACAAAAAAGCCGATGTATACCCTGCGATCTAATGTAGAGTTAGATAAACAGATTGTTAAAAAAAAGAGTGAATACGACAGAAAAGAGGTCAAACCAATGAGAAAATACAAAAGTACAGTGGCCAGACACGTGACAAGGCTCTCCTGTTTCGAGAGGACAGAATAAAGATGCTTGTCACCATGGCCACACGACGAATCTCTTCACTGCAGGCTTTTCGATCGATCCAGATTATTCTGTCCGGATCTGGATTAGTAATTAAGATCGGGCAAAAAGGAAGCTCTAGACTATATCCGTGGTAACAAGATGGAAGGAAAGAGGAGGCGAAGAAGGAGTGAGAAAGATTCTGGTAAATTTATTGGAAACGGAAAATGGCGACGGCAGTTAGGCGTGTGAAAAATCTGGAGGTTGATAAATAATGACAGGAGGGGGAGTATGTGGGGGAAATAAATAGCGCCATGATAAGTATCACTTCCCCCGGGCCACAATGTTGTCAATTTACACTTATGCCTATGTTATGTATTCCAATCTAATTCCTTTTTGCCAACACTCCGAGCATATATATATATATATATATATATGTGTGTGTGTGTGTGTGTGTGTACATATGTCTGTGTGTGTATATGTCTGTGTGTATATATATATATATGTGTGTGTGTATGTATATATGTGTGTGTGTGTATGTTTATGTGTGTATATATATATATATATGTGTGTGTGTGTATTTATATATATGTGTATTATGTGTGTATGTATGTATATATGTCACAAAAAAATCCGATTCCAATCCTCATGGTCTCGTACAAAATATTACACTCTTTCTCAACTTTATAGTAAATCCTGATTTCCATATTTACATCTATATATCTATATGAGTTTATACCACACATATCTTTGATTCTACCATAGAGACTGTGTTATTGCTACGTGTTTTTCTGCAGTAAAAAAAAAAACATTGGAATTAATGGACAATCAGCTGACATGACCGAAACTTACGATCTTATGTAATAAATTACAACTTACTGGACATGATTCCAAAAGGAACAGATTATTTCCCCTTTTATTTCCAAGCAATAAAGACATTCTTATGGTGACATATTCCTGTTTTGTCTTGTTTTTTTATTGCCAAACTACGTTTAAACATCGAACAGTTTTTTTAATTTTTGTTTTTTTTTAATAACGTAAGATTTTATGAGAGATCCGAACATATCATATATCAGGTAACAGACATCCATGTGTTTTCAATGGAAGAAAAGTGCGATACATCATTTGCTCCAAAGGAAAATATCTATTTTAGTATATCTAAAAAATAGAATCTTGCCAATCATTCTTAGAAAACAAATAAACCAAACGATTGTTGGGCTTCAGTTATTTTTAAATGAACATTGTCTCAAAAAAAGAGACATGTTATTAAAAAAGAAAATTGAGTTTGAAAATAACAGTGACATTTAGCTTGGTGGCAAAATTCGATTATGTACGTACATACACACACACACACACACACACATATATATATAAATATATATATATATATGTATATATGTATATGTATATATGTATATGTATATATATGTATATGTATATATATATATATGTATATGTATATATATATATATATATATATATATATATATATATATATATATATATATATATACATAGTGCGTGTGTGTGTGTGGCAATGTTAGCTGTCGTACTTATTTTAGGAAACTTGTTTTTGTCAGAATACTTACATTTGTGCTCGTGGATGTGCGTGTTTTTTCGCAGGAATAAACAAATATTGATACAGGTCTGGTGAGTCACTGGAGAAAACTGTCAAGTGACCCATAATTTCTGTCAGCATGCCATGATGGGGCTGATCAATTGAAAAATCGTAGAAATGTTGATCAATGAATAAATTGCTTTGCATTTTGTTGGTCTGTGATCTCTACAAATGTTTGAAAAATGAAAAATAAAGTGAATGCAACCCTACACAAAAAGAGAAAACGATGTAACATAAATTCACGTTGTAAATTGAACCTACACCAAAGCAATATAACAGTCAGGTGTGATTAAGGTGTGTTTTTGTAGACCTAATAAGAGTAAATGTTAAAATTTCAGCCCTATAGCTGTATTTTTGCGACCAGTACTAACAATACATACGTAGCCAACCAAAGTTGCTCAAAAACAGGAAAAACATTTATTCATAGTTTTTGCTTGACGGTTTCTGATATAACTGACATATATTCAAGTCTTCACAGAATACATTCTTCAACACAAAAAAACATTTGACTACGATATCTCTGATATGTGCAAAGACAGTGAAAGAAAGAGAGCAATACGTGGTATAGGTATTTAGAGTTACGTATATTTATATAAATGCATGTGGGAGTGGGTGTAAATGTGTGTACGTGTGTATGTGTATGCGCACATGTGCGTGTGTGTGTTGAATGAGTCTGTATCTCTTTGTACGTATGTACAATTATATATATATATATATATAAGGTTAGTGCATGCAGTCTTAGATTAAAACAGATACAACAGATTTAATATTAACAAGGGTGAACACCCAATAGAAGTGTCACAAACAACAAGTCACGTCTGTTGATATACTTACTGCTCCCTGGTCGTTTGATATGCTTTGGGGGGGGGATACCTTACGTAAGTGAGTCTTGCATACCATAGAGATTAAATGATGTTTAGGGTTGAGAAACAACCAACCACAGGCTAGTGATGAAGGGAGTAAAGCTTCTCAAAGTAGAGAATTGGCTTCTTTTTTTTATACAAATGCAAAAATTAGTCTGATCTTGGATGTCATCAGGAATATGTATTACCTACTCCATGTTCATCCCAGCGTCAACTTACCCTTATGTGGAACGTATGACTTGCAACTGTCTCTGTTAGGCAAAATCAACTTGACCTTGAAACGACATCCAAAAATCAGCTCCATCTATTGTTCCTACAGAAATTTGTAGGCTATAGGGTGCAACTGTTCAAGGGACATTTGAAAATCTCAAGATTCACTTCAACCTAAATTGACCTTCAGGGGTCAACAGACGTGATTGCCAGCTATCTAATGTTTATCTTTGGTCATGTTGAACTTGTACACACATTCCCGGGTCATAGAGTGCAGTCATTTCCGTTAAATTTGAAAATACCTGCTGAAAATTGACCTGATTTTGGATCGACCTTTGGAAGTTACGAGAATTCAACACTACCTATCCTACGTTTATCCTAGGCGCTGAAAATACGCTTAACATATATGTTGCTGCTGCTGTTATGGTGCAGCTGACTCAATTAGAATTGGAAATCAGATTTTTGAGAACCCAAATTGGCCTGACCTCAAACTCACCTTCAGAGTTACCAAGAGGTAATTGGACAACTATATATATATATATATATACATATATATATATATATATATACGTATATATATGTATATATATATATATATATATATACTTATATATATATATATATATACGTATATATATGTATATATATATATATATATACGTATATATATGTATATATATACACGTATATATATGTATATATATATATATATATATACGTATATATATGTATATATATGTATATATATATATACGTATATATATGTATATATATGTATATATGTATATATATGTATATATATATATATATATACGTATATATATGTATATATATATATATATATATGTATATATATATATATATATATGTATATATATATATATATATATATGTATATATATATATATATATATGTATATATATATATATATATATATATCATGGAGACAATATGTAGGCAATGATCAAGTCTCGCCGCAAAATATGAGCTTTTAGGGAGGACCAACGTATCTACTCGTGCATGAATCTTGATATAAGTATATAGATAGGTTTTGAAAGTTTTCATGTGAATGTGGAATTCTATTGTGTAATCAAATGAGTAGAACTCCAAATATGTATGAATGTTTTGATGACATTTTTCCTCTTGTATAATTCTCTTTTGTAGGAATTGAAAAGAAATAATTGCCTATTGGAAAAATAATCCGTTTAAATTGATGGAAGACTTTTACGAATTTCTAATTTTCAATTTCACATTTTATTTATATTGAATTTCTTTTTAATGATACTTCCACAATGATATATATATATATATACATATATATATACATATATATTTTCATGATGTTATGCAGTTTAATGAATTTTTTTCTTCTTTTCCAGGTAAGTGTTTTGTCATGAATAAGACGTTTCTGTTATGGAATAAGGTCAGTGCAAACCTTTTGCAAACCAATAAAAAGAGAATTTATTTCCTCCTCATTTCAATGAATTTTCTTTTCTGCGTGAGAGAGCTATCGCTTGGTATATAAACTTGGTCATTGAATACTGCTCCCTTGTATCAGCATTTAAAGTCCTTTGTTAGTTGTTTACCAAAGTGAGAGATTGGGTGGGAGGGACTTTATACTGTCACGCTGGTTCATGTTGTGTTTACGGGTTAGAGAGGATGAATACATGCCATTTCATAAGGCATTTTGCGGAATTATTGCACCCCCAACCTGAAGAAAAAATATGTTTACAGCATCTGGTATTTCCAAGCAGTAACCCCTCTAAGTACAAACCAGTTTGACGTTTCTCAATTTTGGTGAACCAATATTTGAACAAGCTTTTAACTCTCAAATTCATGTACTACTAAAAACCAACTCTGAATTGTTGTACTGGTAAATGAATAGAATTTATTGAAAAAAAGAATGAAACTTTTTCGTGGATCGATTTTTTTCCAAATATTTAAAGGTGCAAGGAAAACTATTATAAATAGAAGCTATCCCCTATATTCAAAATTTGAATTTTCGATATGAATCCAAATGTTAATACGAAAAGGATTCATAAATGAATTAACGGTTGGTTAACTAACAAGCAAGCTTAGCATACATATATTGCTTTAATGTATTTGTTGCATATAAAAAAAACCGGTCAAAAAATGGAAAGGAAAGAATTCTACAACAACCAGAAAATCCTCTTGCGTAAAGAAAAACATTTATATCTGTATAGTGTTCTGCATATCCTTATAGGTTTATACATACACTTTAGTTTATTGATTTATCTATTTCAATATCATTTTTTTTTATTTCTTTCAACGCATAAGATAAGATTACTTACTCTATTTAAGGACGCACATATGTATAATCTGCGTCTGCATCAGTGATTCTCAAACTATTTCAATGTCATTCAGCCTCAAGTCTCTGTCACAAAATTTCATTTGCTCACGAGTAAATTCCCTCATAGTTTGGATCATTTTCATCTAATATCTCGTGTGTATGATTTTCTACATAATTTATACAGTATGAGAAAAGATTACTGATAATTTCATCTTTAATGTTCATCTTATTCGTCTTTTGAACTTTTAAATAAATACAAAAGAAAGAATGGCAAAAATTAACGTAGAAAAAATATTAGATTTCGTTTTCACTTTCCATAGAGTGAAGTTATTATATAACAGTCTTGGAACTTAGTAGATAACAGCTTTTGAATAATGTTCGCTTTCTTAGATTACTTATTCAGTATGTTTACAACAAAGAGTTACTCTTCAGGTATATAAAAATATAATTATGCGTGTAAATCAAGTCAATCACTCTCCATTCATCGTCGTATCATTTTTCTTGCTAAAGTGTTGTTAATGGGGTTGATTATGTCTGCAGTTGCTGGCCTGACCGATATATCAACAA
Organism: Thysanoteuthis rhombus; assembly: GCA_963457665.1. NCBI lineage: Eukaryota > Metazoa > Mollusca > Cephalopoda > Oegopsida > Thysanoteuthidae > Thysanoteuthis > Thysanoteuthis major. Next base: position 46,910,275 of record OY735213.1, read on the forward strand.
CAGTCTGGGTGAATGATGTTGTCTCCAGGTGGTGACTGGTATTTTGCATTGTCGTCAAGTACACGTCTAGGCTGCCTCTCTTCTTCATTCCAGTGTGTCTGGGAATGCTCCAGGCTGCTGTGACAAATATTCCTACATCCAGCTCCATTCATTGTCCTGACCTCCCCATCCACATTAGCGATGTGACAAGTACTGGCAATTGCCTTCAAGACGTCTCTTTATCCTTGGTATGCAGATGTCGTCCATGCAGACCATATAATCTGACCACTGAGGCTGAACTATGTGAACTGCCTTGATTCTGATGATCTGGTATTCAAGAACCTCATCGTTTGGTATTTTGTCTCTACGGAAGATATAGCAGATCTTGATATGGAACTGCTCACGTTCCCCCACAGAGAGCCTTACCATTCTGACGTTTCGAAGCAACATGTCAGTCAGTGCGGTAGACGTTGATCTTGACAATGCGCCTGATTCCATGATTTGACCCCAGCTTTTGTTCCAGTAGCTTTTATGAAATTTCTGCCTTGCTGATGCAAACCTTTACCTTGCTGTCTAACCTGGCATTCTGGGACTGAACTCCTTCCAGGCAGCAGACCCTGTCAGACGCACTCAGCTTCTGTCTTGTGCACAGAGGAGAGTAACGTGCACACAGGAGTTTAGTTACTTAAAATAATGCAGTAATTAATATTTTTTCAAGTATGACGTATTGAAAGTATTGAAATTTATTTTGATTATGGTTACTCGAAAAGATCTCTAATTTCTTTAACAACATAGTCTTTTCTTCCAAATTCTGCTCGACTGGTTCAGTGTGTAGAGCACCACTGCATTGTTTGACTAAGAGTGTTCATATTATAACATTCACCATTTGGGGTAACTTTAATAGTTGTGATTTGTGGATTGATGGGTTATGATGCTAACAGTTTATTCTGATACTGCATCACATGAAAACAAAAAATACTAATATCATTGACCTAAAAATTGAGCAATGAAGTTTAAAGTATAGAATGAAATCTCAATTAAATAGGTTACTTGGTAGAATACAACTATGCTAGTATTAAATCAAAACTTACCAATACATGTTTTGTTCAAAATTACTTTGAAACAATTTTAAATTTACGTATGCACAGAAATTCAATACCCACGTAACTGCTCTACATTTTTCATCAAAATCTTTCATCAAAATTATTTTTGAATTAAGTATTTACGTGTGTATACGGATGTATATGCATTTGTATATGTATTAGATAATTGACTACTGGGAACCATTTCTGTTCAGGACCCAAATGTATAAAATGTCGACAGTCGTTCGATATCACTGTACTCATTCTGGGTAGTGGGGATCAATTCGAAGAGTCAAATAGAATTCTTTATTATTGACACCTAGTGGAAGACAGGAGTTACGATCCAAATATCCAGAAGTTGTTTATTACAGTATAAATCGGTTACAAATACGTTTATTGGGAACAAGTGGTCTCAAGTCTATGCTGAAAACGGTTCATTACAAGCAATGGCCGTTCATCCATTTACTGGGGAATCGTATTGCAATTAGATAAAGTTGGCTGATATCATCATCATCTCTGTAAATTAAATCAGTCTACAAGCTATTTCATTCCATAATATCTTGTCTTGAAACTCTGTGTAAACAGAGACAGGTTGTGCCCCTTGGAGCTTCAACAACGAACAAACACCTGAACTCGATAATATTTGCCCAGCAGTATCGATTGAGAGTGATGATAATATTCCTTTGTAAAACTTAGACAAAATCTAAAGCAACCCGATTCAAGCTGCAGGTTACATGCAAATTTCTGCTTTGCCGCCGTCACTCTAAATCGATAAGCACTGCTGGGGCAGGGTATAACTGATTTCAAAACAACGTGATAACGAAATGTTGAGATTGACTAAACGATTTGGTATTTTATTCAATAATTGTACAATGCAAATGGCTTGATTTTGGATGTCTTCTATTGTTTGCAAATAAAACAAATTTCTGTAAATAATGGAAAATAACTCACTGGAAAGGATCTTTCATTGAATTTTGGATTTCTATCACGCTATAACAGAAGTCTATTGACTGAATTTTATGAAACGAATTCTCTAACTGAAAAAACATCTCTACTCTAATTTGGTTTCAAAAACGTACGTAACAAGTGGGTGCCATGCGGAAAAATAACATTCTTCAATGATTATTTCACTACATAAAAATTTTTAAATCCATAGCGATCTTTAATGATTCCTTATGGAATAACATATTGTTTATGATCGCAGAAAATGTTGATTATAATATATTTGTATTGAATCCTGTCTTTAGAAAATAGAATTTCACATCGACAAAACATTCATGAATATAGAACAATTATCCATTATATTTTTTGTGAACTTTAATATCAATGGAAACCTGTCGTGGAAAATATGAAAACATTATGAGCAATATGTAATAACTCAGAATATTTCCTGTGTCCTTGTGAGTACTCGATCATATCTCAGTTATCGATCAATGCCGTTCGAATACATACATGACAGACCCCAGAAGAGCACACACTGCCGTCTATAGAGCAGCAAAAACTTTGAAAATCGATCAGATAAAAAGTTTGGCCTTAGCTCGGCAAAATGCTCAGTTGATTGGCGACAGAACATAGGCTAAGACGACTGCAAACTAATATTGTTGTTCCATACGGCACCCGGCATTCCTTGAGGATCACTCATTCAGGGAACGGCCCGGTCCAACGTTGCTTAACTTCGATGATCGTGCATTAACAGTGTATCCCTTGTGATTTGTCAGTATATGTTCACAATAAAGAAAACTACAATCTGACAAGAATTTTCAGATATTTTCAGCGATTTGATCGACGGGGACAGTGTTCAGGGAAACTTTTTAAGTAAGCCTCTTCAATATTTTCATGTGCCATTCCATTGGTGAATATTATTCAGAGAGTATGAAAATCATCTACGGACTTATTGATCTAACTTTGCATTCATGAATGTATGCTTTCGTGCGAGTTACAGTATGATGATAATGCTATGAGATGATATAATCATGTGTATTTTTGCTAGCGCCAAAATTTATCGAGACAAAAATCTTCAGATACCTACGTACCTACGTTGCCCGGGACACAATGTTTTACAGATTCTTTTTAGTCTATTACGGTTGTTTACAGACAAGTGCGTATTCCAGCTTTTTTCTCTCAGTCGACTTTTGTGGGGTTTGTTGCCGACAAAATCCATTAGTAGCAGACTATTTATGAACATAAAACCTTGACTTTTATACTCTATAACAGCATTGTTCCCGTCGAAATGATCATACTAACTTTTAGACGCTCGGAGTATCCGTCTCAAAATAATACGAAAATTTCATCAATAACATTACCATCTTTATTTTTCTAACCATTGGCATCTTCATCATCCCCACCACCATCATTGACCCATTAAGTGCTGATGACGTAAATTTCCGTCAGAGTAGTTTCATGGCTAACTCAATACAATTTCCGTTTTGCTGCAAGCTATCACCTTATTCTTTGCATGGATTATCTTGCAACGGTTTTTTTGTTTTGAATTTGATAACTTTTACACGTACTTGTTCCAGCATTTAAAGGGTTAATCCGATTTCCCTCATTTTTTTTCATCAATGTGAACATCGCTGAGATTACTTTTTTTTTATTTTTTTTTTTTTTTGTCAACATCATTAATAAAATAGATATTACAACTGTATCGGAACCTTTTATCTCTATTTTCATTTTAATTAGCGACACAGCGGTATTAGATATTGCCTTTGGCTTCTCTCTTGCCCCCGGCGTAGCTCTCAACGTCAGCATTTCTATGGCAATTATCTCTACGATCACATTACGAAAGCATGGAAATCTTTATCATTAACTTCGTCATTTCAAGTAATATTATTTTCTTATCATATTTACAGCAATGCGATCCGATTAATGCAGATTTCGAGGTAGTAAGCTTATGTTATTGTTGTACAAATTAATGTAATTAAGTATCAGCTGAAAAAAAAGCATGTTAAATCATAATGAAACCTTTAACTGCAAATTTTTGAACAACATGGACATTTTGGATCAAATTAACCACATTATCCAAGGCGATAGCATCGACATTGTTATAAATTGCTATATCAATATAATTACTTGTCTAGTCTTGTTATATGTATTTGATTTTTTACACTTTATTTGGTTTCAATGGGTGTATCAGCTATTGTCGCTGATTGTATTGTAATATATATATTAATTTGACCAACAGTTTTTTAACAGTATCAGGATTATCAATATCATGAACAGTAGTGGTAGTAGTAGAAAAAGTGAAAAGTATATGTTTTGATTAGACGGGATGATGCATTCTAAAACCTTCTATACTGTTGAAGACTGCACATTGAAAGGTCTTATAATGTGAGTATTTCATACATTAATTTGTAAAGCAATACTTTGACCGTACTGCATGAAACCAATACTAAGCAAAATGCACAATTCAAAATATTGCAGTATTGATAAAAAAAATACCACCATAGTTTATGTATTAATAATCCTGCTCACCATCATTTTCCTTGCTATAATAACCGTTCTTATCAAATCTGATTTTTCAAATGTGAGTTGGCAATACAATCAATGGACGTTTGGCCATTATCATAGATACCAGCAAGAACCTCTATGAATGAAATCGTCTTTTTTATTGAATATGTGGATCTCCTCAATGTAGCGCTATGATCAGCAAGCTGATAAGGCATATAAATTGCTGAGAGTTCAATCCACACTGAAGCTTATATATGGCACAATATCAAGTTAAATCATCGAACAGTAATTAATTATCTCATTGCTTTTTGTTTTCAAAGAATAATGATGGTATGGTACATAGTATCGTGTCTTGTCTATCGCTGGTTTTCCAATGGTGTCCCTGGTTGAGCTGTTATTGATGTGCCTGAATGCTGCAGATGAATCAAATTGTTGAGATCAAATATCTAAGACAGAAGGGCCTCCTCCAAATGGATGTACAAACCATGAGTCTTATATTAGTGTATAAATGATATTGCCTCGATGCAGTTCTTGTAAGATTTATTTGGAATATCCACTGAAAATAGAAGTTCAATCATAACTGGAATTTAAGTGATAAGTAAGTCGATATGTAGTCACTTATGAGTAACTTATTCACTTGATTTCGTTTGTAGAGGTATTATTAGACGGAATGCTACAATCAAAGGAAACGTAATTGTTTGTATTTCACTAAGAAAATAAAAGAACATTCACATATTTTGTATACGTCAGTATGCTAGCATATGATTCCCTTGCAACCTGGTAGCACATGCTCTACGGCCTGGTACCGGTCCATGACTTGTTTCTTGAGGTCGACCGGTGTAGAGGATTTGGCGTAGGCTGTCCAATTGGATCACGTTACCTACCCAGCGGAGCTGTGGTTTCAGGATCATGAACTCCATACTGCTGAAAACGTTCCAGGTTGATGACCCCATCCGACCACACGACTGAACGTAGGGCTCTCTTGTGGGAATTCTAGAAAAGCTCGACCATATAGAAATATGGTATGAGCGAAAACTGTAGGCAGCCAGAGAAAATAAGATAACCAAATATCCTAAGACTTTGAGATCCATATCGATCAACCTATCCAACCAGTAAGGCTGGACCTCTTTCTAGTGAAAAAAAAAAAAAACAGAATGAAGTTTTTGCAGACCACGAGGTGAGGATGAAAGTGAAAAAGTACGAGAACCTTGCCCAAGAATTAAAGAGCGGTATGGAAGATCATGTCACGCATTTAAGTTGATTTTTGTACATCTTTCGCGCCAATTTGCTGCATTCATTTTGAGGTTGATCATTTCATCTTCATCTCCACGAATCTATCTTTGCTATTCTCCCTTGTCTTACCTAGGATCAGCAACATTTGCACTTCAGTAGTTATGGTCATTAAAGCCTTATACCTCTCTCTGTTATCATGTGCTAGCACATCTCAATAAGATGCTTTTTACGGTAAGTCAGTCGGTTGATCTATCAAACGGTTCATGTTGGGTCAAAAAGAAAAACAGAAGGAGAAAAAAGGTTTGATTTCATTGAAAGGGGTGATGTCAAAAAATTACATTTATTCCGATCAATTGTTTTGATCAGTTGCTTTGATGGCACAGTAGATTGTGTGAGGTCCACATTTTTTGTATTTCAAAAGAGCCAAAAAGGGTCATTTACTATTTATACTATATATGCAATATTTTCGTACCACGTTATCTTACAAGTGTGAGAATAAGTTGACTCAAAGAAAAACTACTCGTTCTCCATTCCCCTCCGACTCATCCCGCTCCTACCACCACGGATGGTGGATGCATTGTTGAACTTATGGTTCTTGTTTATTCCAATTGCTGATATGTATCAACTCATGCATGTCTATCTGTTTTTCCATACAATATCTCCAAAAGTTCACCAAGAACTTAAATGAAAATGGATGGGTAAGAGAGAATAAATTTTGATTTTCGCACGGTCCCATAGATATTTTTCTCCATTTTTCATTCAATGTCTGTATTCAGTCAAGTTAATATAATATCTCTAAACGTTCTCAATGAACTTAAAAGTTCTTCTGACGAAGATTTTGAGGAAAAAGTGAATACTTTTTAGGGAGGATGAATTAATTTTTCTCAATCAAAGTCTATTTTTATAAGTCGAGTCAATAAACCGAAAATTGAAAAATCGAACTTCACAATTACCATCCCAGCATCGCTGCTATATATATAAACTGATTTTTCGTACAATTTGCAAATTTGTGGTTTATGCAGAGTTGAGAAAGTGCATGTGAATGTAAGCACACACGCATGCCAATTAGATGGTAATCTGTTGTTTTTTCTTATTCTTTGAATTTATTTCTGTTTTTCGTTGTCTATTCTGTACTTCCATATGAGACAACTCAGAAAAGCAAAGAGACCAAAACATTGCAACTCAATTTAGACCGTATTTCGCCATTTTTTTCTTATTCCGATTTGTTCATTTTTTTCTAATTTAGACACAGAAAAGCGTACGTTGTGCAAGATATCGCGGTAGTAATTTCATGCCCAATAATGTTGTCTGCAGAAACCGCCATTTCTGATTCCATCCGTTGATAATAGATCGATTTCTTTTATTACTAAACCAATGAAAACGAGATTGTAACCCTGTGGCAAGAATGACTAATAACTTGTAATTGTGTTGCAGAGCCGGCCTGACACATAAGCGAACTAAGTCGCCGCTTAGGGCTCCAATACAACCAAGAGGCGATGGGGGCCCGAAAATCATATTCTGCTGAGGGTCCCATTATGTCGTTCGGTCGACCCTGTTGTGTTATAATCAGTGCGGGTTCGAGGGGAACGGCAACACAGTTTGTCACCCAGGGCATCAAATTTCAGGGGTTGCTGCTCATATGACGGTTGGAATTTTCAAATTAAAGTGTAAAAATGAATAGATGGAATAGGATAAAAATAGTCAGATTTTTCCAGAAATATCTGACAGATAATTTCTTGAAAAAGAAGTTGTATTTGCTGACAATGCATTTATTCAAAATTATTGAAATTTGCTATCAATCAGCATAGTATAGAACCTATTTATATTTATCGAATAACTGTAGTCCCACAAATGGCCCGCCCGAACAACCAGCTAAGCTGGCTACAGATTCTTCTCTACTTGCTCGTCTGTGAGTATCCCTGGGCGTTTTTGGTTATAATCGCTAAATTTGCATGAGTACACCACTATGCACAATTTAAAAACAGATGTTTAAGGAAGTGTATTTGTGGGCTCTGTATGGTCATTTTTAACCAACCATGACCAAATCTCGAGCTGGTAATACGTAAAAATTGATTAAATCTACTTTCTTCAGATATCTAGTTAGGATGCAGGCGCTGGCAAGGGTGAATCATTTATTTTAGGTTGGGACAATTGCTTAGGTGTTCATTATTTTCACTATAAAATATAGATAAATAAGATAATACTATACTTTAGAGGAAGTTGAAGCTCAGATTGTCCAAGAAATTATCGGCTGTCCCTAGTTTAACGATCATTGAGGGAATATTTGCTTGTTAATTTGAAGATTAATCACACTTTCACGTCTGCTGAGAAACCAAGCATTATAGAACCTTTGGAATGAGTAATGGAAACTTACCGTTATTACGTACGCCTTGATTGAACCCATTCTCCATAAATACTCACAGCTGCATTGTCCCTGCCAATAAGACATTATGGCTCGGAATGAGCAATGGTAAGCCATTCTAAGTTTACTCAGTATTTGTCCTGAGATTGTGTTGAGCTGGCTCTTATGTCTCCACATTCTGAGACTATTTTTGGCCAGCGAGGACCCACTCTAAACTTGATTCCATGTCAGGTTTGCCACTGTGGGGAGGCTAGTAATTAATCTCACTAAATCGCATATACAGAGATTATAGATTGTTCAGATTTTCTAGTTTGAGAAGATGCATTACGTGTCATGGTTGGATCTAAAATTTCCTCTTCATGAAGAGATTCTACGAAGGTCTTGTGAACCGTGTACGCTTTGCAGTGGAAATTTTCTATCCAATCAGAAGAGTCAAAACATGTTCTGTCAGGCTCATAAGAAATAAATACGCAGAAACTATAAAGTAAACGATATAGATTATACGGGCGATAATTCTTTTGTGAAAATCTCTCGAGGTGAGTGTTGCCAAATTAATTTTCAATGTTTATCACCAAAGTTGGGTGGAAAAACACTTAGTAAGTCTAGATTCTCAATTCTTATGTCAAAAAGCATTGGAAATATATTGCATATAAATAATAAATACCAAAATGTTCTACTCGAGGTTTTGTTAAGAAATGGGTTTTTGAGAGCCGTTTCCCCTGGAAATATTGATGTAGAAATTGGAAAATTTTAAAGGTTGAAGTTGAAATGAATTCGTTTTAAGAAGAACAATACATACTTTGATATGCTGAGGTTGTTTGTTGAGTTCAAATGTTGATTGAAAGTTCTTTTGTACCAACAGAAGAAAATGTTGTAAAGATGACACAAGACAAAGAATACGTATCTCAGTGCCATTGCCGGGGGTCAATTAGGCATGGAACATCAGCAAAATTTGATAATTTCTTCCATAGTTTAATGACCATCTTTCAACAAATTATAATTGGGATCCATCGAAAACTCCTCAATTGGACATTCATAACAAATAGACAACGTAAATAGAATGAATAATTAAATAAAATGGACCTGTTATAGGAATCGGACTTGCAACCCATAAGTTTGCTGCTTTAACGTAGATTCGTCGAGTTCAAGTGATACATTGATTGTGTTACGACAGGAGATCATTTCAAATAAGTGTTACTATGTATCTTGACACGATTTACAATCATTCTATCGGATCATATGTATTCATTATTCAAAACATATGTATATTATCAAGAAGAGTATCAGACAATAGTGGCTGAGGCTGTACACAGATTTCAAGAATATTTCTACTACTGCATGTGCGGGAGACAAGGTTAAGGAGGTACACTTCTTTTATGATTATCCTTTTTCAGCCAGAACCTTCATTCCGTATCCCAGGGTCTTTAGGGGACTCAGATAGATTCAGCATAGGTGTGTTAAGGGTATTGTAATTTGATAGAGTTCTTCCCTCTTTAGACTGGTTTGGAATTTAAGTTGTCCTTTTCGTAGACTGCTTGCCAAACATGAATAAAAACACAGTGTGCCCGATCAAATAACTTGCATAATTTGGTAACATATTTGGCCTGAGTTCATAAAATCCATTTAGATATGCATCTTTCGTCAAAATTAAAAGAGAAACTGTAATGAAAAATAAGTATTCGACTGTTATGCAGATAACATTCAGGATTTGTTTGGCACAAGGATTAAAACAAAGCAACCGAATCTTTCGACAGGTATCCGATATTGGCGATGTAAGTTCTTTTAAATACACACTTTAGTTGAACCTGAGTGTATGTTTAATTCTGACTTGGCATTAGCTGATTTCATGTTCAATAGTGGTCTCAGAAAAAAGCACCGAAATAGTTAGCTCACGTATAAATAATGAAAATGCGGAGAAATACTTAAATTTAGATACAGACCTAATGGACTGTACAATATATCATATTTATGGATCCAGTAAGTTTTATGAAAGGTGTTATTGCTTCCCAGTGTAAGTCTACGCTTGAAATAAAATATCATGGAACTACGGAATGTCAAGTAAATTTATCACGTCTCCCACAGAAATATCGAGTATTAGAAAAAACTTGCTGTCAGACATCGCAGACAATAACTGAACAACCGTTGCGTCTAAATTCAAAGTCATGAAATAATTAATCGAAGAATGATTAGGGTCAATCTAGATTCTGGAGAATCTATAAGCTTTTTATAGAACCATCTGAATGAGACTCCAAGAAGGTGTAAAAAGTTTGGGTTTTTTTCCAAAATGATAAAAGCATCGTTAGAAAGGGTCTACTGGAGTACTGATGCCAATTTTCAAATCTCTAGAGATAACGGTACGACCAAGAGTGTTAAAACAAATAAACAAACAAAAAAACACATAAACACATACACACAAACATACAAACACACACACACACTCACATATACGCACATATGAAAAAAGTTAGAACCCTCCAACATCTTTGATGGCTACAGTTGTTTAACTGCATCTCTCAAAATACATTTTGCAAGATTCTCCTCATTATCAATAATATTTGCTTTCAACACTGAGCTACATACTTTGATCTTTTTATTCCTGTTTAATAAGTATTATTTTCTTATCAATTATGTTAAAAAGAGTATAGAAAATCACACTTATTTTTTCAAACTTTGCTTTTGTAACTATGATAGCGATTATCTCAAATCTATGTATTTTTCTGATTGAATAAACAATTATATCACTATCCGGACCACGAAAGCCAAGTTTGAAAGGAATTGAAACCATTTTTTTTTCAATTTACACGTGAGCATTCAGAGAAAAAGGCTCATTATCAGAACAAAAATCGTGTTGCACACTGATTTTTTTTACTTCGAATTCCAACGAATTCCTGACTCATTCTTCAGTGGCAGAAGTTTAGAATATCAGTTCAAGGCTCGTGAATATTGTCACATTCAAGCAGTAAGTGGATCCATAAGTTATGTTCTTTTTTAATTGCAAGTTTTAGGATGATATATACATAAAATAACAGTACATATCTGATTGAAATATGGCCAAATTGAAGCAAAACCTCTTTCAAACAATACCCTAATGATTCTACGCCATTTATATAAAATAGGTTTGTAGGTCGCTACTTCAGAAAAGCGTGGATTATGGATTAACTATAATTAGATATTTCTATTACAAATATGAAATTCAGAACACTTGAAAATGTAATGATGTGGCAAAAGTACAATGTGAATATGACTTCTTGTTCCGATTCCTTTAATGAAGGCACAGTAATCTGTGAGGTGTTGAGTCTGGAACTGCCAAGGGAAAATTAATTCTCCTTATGTGACATCCATTTTTCCCAAGCTTTTAACCCTTCTTTGCCTTTATATGGAATGATATGACCGCCGTTGAAGTCCTACAGCCACCAGGAAGTGCTCGAAATTTTATTCGAGGATCATTGGGCCACTGCTGTTGGGCTTCGCACGAGGTTTGCTATTGGTATCAATATTTCCAAACCCAAGACCATTTAGCCAATGCTGAACACTTCATACGATGGGAGTATTAACTCCAAAAATTTTGTTGACGTAATCAGTAGCTTGAGCTCTATTTCGTACTAATTTAAAATCCCACTTGAAAATTAACTGCACCATTGTTTTGGGGAACCAAAAACCTCCAATAATTACCAACTGTATATCTATTTACGTTGAGTTTACTGATATGATTTTTTTTTATTCTGATGAAGATTCCTGATTTTTTTATGACATTTTGAATATAGAAAAAGAACAGATATATCTTTATTTCAAATATTGATTCCAATGCAATATAGAAGGTCTAATTTGCACTTTGTGATTGCTTATGAAAAAGATACAATGTTCCAGTCCATGCAAGTCTCCTAATAGACCTAATCCGGATGGAAAATGTTGGCCCCATCCTAAGCCGTATTTTTGTAATCAGTATTAATTACATATGATTTGTGTTCGCTTATATATATATGTACATTTTGTGCACATGGTGAAGTGAGAAGTATCTGATCAAAATAAAAAGAACTAAAGCATTGATCAACTCATTCCCATTTTTCAATTGAATATCCCCAACACAGCATGCTACCCGAAGATTTTAGTCACATGATGGTTTCTATTTACAGACAAACCGAACAGGTTCTCATTAGGGTGGAAGATGAATGCACTTTTAGGCACATGAACACCTGCAGCACGTAATTATTAAAAGAGAATTCCTATATAGAGTAACACTAATCAAGGAATTCATCCATAATTAGTGGATAATCTGATTATTTACGGAGATTAACAGTCTGGTTAATTGGGCAGTGGTAACAAATGTGCAAAGCAGGAGGAAGGAAGGAAGGAGAGAAAAAAGAATAAATCAGGTTAGTCACTTAAAAAAAAACGTCAGTAAACCAATGTCCTTGGCAGCATACCGTTCTAGGGGTAATCAATCAGAAACATCGGAAAAGTTGGCAAACGATTAATAATTTATTTCCCTCGCCTTTTATTGGACAATGATCACAAAAAGAAGTCTGGGGTTTCAAAGAATAAGCGGACACAAAAATGGAATGTAATTAAGTAGGGTTTCTAAAAAATCAAGACATAATGAAGAGTGTGCATTTAAATTTTCAGCCCTTTAGCTCCAAATGTGCAACCTGTACGCATGATACATATATAGCCAACCAGCCCAACAGACATAAAAACTGAAAGAAACCCACGTTTACAGTTCTACTTGACGGTTTCTATCAATAGAACAAAAAAAACAAAAAGAGAGATAAATCTCAAATCCACTGGAAAAATAAAGTTGGATAAAGGAAAAATACTCAACAACAAACTTCTACCAAGTACGTCTTACGGAGAACATTATGTTGCTTTGGATGTTTGTTCCGAAAATGTAATCCGTCTTCTTGCATCAAAGATGAAATCTATACTTCATTATGAAACCCTTTTGGGGCATAACCAGTGGTTGAAAGCCCAACCTTCCCGCCTAGCATTTTCTTTGCCCACATATGTATCACTTCATATCAAATCAAACTGAAAACAGTGTTCGTTGCTAGAAATGAAATTTGATGAAGTGAGATAGGTTCCAGATGGGTCTCAAAAAAAATTACTACAACTTTGATTAGAGAAATAGTTCAATCTCGTTTAATACTGTAATTTCACTTATGTGGGCTTCCTGACCTCTTTTTCGAGAATACGTTTGATTTTTAAGCAAATATAACTTTAAGTCTCCCGTTCCATTGAATTAATGTAAGAAAAGAGAAATTCACTCTGCCATAGGTTGGCGGATTCAGGAGTTTGTCTTTATTTGAGAGACTCTTTTAATATATTAAGTAAAGGTGAACAGTGGTCTGGGATATGAAAGTTATCTCCCCTTCATAGCATCCATGTATGAACTAACTTTTATTCGTTCTTTTCTTGCTAGTGAATGGCGTTGGCAGATATATGCAGTCTATAGGGATTTTCCAATTATGTAAGCGATCGGAAGTTAGTCAAATTAATATACAATAGATAATCATATTCATTTTCGGCTCATGCACCTAATAAATTACGCTCGTGGTTATGGAAAATGTTTTCCTGTCAGTTAATTAGCTTTAGTAAGTGGATTGTATACCTACAAATAAGTATATTCATTCATTTCTTTGTGGTGATTGGTGTTACGGGGGTTCGGAATAAAAAATCATAGAATTCTGTGACTAAATTTGTGGAGTCATTTCGTACATTCTATTTCACTTACAACAGTACACAGGAATGTTCTGATGATAAACATGTATAAGATGTTCATATTTTCTTACTCGTGGTTCGTTTGAAAATTTATAATCGTCGTTGTTTTTCCTGTCAGATAAAATGTTAGAAGATTTTTACAATGATCAATCATGTCCGGCATTCGAATTGGATACGGCATTATTGAAGCGTGCTCAATTCCTTGGTATCAATCTCTTAGACAATACTCATCCGATGCACTGACGAAGTAGGGTCATGTATGTGGTAGTATCTGCAGCAAAAGTTAGCTGGACACAACAAATTCTGTTTTCACTCACATGTACGCTTGTAGTACCCCAAACCCTTTATGTCATACTTGCTCTTGTAGGGAGACAAGTAAAAACGATTAATGAACATAGTTACAATCACGCCGGGAGAGTTCAATTTAGGAGATGTGAGTTTTAGATGGAGAATTTTGAAACGCTCGGAAGACTACTTACCGTATTGCTTCACGTATGACACGGAAGATCTTGTACCCAAATCTAAGCAAAAATAGTGCTATACTCAAATGTACTCAGAGAGAATGTTATAGGTAAACAAGATTAAGCATACTTGATGACAGAAATAATGCAATTCTTCTCCAACCCCACATGCTGAGAATTTTTGACTCAACCAGTATACCAACCGTCAAAAAACAAAACAAATTAATACACAAATCTATTTCAGTCGCATTTAATTTGAGCCTCGGGAGTATTTGAAGATGCAAAGGCTGAGGACAGAAAGGATTGACCGAAGTTTTTGAATTGCACAATATTGATTTCCTTCCTGTGGAACACGTGCAACATAGATAACCTAGAAAGAATTGAGCCAAACCAAAAAGAAAAAACTTATTTTTTTTAAAATGACTTCAAATTGAGTGCATGAGTTATACAAAGATGGATAACTTTTTAGTTTTGTTATTTTGATCAGTGAAGCTGGAATAATTCATCATCAATATCAGCTTTTTAACGTCCATTGCTGGTCATAGACTTTTCCCAAGTATTGCCAGACCACTCTACTCAGGATCCACTTCGTGAGTCTTAATGTCCAGCAACTGTTTCCAATTCTTGCAATATGTCCAGCCCATTGCTATATTCTTCCGTCTTTTGACCCCCCTCCCCAAATGATGTTGACCATGAGTCTTCTCTGAGCTCATTGCGTGATTCCCAGTTCGAGGGTGAATATTTTGTCAGTTTCTATACTTGACCTCCTTGAGGATGCATTGGTTGTCCACCCTTTTTTTTAAAGACTAATTGTTTTTTTGGTCCTGAAGCTGGAACTTTCTTTATCAAAAATTTGCCATGCTACCGTAATTCTTTTTCGGATTTATACTTTTGATTCCATGTAAGAGAATAACAAATACCAAAACTTATCCTGTGGCTAAAAAGGTACATTTTCATGGTATATCTAGAGACGGATATTGCTGACATGAGGTCATGACCGAGGAAGGGGAAAACCCCCCAAAAGCTTTATGAATAACAGTTCACTTACTGCAAGTTATAACATACAATAAATAATCTCATTAAATATTGGAGGGAAACTGGAAAGAGCTGAGCCACCAAAATCCTGAGTATCCCACAACATTCCTCTACCATCATGAGGATTGATCAGCAGAAAAATTGAAAAGTTTTCATCAATAAAAAAAAATGTCTCTATGGAACTTCGTCTGAGTTCAATTTCAGCTTCAGAGTAATTTATGCATCAAAATAATCAAGCATATCAAGGGCTGAATCTATCACTCCCTAGCAAAATGCTGTTATGTTAGATAACTTCATTTTAATCTTTAACATACCATTTGCAATTGTGATTGAGTCAATTATCATACTAAAAATTGTTTTTATGATAGTGCAAATAAAAGTATCCAAATGTACCTTGTCACTCGGCATGCAGTCGTGTGAGCTATTGCAGAGTACAGGGGCAGGCCGTACATTCAGCAAGATTGGATGCCAGCCGATCAGCATAAGATAACTGCCCAACGCAGTCAATATGGCGGTCAAAATTTGACGAACTTTCGCTCACGATATTTCCATCATTTTTAAAACCACAGTGTTCCAGTTTTTTAATTCTATTCTATTCTGGAATTCGAACACACTGAACAATGATGTATATTACTATGAATCTTGAATGCTTACAAAGTTACAATATACAGTGAGATTTTTCGGGGGGGGGGGGGGTATTTCTTTAAAAAAAACTCATTGGTTACTTTTTCATGCAATTGCTATTCTTAGGAACATTTTCATGCATAAGAAAATCAAAATGTCAGTATCAACGCTCCAAAATAAAAACTAAAATTAGCATAATGACTGTAAAAAAATGAAAATGACACGCGATTTCGACTGAAGTTTCTAAAGAAATAAAATCATTGTTTTTTGGAATAACATAACTTATTTAGATTCTTTGCAACTTTCTTTAGAATCTTAATGCATACTGTTCAAACTCAGGCATAAAGAACGAGCTTTCTATCCCTGAAAGTAAGGAAAATATCGCGGGCAAATATTGTCGATCTTCGATAGCGATTTTTCCAACTTTTTAAAAATGGTTCGTTGGACACTCCTTATACGCAGCCACTCTAATACAAAATTCTACTCTTATGTCATTGTTACATTATCCAATTAAAGCAAAAGCACATGCTGAGAAGGTTTCATCATGAATGCTTCCATCAGAAAGTCATCTCTTATTTCTTGGCTGATGACTAACAGAGCTAATTCAATAACTGAAGGGTTTTAAAATTGGATAAGCTTCTACCATTACAATAAAGAATACGTATCAAAAAAACTGATCATTTGATATTTAAAGAAGAAATACTGAATCTAGTTTTAGGTTCAATCCTAGTGTGAGACAATATAACAATACTACTTATGCTAAGAGGGGAGTACGGTCAATATACCCCCGTCGGATAAATAAAGGGTTCGGTTCGTTACTTCCCCACACCTACCAGATGATACCTGACGAAGGCCATAGAGTGCAACGGCCGAAACGTTCTATGAAAAACAACCAAGATGAGGATGGTCCAAATATCAATAGAAATAAGAAATACTGAGTTTGCTGTTTATTTTGTCATTAAATAAGTTATATTTTAATGGATGTAATATGTTTTTATGACTTTCTCCATACCACACAAAATCCGTAGCGATTTTTCACATCTAATATTTTGTCTTAAGACTTTATGTCCAATTACCCTTTGAAGCAGCTTGAATAGAATTGAGACTATTGAAAAGATTTACATTAGAAAACTTGAATTATCAGAAATAAATTACTTCATACATGAGCATTATGTCCTTTACTGTCGATATCATACATAAATAACCCTGTCACTAATGGCCGGTAAATGCTAGTCAGAAATAACTGAGGCGGAAATTTAATTTCCACTTTGTGAAAATGAGACAACAATTTAATCAATTTTATCATACAACAAAAGAAATTGAATTATTGAAAATACCATTTTACGATATTACACTTGATTTTGACTGTCAATATAAAATCATGGAAGAATTTCCTGGTATTGCCTGAATGAAATACAGGTTTTGCTCGAATTCTGATACGGCGTAAAGCAAAAATAAATCAATTACCATTAATTTCTATATATTTTTTAGCAGTTCCACACGGAAAAAATGAAACGATAGCATGTTAGACTGAGTGACAGGTAAAGACTGTGGTGTAGCAGAGTGATGCGTTGGCTATGAAACAAACGTTGATTACTATTTTCACTTTACGCCCATTTCGATAAGAGCAAATCGAGCAGAAAATTGGCGCAAACCAAACAATTGAGAGGCGAGGAGTACCTGAATTTGGCTATCGGAAATGTTTTACGCGAATCATAGTTGGAATTCATACAAACCGAATGAATTGAGAGCTTGAAAACTACGAATTGTATTTCCAAAAAGAATTCGCTCAGTCCTCAGTAATTAACTCGCTGTATGGTCTAATCAATGACATGATGAGGAATCGTTTCCGAGGGAAGAAGATGAAAATCGAAAATCAATCAATGAACTTAAAATAGCACAGACTTTTTTTTTCTCTCGCAGGAAATGAAACAGTCGAAGAAGTATGACGTTTTTTTTTCTGCCTGCCAAGTTGTCTAAATGCTTTTAATATCAGTTTCCTTTCCAATGGGGTCGATCGATGTTTTGACTTTGTCAGTAATTAATATTCTTTAATGTTATAACATTGCTTACTTGATTGGTAGAGAGAGGCCCTGCTATATTAACAAATGCAATCTTTAGAAATGTGTGTACATAGAAATATGTATGTTTATTTCTGCGTCAAGAATATTATATATATATATATATATATATATATATATATATCACTGGACAGGATCATCATCATCATCATCATTATAAAAGGGAGCGAGATTCCTCGACAAAATAATTCTGAAATCCTCGAACCATGACTGTCGTTTGTCTGACCATAGATAAGTAGCATTTGATCTCAATTTATTTCAAATTATATTTACTATATTTTGCTAGAATTTTGAATGTAGATTCCGTGGGTAAAGACCTTTCTCTCTCTCTCTCTCTCTCTCTCTCTCTCTCTCTCTCTCTCTCTCTCTCTCTCTCTCTCTCTCCTACTTGATGAGTTTGGAGAGTCTAGGACTGAAATTCGTTAATGTCACGATAATACAATTTGATGGTCAATGTATATTGAACTACTAACACTCAGAATCAGTGCTGACCCACTGTTGAAGAGCTGGTAATATCACGAAAAACACATTTATTTTCAAAGGATTCGGTTTTTTTGGT
Source organism: Thysanoteuthis rhombus (assembly GCA_963457665.1). NCBI lineage: Eukaryota > Metazoa > Mollusca > Cephalopoda > Oegopsida > Thysanoteuthidae > Thysanoteuthis > Thysanoteuthis major. The sequence goes on from OY735213.1 coordinate 46,928,853, forward strand.
GAATACTCTCATAAATAACATTCAGATAGATAAATAGTTCTCTTATTGAAAGGCAATTTTTTTTTAAATCTGTTCATCAAGGAGGAGACAGGGACAAAAGTTAGGTAGCTTTATGAGAGTGAAGAAGTGTGAAGATTTGAAAGAAAGTTAGGTAGATTAATAAAAGAGGAGCAAGGAAGAGGGAAACAATTTAGGATGTTTACTGAGTGTTTATTGATGTCTTTGCTTACGAAACTGATCCATATTTGTATAAAAATGAAAGTTTGTTTCTTGGATGTAAGATAATCTGACAAAATGTTTGTGGTTATTTGACAATGTGGAAGAGGCAGAATTGAGAACAAATGTATTACATCGGGAAAATATTATTATAATAAAAATCTTTTAGGTGTAGTATACTTGTCCCCTTTTTTTCTAAATAGGCAAATTACTAGCACCATAAAAATGAAACTAATCCATGTTTAGTTAACAAGACGGACTGGCAACTAACATTAGGAGGGATGAAAGAGACAATTATAACAAACAGACAAATTATGAGAGAAGAGCAGAGGTATTCGATAATAGATATTCTTAGTTAGTTAAAACCCATGAAATTTCCACGGGTTCACCAAGTAATATATTAACACCGATGATTGAACTGCAAAACAGTGAGAGGAAATTTGAATGGAGTGTGAGGAGCAAGACGGGGTGGGGTGAAAATGCAATATATTCGTTTATTTCTATCAATAAAGGAATAAAATATCAGGGTGTTCGGAAAGTATTTACGCATTTTCGTGTTCGGAAAGTGATAACGTATCTCGCTGCTATAAATTATGAGCCAACTAACTAGCACAAGACTCAGGTTATATATAATGAAACGACGTCAGGATTTAGTTCATCATCCCTTCTATCGGGTAGTGCGTTGTTTATGATCTTTAATATCAGCAGCCGTTTAGCGTTTGTCGTTGGACATAGACTTTCTTCAAGATTCAACAGACCGCTCTATCATTGGCGTTGCATTACAAATACTTTCTAAAGGGGTCAAATGCATCACATGGACTTATATTCTACCGTCCATAGTTTTGAATATAATCTCAGATGATCCATATTGTGAGTAATGATGTCCATCGGTTGTCTGACATTTGTGTAACATGGCCAACCCATTGCCATTTAATTTTTTAGTGTATTCAATGATATCCCTAGATCTATAGTAAAATTTATGGAGGATTTGGATTTTCTAAAAATACAGAATTGAAAAAAAATAAATGCTTTCCTGCTTGACTGCTGTCGTTAATAATGATGGTGGTTACAGTATTTATTCAAACTCCATCTGCAATTTTTTATCTCCTTTTTAGAAAAACGTAATCTTCCAAACCCAAAAATACGTAATTACTTTCCAAACACCTTAATATCAAATATGAAAAGAAAGACTCAATTTTGAAAAACAAAGGAAATTTGAGGATGGAAAGAACATAGGAAGAAAAATTATTGGGGAAATTATTTTAAAAAGTTTCCTGGAAGAAAATGGTGCTGTAATAATAAAATGAAAGGAAAACGGACATCATGTTTAAATAAGGCTGACATGAGGGCTCCCTGTGCCCTAGACGAAAATTGATATTTGCTCAAAGTTTTTGAGCACCTTACGATAGACCTAAAATTTTCCTCAATGGCTGTTTGATTTCCTAATTTTGTCCCTTGAAAGGTCAGTACTGTGCCCCTCGAAGGTTTTTTGCCCAAGGCAGCAGCGTAGATTGCTCAATGCTAGCGCTGGTCCTGCTTGTCTCCAAGATGTCTAGTTTAATCTAGCAAGCAGAAAAATCTGTCCTTCTACCAAAGCTGTAACTTGATTATCGAGAAATTTCCCCAGTAAAGTTCAGATCTAATTTTGTCAAACCCGAGACTCATGTTAAATTGTTGATCTTTGGTTCACTCGAAAAGGACTTGAGAAATTTAATTATTTGACCAGACAGTTGAGAAAGTTCCAAATCATTTGAAAGCTAAGTATCTGATCATTCCTTTGAACAACTGGGTCCTCTGTTTCCTGTCACCTTATTTCAACACGTATTAGAGTGTTTGGAAAGTAATCACGCATTTTTCCTGCTATGAATCAGAATATTGATGGAGATTTTATTCCATAACAACGTAAAGGGCTCACTATACAAAACAAATGTTTGAAAAGATAACATTGGTAGGATGGCAAGTTATTCTACATTGCTCATATTCACTGGGATCATTAATTACAGATTCTCATTCGTTCTGATCACGAAAGCAAATCATGAACGACGGAACATTCAGGCACAAAGGAGTGGGGAAGGTTACTCAAAATCTATTTTCGACAAGCAATCAAAATTCGTCTCTACGTCGGACTTCTGCCATTGATGATAATAGTGATTACATAATTGGTAATCGAATTTGATCAAATTTTCTGCTATTTAATTTCGTTCCTTTTTTCAAAAAAATACGTCATCACTCTCAGGACACGAAAACGTGAGATTACTCTTTGGACACAAAAATACGTAATCATTTTTCGAACATGGAAGTACGTAATTGCTTTCTGGACACAAAATACTTAATTACTTTCTGGACACAAAATATATATATTTTTTTTTTCTTCTTTCAGACACAAAAATACGTAATTATTTTCTAAACATGAAAATACCTAATTAAATTCTGAACACGATAATGCGTAATTACTTTCGGGTGCTAGAATATCTAGTTCACTTTCTGAAATGATTAATTATCGTAGAGTATCAGCATCTCTGATTTAGCTTCAATTCCGGATGTAAACTATATAGGCAACCCCTCTAACAATGAACTTTACCGTCTGAAATAGATTGAAAGGTTACGTTTTTAAGTGAAGAAACATTCCTCGTTAAGTTGAGAATAGGATTTAAATATTTTCCTCTATCTATGCAATCTCTTATACGTTAGAATCAAGAGAGGTGTAAAAATAAAATCACCTCTACATCACGACATAAATTCCTCACGGAGGCAGCGAGTACTTACTCTGGTTAGTTTCATAAGATATTTACGTTAACTGAAGAGAGATCTCTAATTGATAGAATGACAGAATCTTCAGCAAAGAAAGATCCTTGCATGCTTATAAAAATGATCAACTTCAGATGTAATTTAATGCCCTCAAGAAAAGAAATATTATCTGAAAGTAATATCATAACAGACTGCCAAAACTGTCACCAATATTTTTAAAGGTTTCCCTCAGGTTGTCCTCTGGGTTGGCTGGCTGGCTGGCTATGTTTATATCGCATGTGCAGGTCATGGTATTGGGGCTAGAGGGCAAAAATTTTCAAAATTTTTTTTTTCGTTGTTTTTTTTTCTTATAAATTTACCCTCGAACAGGTGTGTAGTGCACGGGGTCGATTTTGCAATGTAACTTTATGCCAAATTGATTCCTTGGTTTCTGTCCAGCAGCATTCAGGCTTTGTTAATGGCCACCAAACAACAAAAGGCGATTTTCATTGATCACTCCTGTTCTTAATGTTTAATTGATCTCTCCCAACACGCCATGCTGCCAAAAGACGTTGGTCACCTGACAGCTTCTATTAGGTGATCAACCAGACCTGTTATATTAAGCCTTCAAATACACTTTATATTAACAGGCGTGTGCATGCACGAAGGACATGTTGCTTAGGGCTATAAGGGAATAAACAAAGGCCATATTGGGAAATTAAAGACGAAACTGTATTATTTAGTCAAACGTTGATTAAAACTGGCGGGGATGGATGGCTTGCTTGGCAAACATGAATATGACTCGCTACAAACGTGATGAAAAATAGTCCTCATCATCATCATCATCAGTCTTTTAACATTCGTCGTTGAACATAGGCCTTCTCTAGGATCCACCACGATTCTCTATCATGGGCTTTGAAGAGCCAGTATTTTCTGAATTTTTCAAGTTCATCTCTCCGTCTTGTATTCTGTCGGCCTCGGTTTGCACGTGATCCCTGGGGATCCATGCAGTGAGTCGTGATGCCCATCAGTTGTCTTCCCTTATTGCAACAGGGACAGCCCATGGCCATTTAAGTTTTTTAATAGTTTCTATGATAACTTAGACTCCAGTTTCCTTCCCGATATGCTGTGTTGTCATGTGGTTTCTCCACGTAATGTTGAGCATAACTCTTTCACTCGAAGAATAATTTTAAAAAATCTCGTTATTATAAATAAACTAGTCTAAAAACATTACCCCCCCCCACACACACACACACACAAAAATGGAAAAAAACTCTTTCCCCATGAAATTTAAAAAAAAAGGGTTTCAATACTGTTCTAGTAGAGTACTGGTGGTAATTTTCAAGTCTGTATGGCCACAAGCGCTGGTATACACAAACAAACACACAGATGTAGTCATTCAATAGATCGGCAATCGTTCAATAGATTACAAGACATTTATACCAAAATCTTATAAATGCTTAGTGCTCTTTTGATGGCTACGGTGAAAACCGTCCCTTCAATTATCACAAATTCATGTCTCGACTCCAGGTTTTCAATGTGTAAAATAAACTTAGAGATGACAAGCACCCGAAGTGGTGGAAATCATACGCTGTTTACCCATTGCTTGGGGGGGAGAAGTAGATGCAGCTTTTAATCGGAGTTTGAATTCGACTCAACGATTCCATACCCATTCTGCTAACCCGTTTGGCCAACGGCACTGAGTTACTTTATGAAACTTACTAGCAAAATCACTATTGCGACTGCTGATAGCTACAAAGTAACCCGCTACATCTACTTTGAACGACGGATCTCGATGACATCATCAAAAGCGAGAGAAATCAAAGGAAAGATCACACACGGATGGCAAGATCTTGGCAGATCAAGCTCAGCCTTCAGGAACAAGAAAAAAAAATCAGTTTAAAGTGAAGTGTCTAAAATCAATGCATCTACTCGATACTCATGGAGCTGAAACGTGGAACCTAACTTTAAAAAATTAGCTCTCTAGATGAGAACCATGCAACGTTCACAGGAGGAAATCCTGCTCAACATCACATGGAGAGACCACAAGACAGCACAGTGTCACAGGGAGAAAACAAGAGTCAGTGATATCATAGGAAACACAAGAAAACTCAAATGGCAATGAGTTGGTAAGAATATTAGACAACTGTTGAACAACAACTCACAACATGGATCTGAAGTGATTGTTTGTGAAACTGGGTCCAACAGAAAAATAAAATGTCTTCTTGCTCAACCCTTTCCAACTTATTTGATCTAGTCATTACGAAGATGTGTCAACAACAACAAAAAAAAGTAGTGTTCTTACGCCAACAACGGCATTAGCAGTCACTACCCGCTCGATCGCATTTTTGAGGTTTGTAATGTGTGAAATAAACTTAGAGTTGATAAGCTCCCGAAGTGTGTGGTCCCCAATGTTGAATCGATCCGGTCTCGTCGGGGTTTCAGTGAATAGGAGCATCCAAATTGGCGCCAATCACTTCACCATGTGCTACTTTACTCTAGAGGGCATTAGTACCAATCTCAGTTGGGTTTCAAACCCTGGTTGCGGAGTCCATTTTCCACATATTGATAATACATTTAATGTTATCTAATCTTCGGCATTCCATTTATCAAAATATTACTTGATTTATTGAAGATATTACTTCTTTTATTAGGATGAACGAAATGGAAATATGACTTCTTTTATTAAAGATTTTACTTATCATTTTATCATAGATTGAATAAAGATTTTTCTAATTTCTTTAAAATTCATGTAAGTAGCAAATTCTGATGTATACACGCTACCAAAACTTCAACCAAAAGCATCCAAATTGACAACACTAAGTGACGTAACAAACATTTCGGTATGTCGTATGTCCGTCAGTAAGGGTGATTAATGCTAGAGGTGATGGTGCGTCTAAAAATTGAATAAATTAAATAAAGCTCCGCCGATTAGTTCAGACCGATGACGAAAAATAGGAGCTCGATAAGTGGCCCTACCGACCAGCTATGTAGGTTAGAGGTTCTCCTTCTTCTGAGTGCGTGTATCTACCTATGTATGTATGTATGTGCGTGTGTGTGTGTGTGTGTGTGTTTTCCGGGTGGTTCTGGTCATGGGAGTATAATTTTGAAAGATTGCATGAGTACATCACAAGGCACCATCTATAGACTCTTTTTTCTTTTTTTTCAAAAAGGTGCTTTTGGGGGTCTCTACGGTCATTTGGGGACAACGATACCCAAATTTTATGCTGAAATGGTTTCAGTATAAATTTTTTATGAAGGATTTTTTTTTCTAAAGATGATTTTAGGTAAAAAGTCTAATTTTTCGGATCATTTTTTAGATAATTAGTTTTAGTACATTTGTATGTTATCATGATTCACTCGTACAATGTACAAATATCAGCATTTATTCTTAACAGGTCAAATAGTACTATGCTTCCCTAAATGCTACAACGCGTATAGCGTTGAGCTCATGTTTAGTAGCAAGCTATTATAGAGGCAGCAAAAAACCTCTACCTCACTCTCCTACATTTTCCATCATCCCAACAGTCGCAAACTCAACTTGACCTACAATAATCACCGTTTTTAGGTCAGGATACGCTAAAACATTCCTCTAAAGTAAATTAATAGAAATTGCTCTTCGCTTCACGCAATTCCACCTCACAAAATGTTTTCGAAACTTTTGGAGAGCGGGTTGAAACTGATACTAATACCATCATTATATCTATGGTAATTATTACTCCTACTATGTCTAGAAAACACTTGGGGCAGGTCTGGTTAATCACTCAATAGAAACTTTCACGTGACCCACATCTTTTTGCAGCATGCCAACTAAAACATTAGAAAAGGCGGTAATCAATGATTAAATTACTTCCCTCACCTCCTATTCGCAGTGATCAATAAAAAAAAAAATTCAGTAACAAAAGCAAGAACACTGCTGGACAAAAACTCGGAGATCAATTTAGTAGAAATTTTTTTGCAAATTGAACTGTCGATAAAAAAATCTATTTAGTGGGTAATTTAAAAAAGTATACACATAAAATCGAGATTGAATGAAGAAAATGACAGCCCTGGTGCCGCCTGTGCGCGTGATACATGCATCCATTGCAAGCCAGCTAGACCAACTTGAAAAATAATGAAACCTATTTTGGACAGTGTTGATTGACAGTTTGCAATAATGGTGAACTTCTCATACAATATGTTTCTGATAAAATTTTATTCCACTTTTGCGAGGACCAATTCTATTCTAGCTTCCCGGTGCTTGAAATGATATAAGATTGTCCCAATCTTTAGAAGAATTTTCAACAACATCCAATGCAATCAATTCTTCTGCCGTAATAAATCACAAAATATTTCAATATTAGCAAAAGAAGCATTTGTGATGCTTCAGTTGGCAATGAAATAGATTTATTCTCCCAAGCAGTCATCATGTTATGTGCATTAAGACAGATTGAATCTATATTGTCGGACAGTTGCTAAGCAATAGACAATGCACTTTTTTCCTTCTCCGTTTTTTTTTTTTTCGGCCTATATTGTTCCGTCGGCTCTTTTCAAACTTCCATCTTGTTTTGCGTGTTTCGTATTCTGTCACCATCCTCTTGTCCAAATACTGACGATATTTTCAAAGTCTCTTGAGACCCACAATTCTGCATCGCTTGTCAATCATATTAGATATGTAACTAGTGTATCTGTTGTTTGGGAAAAAAGTTTTGATTTTCTATAGCTGAAGTTAGCTTGGTGCTGTGATATACTATGCAGTCATCATCAGGGATTGGTTCCCTTCCTGAAAGCAATGTTCCGTGGTTTCCTGCCTCTTTATGCAGGATCTTGAAGAATACATCTCGATATTTGAGCTTGACAACTGTTCTCGAATTTCTGACATTCTATCACGATTTGAAATTCGAAATGAACTATTGTTACATTTGATAAAGATTCTAGTCAAAAATAGATCTGTCAAATGAAACATTCGTTTTATTATTTACTCATTTTATTTTATTTTTTGAGGGGTGACTTTGACAGAAATGTGTTGCTTAGTATTGATGGGAGAGCTACATTGTAGAACTCTCAACTGCATCTCTACAAAAAGTACTGTGATGCTGTGCATAGTAATCAATAAAGTCTAACTTTTTGCCTCAACTTTTGTCATTCACATTTTTTTACGAATATATATATATATATATGTATATATATATATATATATATATATATATATATATATATATATATATACATACATATATATATACAATTCGAAGTGTACTCTTAATCAACCTAAGGTTTAATGTTGAATACATCAAGCACTTTATGAAAGAAACCCATCACACATTGGATATTGTATATTACATCACTTCATATTGCATTCCTGGATTATATTGCACACACACATATATATATATATATATATATATATATATATATATATATATATATGTGTGTGTGTGTGTGTGTGTATCAATTAATATTAGAAATGGATGTACAATCATTATAGTTGGATTATATTGTATAGCAACGCTATTTGAAATGATCTTCTGTTATTTCATGATAAATGTATCATTTGGCCAATAAAAAATCAGGCAGCTGCAGGGATCAAATTTGCAACCGATGAAGTAGCCGCTTCAATGTAGCGTTGCTTGAAGCAGCTAACAATTTCTTAAATGTTTTTTATCTTATTTTACGCTGTCTAGGCCAAATGATACTCTTATCCTGTAGTAACAGCACCTACAATAATTGCAACTTACATTATTAGATTAAGTGCTACCGCATTTCACCACAAAGTAACGTAGATAATACTAAATGATGAATACAGTCAAAATTTAAAAACTTGAACCGGTAGCTCTACTACTTGACAGAAAACCCTGAGAAAGATCAGCGATGGTCTAAAATGTCAGGATAAATGAATACATCTTGAACAGAATGGATTTTAGAAAATTCATTCAATCTTTCAAATCAGCAAAAAGTACACTAGGAATTTGAAGCAGCTTACTAGAAGGTCGAATCGACGAGAAATGTCAATACAGTTACATTGAACATGTATAAAAGATGGGCTGCAGCCTATATATATATATATATATATATATATATATATATATATATATATATATATATATATATATCCGTTATAAGTTCACTTCAAGACGGCCAAATCTCTTTGGCTATCCAAATACAGTTTTTAGATATTTTTCACCGTACATTTCGATATTGAACTTAAAAACAAAGCTTGTCAAAATTCTGCAAAAAAAATGGTTTGGGTTTTCACTGTGTTCCTCTCCTAGCAACAATAAAGTTCAAGGCATTATCATTTTCGTAAATGGCCATGTTTATCATAAGATATCGCAAAACCACATCTTGTGCTAGCGAAAGACTTTCCTCAACGCTAAGCAAGATACAGTGAATGGGACGTATTTTTGTTTGTTATGAAAGTCCTATTCTAATGCTGGAACTATTCCCTTGACAGCAACGCTAGGAACAATGTCCTTCACAGAAATAAGAATCGCAGAAGTTTACTGAGGAGATCATGATTTACATACAATCTAATTTTAACCTTACTAAAATATTTATCTTTTTTAAAATGAGGGCAACCGACGCCGACCCCAAGCCGCAACAGGCCACTTTATTCATTTCAGCTCATATTTAGAATTTCCTCAAAGATATAGAATCTAGAAAATATTCATGCCATTTATGTAGAGAAATAAATAAACTCTATATCATTAAACCCTCTCCCATAGCCAGATTTAAAGATTTTTTTTTTGTTAAAAGAAAAACTGCTCTCGCAAAAATTATAGATTTTCAAAACTTACAAACTAAGTCAATCAATTTTCAATCAAAGCGAACTTTGACCCTGAAACAACCAATCTTTATCCTATCCTTTTTCTCCAATTAGAAACTGTCGACCAGAATTGTCATCAAAACTTTCTTCAGTTTTCCGGTTAGTTTGGCTTGTTAAGTATGTAAGTCTTGAAAAAAAAATTTGCTTTTTTTTCAATTACCCCGTAATTGTTTTTTTATGATGGTTTTGTTTGCAACGTGAGTTAATGCCAAATTGATCCTTCACTTTGTGTCCGTCAACATTCACGTTTTTATTTTGAAAATTCAGACCTTTTTAGTGATTGCTATATATATATGAGGGGAGAAGCTTATTCATTGATCAGCCTAAAGTTGAGTTTTTTTTCTAAATTGATCACCCTTAACACCACATGCTGTCAAAAGACGTTGATCACACGACGGATTCTATCCAGTGACTAACTAGAACCGTACGTTCATTAGTTTTCTTCAATTTTTATTTACTCTGAGTCTATTCTTGAAATTAGAGAAAATAAATGTATCTTTATAAATGTTCGTCCTACTGTTATCAATAAAGTTATCTAAGAATAAAACAAACTAAATTAAGATAAGGAAAGATTCTGTAAGTATATGCATATGTAGATTGATATGTAAACGTATCCGGCAAAAATAATCATATATGTACATATACACATATATTCACCTCAATTTGCGTACATTAATTAACAAACACAATTTGCTTATACAATTAATACATTTATCATTCCAAAGTAAGTGAATAATGTATTTTAGTGACGAAGGCCAACGGAAATAAGTCCAATCAACTGCTTCATTTCATATGAATCATTTTTAGCAATTAGTGAAATTATTCATGATTTTTCTTTTTAGCCTTTCTTACTTGTAGATTGGGAAAGTGTATCTTTTAGAAATGAATAGCTTTACTTCGGAGTCATAAATTGAAGAGCAAACCTAATTGTTCCGGTTTCATATGTAATGAATGGATCTGAATAGGTAATCGACGACTATGAAAAGCTGAAAGTCGATAAGGAATTTCCTTTAACGATAAATTATGCAGTCAGAATAAAGAGAGATTAACTGGCAGTTCTAAGTCAATCATTGACTGTTCAGTAAAAGCGTACGCACACGATTAACTTTGGTTCCTATCGTCTGGTTATATTCTGATAAACGAGCAAAGTTGGTCTTTATGAAAATCTTACCTGCATTCTTTCTTACACTTTTGGTCAGTCATACTTGGATCTACATGCAAACCCGGTCTTGATAAAAGAAATGATTGCTTACTTTATTCATTACATTTCTGTTTGGTTATCATTTGATACTCTCTTTATAAAAATCACTGCTTTTTTTAGTGAAATTCTGTTCAGTTATACGTAGATAAACGAAACAGTTTCAGTCGTGATGAAAATAATTGACTGTTTTTATCGTAATATTTTGGTTCGTTTTTATTCAAATAGGCGATTCGGGGTTTTCTCGTCTCGATTTAAAGGAAGCGGCATTGCCAAATATCCAATCAAGGAATACAACTTTAGAATTAAAGAATGATCATCGAACTTTTGATAGAGGTTTCAGAAACGTCTCTTTCACAAATTGAAAACTTTGCTTCAGTTAATACATTTTCAAGATCACGACAATGAAGCTGGATAGCAACCAATTTTTTACATTTTTGTACGTAGTATAGTAATGCCGAGTCACTTCTTTCGAAGAAATTCCTATTTGTAGATGTTTGGGTGAGCTGGCCACGAATTATTTCAGAAGAATGTATAAAATATAAATAGTCTTTCATCAAGCATAGCTTTGTTTTGGCAGAATGCCAGCATTCAAATTCGCAACTCATGATCTGCCAAATCAGCTTGAAAACCACTACAAGACGAGGCACCCATGTACTTGAATGTAGTTGTCCTTCGTTTGGAACATTTGGGAATAAAGACCGTGAGAGTCATTCTGAAGTTGCTCCGAAATTAGCATATCAGGAAAAGGGTTAGAATAAAGGGACCCTATACCTTGAAATTGTTAACTCTATGCTGTTACCGGTTTTACCCTCGCCATAAAGAGGCGGCATATATGAAATATATGCATATATATTGCATTTTATATACTTGATGATAGAGATTTGTATTGCAGTTAGTAGCTCTCTGCTGAACATAAACAAGATATTTTTTTTTGTTTTCTATTACTTGTAATATTTCTCACATTTCCTCAAATTCTGCATTTAATTACGTCATCTCAACATAAAATTCTATTTTGCTACGCCAACTGTGTCCCTTAGAGTGACACATATATTAACACATTGCTGGCTATCATATGTGTAGACTATTTCATCAGAACGTCTAAGTTTAAAATCATTATCATCAGCAGATGCAACCTTTTAGCGTCTGTGGTTGGACATATACCTTCCTAAAACTCGTCTAACCTATCTATCATTGACGTTGCATAGCAAATATTTTCTGAACTTTTTTATTCGTCATACTACATCATATTCTGCCAGTCAGAGTTCCGTACGTAATCTCTGAGGATCACCGTTGTGAGTCATAATATCCAGCCGTTGTCTGATATTCTTCTCGCAATATGACCAGCCCATTGCCATTTTAGTTTTACAAGTGGATTTTATGTTATCCTGATTCCTGCTTTTTTCTGTTATATTGTGCTGTCTTGTAATCTCACCACTTGATGTTGACCATAATTCTTTAATGTGTACGTTGTATGGTTCTTAGTTTGAGGGTAAATGTTTTGGTTAAGTTCCATGTTTCATCTCCAGGTAATCTAAAGAAAAATTGCATTCAATTATGGTTTTTTATTCCAATAACCAAACGGAATGGAATCTAATACGTACAATGGTGGTCAGAAAGTTTGCTGCTGAGCAAACACTTGTATTATAAAGCAGCCTCGTGTAGATTAAACTTGATCTTATGTAAGTATTTGCCGGTAATATCTTCAAACGCAAGTATTTACCCTGAACGATAAAAATTGGGAAAAACAACAACGTGTAGGCGGATAGAGGAGTAGGCCTTTTCTTTCATTGCTCTATTCTACCAACGTACATGTGGTTGAGTTACGTCCCTTGCTCAGTGTTGTCAGTTTAGATGTTATTCCTTTCAATGTAGACATTTTTGTTGCGTGTCTGTATCAGAAGTTGCTATTTAGATTATTTTTGATAGGATAAATAAAATAGGATTGTAATATTTTGATAAGATAAATGTCGAACATTGAGGTCATATTCGATTCATTGATGAAAGTTGACAAATGTCAGTAAGAGACATGCACGGTACTGGCAATTGAAGGAGACACAAGGCTCCCCTTTAATCCGCTACTATCCTTTCTGATAGGGGAGGGAATGGCCCAATTTCTATTTCTTTGCACTAATAACACAGCGTGAGATG
>OY735213.1:46944449-47061949 GCA_963457665.1 Thysanoteuthis rhombus
TGTTTTTTTTAATTAGATTTCTTCTCATATCAGGTAATGAATCTCGAAGATTTTCATTGAATGGGCAGATACGACGGGGACTCGATGTCTTTCCTCTTGTTTTGTTACTTCCACAGATTACTAATCAAACTTCCAAATGATTGTTGAAGCTAATGACAACTAGTGCAAAATATCGTCAAATGCAGGCAGACAGGTGTTTGTATTAGTTATCGGCAAAAGTCGCAAACAAGTGATTTATTTATATTTCCTATTATCAAAATCCGGCCAAAGAAGTTGGTGCAAACTGATAATAGTCCACTAGATAAGGGTTGTAATGGTGCTAAACTGCTTACCCAACATGATATATATCAATAGAAATTCAAATATGTGGAGAACATGAACATTTATGTTAACAAGGCTGTTTCAGTCATGAGTTGTGGATATCCAGTAATGGCGGATTTCATTTTGATTGCCAGACAGAAAATATTTGAAAAGGAGCCTCTTCGCTGGATAAAGTTTACAGAATATCCATATTACTCAGAACAAACCCTTTGAGCTATTCATAATCGAATTTCTCAAACCCTTGTTATGATGTGATAACTATGACGCAAGGGAGAAAATAAAGATCCTCCCAAAAATGTAATCACTTCTTTTGACATCTATTGCTCACCTTTACACGAAATCTCAATGAGAGTCATCGGGAAAAGTGTGTGGACAAATAGAAAATAATTGGAGTTGCTCTTCGTAGCCAATTTACTGCTTTTCTACAAAGTTTAATTGAACCTTCATGAGAACTTCTGGAGATATCGTGTGTACAGAAATAAAAATATTTCAAAATATTGTGTTGCGTTGACACATAGCTATATACAGGGGAAGTAGTTAAGCATGAATCCACTTGAAAACTCAGTCACTTCTTTCTTTATCAATTTCAACCCATCCCACAAAATTCCACTGGGTTTAGAAACGTTTTGTGGTAATTGGAAAGTAGCCAAAACGTAGGTGAGATAGTTTTATCAGAAGATACGTTGATTTAGTAAATGGATGTTTTCGATCATGACATCGAGTATGATACGAGTTTGGATCCCAAAGATTTTCTTGGATCTTGAACTCCTATGTCCAATGCTTATTTTGTTATATTTTTTCTTACAATATGTTCAAAGTAAAGTTTACTAATGTACTTTAACTGACATCGCTTTGAATAATTGTTCCAGTAACCTTGGATTGACGAGTCATATTTTAGGATAAAGTGAAAGGTTTGAAATGGTATTCTTATCATATGCTAGTTATATTAATGTCCCAGAAAGTTTTTTTGTCATAATTTTTCTCAAAATTTTTGCCCACTGAGGAGCTGGAAGTTGACCTTAATGCAAATTGTATCTATGAACATAATGTACGTAGTATGAGGAATTTAATCGAAATCATAATTTTCAGTTATTCTGTGAAGAGGAATTTCGATATTCATGCTAAATCATTCTATTTCTACGGTGTTTTTTTTTTCTCAATTTCAATCCTTGGAAATATCAAAATATATGAGTTCTGTTCTTGAATTATTAGATTAATAAAAAAATTCATGCATAAGAAAAACTCCATCTTATCAAACCGGAGTAAATGCTGAAGGAGAGAAACAGTATTGCAAATCCTTATATGAATTGAGAAGAATGGTCTACAGAGTGCCCTCCACAGGATGATCCCCAGTTCCAAAAGATATATGACTTGAAACGTCATTTCAATTCTCATATTCACAATATTACTTTTCTTTTGATTTATGATATACGTTTGATTAGCAATTACGTACCTGGTCTTCGATTTTCGGCTCTTGTGTCATTGACCATAATGACACTTCATTGTTAGTCGATCAATGATAATACAGATAACCACTTTCTCAGTGTTGGTGCCTCAGATCAATACAAACTGATGTAATAACAGTAAATAGCTTAGCTGGGGATTTGCAAGTCGTGATGTAGTTGGTACCTAATGATCCCTCTTATCAATATTTAGTGCATATCCCTAACCTGAAGGCCACGGACCCCAATGCATTTTACAGAAGTGCGTGAACTTGTTGAGAAAGTAGTCCTCTCAAAAGCCATAACGTGGCTAAAGATTTTGGAACCAAGGCATGGATGGTATTTGGCTTTCTGAGTGAAATTCGTCATTGTATAATGTTAATTGTAGAAATGCCGTATTTGATCAACTACAATTCATAAAGCTTTTGGGGTCCAGGGACGGCTGCATTGAGATCGTACCAACCCCTCCCTCAGTAATGCCTCTGCGTAGAGAATCTTAAATATCAAACTGAAGCAAAAACAGTCACCTCCTTTTTGTCTAACCGAATGATTGCAAAAATTGGAAGAAAAATATTTTGCAGAGATAATCTGCGCTAATAGTAGATCCCATGAATGATGATAAATTATTATCAACTTAGTTTCATCCAAATTCGAAGAAAATTTTTCAAGTTCGTCTATTAAATCATTTGCATTGACTTAATCAATAATAATCTGAAATACAAGATAATGAAGACTGGTTTCGAATTTGAATACAACAGCATGTACAGTTGAATGACCATAGCCACCAAAAGTGGCGAAAAGTTTTATCTTTTTTTCATGGGTGCGTGAGTTTGTGCCTTCCAACATACATTTTCTGTCTACAGACTTGAAATTAATCAGCAATACCCCACTACTTTTTATTTAAAGGTTAATTTAAACTTTTGCAGCCTTAATTTTATGGGTTTTGCTTATTGTTAAGCTTTTTGATTATCAAGGGTTATTTTATGCAATTCACCAGAGTTTTCTTAGTGGGGAAACAGAAATGTCATGAATAGAATTTATTCTGACCATATTAATTACTTGGTTGTATCTTTCAACATGACTCCAGATTCTAACACTACTGTCATTCAATTATTGAGTAATCCTTGTTTGGGGGTGATGTGATAATTTGTAACTGTTCCAAGTATGTTTCATTTAGTTTCCTTGAGTGTTTGTGTGTACGTGTATGCGTGCATGAGAACGGATGCTGTTGAATAAGATCTTCCTTAAAATAGAAATAAGTTACATTTTTGTGGTTAAAACCTGGTGAGCACAATTTTCATGCACAATCTTGTTACATCTGATTCATCGTATTTACTCTCTTACTTAGCTTAGATAGAAGTCTTGAAATCATATTAATGAGTTGAAAATATCTGACAGAGGATAAAAGCCCAAATGATGAGAGGAAAAAAAAGACGATATGAGTAGTTTGAACAAAATATGTACAATGAAAAAAGATTACCCTTGACAATTTTTGATACTTGTATTACGTTTTTCCACTTTTTAAGATATTTCAAATTCATTTTTCAATAAGTTTAAATTTTGTTAAATAACCAAAAATCATTTTCGACGGAGACTCTCACGAATTTGAAGCTTCAAATATTTTTAAACACATGAATAATTTTTTTTTATACGTAAACAACAAATGGAGAAAAGTAATAAAAGCTAATTAGAAATTAGTCTCCTTCATTTATTTATAAGTGATTGCTACCATGAAATACAAGTATGGCGCCTTCAATGAGAGCACACTAACTTGTTTCCTCCAATGAGATGCGTGTGCGTGAGAAAGGGCCAGTTTACAATGTAGTCATAGCTTGGCAAGATGCTCTATTTATCGGCTGCGGAGCATAATCTAAGACCGCTGCTGAAGAATTTACTTGCTGCAAACAGCACCTGGTTCTCCCAGACGACCACTCATCTGAGTGATGACTATCCTCGACCACGCTCAACCTCGGAGATCTTAAGAAAAGCAACTTATTTATATATTTAATTATGTACAAAAAAACTGTGTTCGTTCTGGATGAACATAAACAAGAAAACTGCAGAGAAATATAACATTTTTGATATTTTGAAATGTCATAAATGAAATGCAAATGCGAAATTATCCAATTACAACCGACTTATTTTGACGCAGGCAAACTAGTATGTTCATAAATATACAATTACAAAATAGTAAACTTGAAAACATTACACGTCGAATTGGAGAGATCGGCATGAAAGGAAACTGTCGAAAATTTCAATAAATCGAGAGATCAGAGAGATGTCAACAAAGTTAGGGGTGCATTGATCAACATTGATAACAGATCAATATGTTTTGATCAGGACAGAAATGAATAGCTTGTTGAACAGTTGCACACACGTTCCTATCATTTGACATATTGAACATCTAGGGCTGGGCTGACCGAGCATGGGGTACGGTGAACATCATTTCGATACCAATCGATGTTAAATACGGTAATCAATACCGAAAACAATCGCAAAAACACCGTTCGACACAAAGCCATCGTAGCTGGGTTGTACAAAAACATTCGCACCCGAAGTCTTTGTTCACCGATTCTCTCGATTTAGAGAACACTTCGCTGAACTTGGTTCGTATTTACATGATTCTAGACACCTGCCCGAATTCTGAGATAAAAAATCTGGAATCGTGCTCGGAAAGATCTGCAGGATGTGATTGGCCTTCGATGGATAACGAGGCGAGTAATTTTCAACCAACCGGGAGTGAAGAACTGAGAATTCCTATTCATCTTCAAATAAAAAGCATAACGAAAATTATTTTCTATGGAGATGTGTTTACATTGTCACTTAATCACAAATAACACCTAATATGTCCATCTGCACAGGTGGTGAAAGCTTTCAGGAAGAAAGTCAGTTTATTTCCCTTTGTATGAATATCCTGAAGCTTATACAGAGAATGTGATATAACGTACAGCAAATAAAAAAGATTATTACAGTATATTGTTTATTCAGTCTCAGGTATTCCTGCGAAGGGCAACTAATGAGGCAGTCAATGTACTCCTGTGTGTCCGATATCTGTTGGCATTTCCCAGTTTTCTGCTATCCAGTTTGAGTTACTTCTCTACAGTCGCTAACTCATCTCTTGCCACCCCCTCTTCCTTTCGTTTATTTGCGTCCATTCGATGGCTTGATTGGCAGGTTTTGTCGTGGGGACCCTCAAGCCATGCCCCAAACAATGGTGACATCACCTGCTAATGTTAGATGATACAAGGGGTTGTTGTGATCTTTCCCTGGCCTCTTTTTCCGTCACATAGCCCTTCAATTTGTTGTCCTTGATTTTACGTGGACGTCTTGGCATCATGAAGTAGGGGAGAATTAGTATTGGTATGGTGTGAAAAGACAAATATTTCGGCCAAAGACACTTTTCATACGTGATCTAATGAGTCCACAATGTAGGCAACGATACGCAAAAAAATACAAAGTAACGCCCTCGATCATTGGGTGCATTATATGAGAATAATTTTTAAAAAAAACGCCGTTATCTTTGATTAAGTATTCTTTTTGGATAAACTATTGCCCGATTTGACGATGCTGGAACCTTTCAGTCATTCAAGCAAGCAGTCCCTGTGTCGGTAAAGAGTTGTTTGTGAAAGATCACCATCCCTACAGTGAAGCACAGAGGAAGTTCTGTAGTACTATGAGATTGGTTTAGTGCAAAAGGTGTTGGTCAACCTGAGCGGATAATTTGAAATGTTTGGCTCGAAAAATCTGCATGTGAAGAATTTGGAAATTCCAACAAGAAAATGATCCCAAAGTAAGACCTGGTGACTGGTTTGAAAAATGAAAAGATTGACTTTTTCCGTGACCTTCGACTGATATCCTTATAAAAATATGTGCTGTAAATCAAGAATGAAGTTTAGGGAAAGAAATCCAACGCACATTTGGAATTAGAGAAGTTCAGCAAAACGAATGGAGTAGAATTTCCACTGGAACTTGCCAAAAGTATTTAGAAACTATCTTAAATGCTTGGCAGAGGTAATTGAACAAGGAGGATTATAAATAGATTACCAGTGTTCAATAATTGTTTCTTTGCGTACCGATACGCTTTGCTCATGGGTCAAAAGTATGTGCATACTGAATGCATGCGAAATATATAAGGTTGAAAGTGTTACAAGATAATCTGTACATGGTTTTCCGTAGGTAATGAATATAGACTGGCATATGTTCGTATAATTCGGCTCTGAATATGAGTAAGTCAAACTTTTACTCAAATTGACGATTTTAATTTTGTAATAACTCTCGTATAACTTATTTCAATAAAATGTATCTCATTTTGTAGTAACCTGTATCAAGGATAACCTTTTTTTGAATTACAACTACTCATCAGAATTGCTCTGAAAAAAACGCCATTTGCAAAGATTCATTGAATTTTGTCTTTTAATATGATATAACCCTCTGCATACCCTAAATGTAGGAGTGTATTACTCCAAACTTCTATTATTCACTTATTTTGTCCCCTGCGAATGTTCTTGTTTTTTTTTTCTTCGAAAATGAGGATTCACCAATTTGTATACATCTAACGTTATTTATATTGAATAAAAACACATTTCATAGTTTATATATATGTCCGTGGTTAGTGTGTTCATCTTGTAATGAAGTCATTGATGGTTCAAAACCACTCGAGAACACTTTTTTTTTTTCTTGAAAAATGGTCGTTATCGTTGAAGACGTAATTTGTACATATCAATATTAAAGAAAACAGGACCAATTAGAAAGATGCATCCCTATACAACGTACTAATACGATTGAAAAACATACGAAAAAAATTACTGAACAAGAATACTTCAACATACAATAGACGAAGCAATATTAATGCTGAGGTAAAATTCAGCAAACTTTTTTTACAAAGTTTACATATATATAGGTACATGCCTCTATAAATAGCCGCTTTGTGCCACAGAATTACTACGTCTTCAGTATATTTCAGGCTAAAACACCTTTTTCTTGACACAACGATATTTCTTTCAATTTTTGGATGAAATACTGCAACAATACTATTTATTTTGACTAGCTTTACCAATGATTGCCGTATGATTACATTTCAATTCAAAGTTGTGATAAAGAGTAGCTAGAAATTTGGGTGAAGGTAAAAGCTCGTCAAAATTAATAGTAAATATTCTAATCCAGTATTTTCCGAAGTCTTTATAATTATATTAACACATTGTGCAGGTGAGCATTTTTTACTGGTACAAGTATGATTGCATCTTATGAAGTAAATGAGGAAGTAATCAACAGGAAAGGCTAGCTAAGGTATTATTTCCAATAAACATAATTCTAACATAACATTATTATAAGTTTAAGTATGATTATTGATAGCTGTATCATTTTTTGAAACTAGCATTTTGTGCGCACTTCAATTTTCTTTTTGGGCCGGTTACAAAATCGGAGTGTGCAAGCATACGCTAACCGAAATAAATATGGCCGCCCAGCTATCTACAGGGAATCTAAAATGCATGTCATTCCATCATTTGCTTAAACGATTTTGAAGGACATGATACAAATCCTAAATTAACGACATGAAAAGGCTGAGTAGAGGAACAAGCGAGAGATAATTAGGTTTTGTTTTCAGATCAGTCCTTCCGTAATCATGGAAAAAAACAAGAAACTTAATCAGTTATAAATATGCGAGGCGGTGAGAGTGAAATAAATCAAAATGAGACCTTCGTTTCTAAGCAACGATGCAAGATTATCAACAACACGAAATGAATAAGAATAATCTAATATGACTTCTTTTAGCAGGGAATAATCAAATATTGTGATAGCTTTTTTACCATTGATTCATACATTTCTAGCGTGCTCTAAATGGGGATTATCAAAATGTGTTTAATATCATAATCAGGGCCTGATAAGGTAAGTGTGGGACATTTAGCATAGGTTATAAAAGGGTTCCATTTTGAGAAAATGCATATAAATATTGTGGCTCATACCCCCTTTAACTTGCGGAGCAATTAATCGATTTATTTGCTTTATAACCAGGTAATACGTCAATCGTGTCTGCCATTTTAGTACTAGTATTGCATTGTTTTAGTTTCCAACTATGTGCTGCAGCCTTGACTTCAGTTTTAAAAACCTTCATATTCATCGATAGTATTTGTATGACATAAATCTTATGCTCTTGCTAATTACCATGATAAAATGATAACACTAATCAAAGATGAATGGCGAATTTTGATAACCTAAAGACCCAGTTCTTTATACTAGTTCAGGAAAGTATTGTACTAGAGTAATAGATGAAGTATAAAATCATTGCATCAGACTCAATTGCTTAAAAAGATTTAGTGTAAGGCCCTTGGAATATCAGGGTCGGTAGCATTTGCTATCTTTGCTACATGATTAATCCGACTTTAATTGCTAAATTAGCTTAACGAATGAAAATGTATAGCAATTAATCAAATATTTATGGCTAATTTAATCCTATCTCATTCATTTCTGGCCTTGACAAGAAATGAAAATAATCAAAATGTATTTTATAATATGATTGCTACTTTGACTCAATCGAGTAAAGCCGTAATACGGGCTATGCAAGTTTAATAATGTGCCCATATTTAAAAGCGCATATTTTATTGCATGCTTAAAATTGATCGATCTTTTTGATAGTTTCAAAAATTTAGTGCTCAATGCACCTCAAATCAATCATAATTCTGTGAAATCATTCCGTTCATTTTGTTTACTGTTAAAAGTGTTGTCCCCTGCCATGCAGATCAACAATTTCTTCTGGTAAGGGAGATGTGAAGTATCAAAACAATCACCCCAAATAAAGAAATTTGAAATTTCTAGAAATAATATCAAATGATAAGTTCCTTAGCATCATAATCAGCCGAATCGTTTTGGCATCCGTTGTTCGACATAGGACTTCCTAAGGGTTCTCCAGAACCTTCTAACGGGGATTTCACAGGGTCAGTACTTTCTCTGCTTGTCTAGTTCGTCACAGAATCTAATATTTTGTCAGCCCCGGTTTAGCATGAGGTTCCTGGGAGTAGTGAGTCATGATGTCAAGTAGTTGTCCACCATTCACAACATGACCAGCTCATTGTCATTTGCGTTTTCTCATGGATTCTATGATTTTACAAACTCTAGTTTTTTCTCCAATATATCGTGCTCTCTTGTGATCTCTTCATGTTATGCTGAGCATAATTCTATCCTTTTCATTTTGCATGGTTCTCAGTTTAAAGGTCAGTGCTTTGGTTAGGTGCCATGTTTCAGCTCCATAGGTGACTATCAGGTGGATGCATTAGTTGTACACCCTTCTATTCTCCACTAATGCTTGAAGGGAGAGTCTACCCTACTGAAAACCTGCTCTTAAAGTTTTTCTTTGCTTAATTTTTTCTTGTTATGAGGATTTCATGGGGATATGTTGTTTTTTTTTTATTTCGATTGTTGTCACTTTATCTTCAACATGTTCGTTATAGATGACATTCGTCTAGCTGAAGTTCATGTAGAGATCTACTTTATTGCTTTCTTTGTACAGATTTTCTACCATCATCTGGAGGTCATGAAAATTTTCAGCAAAAAATACAATGTCGTCTGCAAATCTGAGGTTATTTAGGTATCTAACGTCTATTCTGATTCGTTTGTTTCTTTAGTGTAGATTTTGGATGATCATCTTAAACTGGAATCTCTTTGAATCTGTGAGGTTGTGTACTCAAAGATAAGAAGTCTTGCAGAACAAAGAGTTCACTTTTCATGTTTGTATTTTTTCTTGATTTACCACATCTAAACATGTATGTTTGTACTATATTTGTTGTTATTTCCATTCAAATTATTTTGCTAAAACACCTGCATTTATTCAAGGATGCGTTGAAGATTTTCCGATATGAAGTTTTAACATGTTTCACAAATACTTTGTTATTCTGGTACTATTCGTAAATTTTCTACTCATGGGGTCATCAGTTGTTTACCATGTAACTGTTTCAGGGATATTAAAAACAGAACAGTTATATTAACACAGCATCCCAGCAGTGTTAAATTAACACCATCTCCCTTTTATATATATATATATATATATATATATATATATATATATATATATATATATATATATATATATATATATATGAATGTGTGTATGTTTAAGTGTGTGGGTACGTTCATTTACTTGTGTAATCAAGTATACCCTGTTGAGTAATCAATCAATATTTTGTTTTTATAAGAACTGTCATTTATTCTAGGATACCTTGAGGATATTCAAATATGAATTTTTAACATGTTTCTGTTTTCTTGGATTTCTCTAATTTAGGCAGAATACTTCATTGAAAAACCCAAACCCGATTTCTATCTTGATGAAAAATGACAGATATACAATATATCGTTCAATTCAACACGGAAACATGAAACCATTTCTCATTCCTCTTCTTACCATTTTATAGTTCCTTTTGTTCAAACTGATTCAAGTTACAGGAGAAATACCGGCCATGCCTATCCAAACCACCAGATTTTGATCCCTGTTTATGTTTTTTTGTCTGTTAAATCTACCTGTAAACTAAAGAACACCAGTCATTATTATTTGCTGAGATATATTGTATCGTATTCTATTCACTCGAATGTAAATGTAATCATTGCAGATTGAGAATTTTAAAATCGTTTTTCGATTTTCGGTTCATGGAAGACTTGATTCGTTATTGTCATATCGTGAAAGATAATAGTCAAGCTCATATGGACCAGGCCCAAATTACTACTCTGGGGAACTCACAAGGGTAGAGTTACATCAGTTGATTGATGAGATATAATTATTTTTTTCGGCTTAAAGAACCAACGACACATTTGGGATTTTGCAAATTTCAATCGGAATATCTCACAGGAAAGATGAAACCCGTGTTGCAAATTCAGTTGTTTTTCATCAAAATCTACATGTTTTTTGGTATTTAGATGTTAGGAATCACTGTTTAGATTATTTTTTATAAAATCATTAAATATATTTTATAGTAATAAAATAAGTAATATATTCAATAAATCGGGTAATATTTTAATCGGATGGATGTCGAATCTTTATTAGTTTATTTCTTTTGTTCCTGAGTTAAGAGACGTCGAGCCTGGTATTTACCCAGACGGCTGATCGTCTTGAAATACCAGTTGCGTTTTACAGGAACTAGATTGTTCTGTGGGCGTCTCAGCCTACGTTCCGCCCCTGATCAACAGAAAATCTCACCAAAGTAGAGCTTGACTGTGCAATGTGCCTCCTTGATAAGACCCGATATTGTACTTTCCTGGGAGCTGCCAGACTCATATCGAGTGGCACTGATCATCATTTTCCTCAAACCATTCATTTTTGTATCTCCAACCGAAATTATTCCCACCTTTTAAGAACAACTTGATGTTACTAAATACATCGCTGCAGATAATAGGAAAACACTTAGGTGTAACCAGAGCTACTTGAAGGGGTTCATCACGTACAATTTTGAGATCCTTGACACAAAAAAAAAGGAACGAACAGAGAGTGCACAATTAACTAACGTCCCAGCGAGACATCAACGACAAGGTTGGTGACTGTGTCGTTGTTACGAGGCAACAGAACACACCGGAAACAACGAGCTATCGTCGTTTATTGATCACTGTAACATTGTACAAAGCCCCCTCCCCTAAAAGTCTATTAGTCGGCATAATTGATTTTTCTCTTGAAATAATCATAAAAACATTGCAACCTGAAGTAATTTTAGTTTTCTGACTTCTCTTCCCAAGAGACCAGTGTTGCCAATACGGATGAATTTCATTTAAATCTATATGTTTCAATGGTGTCTAGATGTCAGACATTACTATTAAGATTATATTTAATGGAATAAATAATGTTTTCATTTCATCTTGATTTTCTTTTTAAATCAGGTAATATTTAATGATATAAATGTTGAATATTTTAGCAACATTTAACTTATTTATACTATGTAAAATTGTCCCCAGGTTGCTGGTATATATCTGGATATGTTACAAGGTATTCTGACATGTTTTTAACCCAGTGTGATACGCAAATTTGAAAAGAAAATATATATATACACACTAAATAACTTCTTTTTACATCTCTTGTCTTTATCTCAGTAGGTCAAGTGAAATCGTGTATTTTTCTCCACAATACTCCCCCATGGAAATGAAAGAGGGTCTTATATTCAATGAAATAGTTTAGTTCATGAGTTATTATTCTTAATTGTGTTCTCTTGAATAGTTAAGATTGCTTGACGGCAAAAATAAACTCTTGCTTCGACTATATCATCTCTTATTGGTGATTGGGTCGCGATTTTATTTCCCTCGAGATATTTGTTTCAGATTGAAGCAACCATTCAATTATCCTTTGGACGAATGCCAATATGCAGTAGATTTAAAATCAAACACATAAAATCCTCAAAAGCAAAAAACTTCCAAGATGGTCTCTCAGAAGTTGTCACATAAGTCATGGAATATACAGGGATCTATGGTTCTATTTAGATAACAGGTCTGGTTAGTCAATTGATAGAAACTGTCAGGTGAACAATGACTTCTGACTGTAAGCCGTGTTGGGGATGATCAATTACAAATAGGAAAAAAAGAAGTGATAAATGAATGAATAACTTCTTTCCCCTTTTGCTAGGTAGTGATCACTAAAAATCTGAATATTCAGAAAAAAACAAAGGTAAATGCTGCCAGACACAAACTAGCATGAACTCATATCATAAATTGACTATCCCCCATCTGAAAGCAGAAACGATGTTTTTTTTTGCACCGATCTTTTTAGACATATTAAGGTATGAATGTTTAAATATTCAGCCCTCTATCTCCATTGCCTGTCAGCCTTATTTTGCTTACTTGAGATATGCTTTATTTAAAAACTGGAGGGACCCACGTGAAACAGTTTTGGTGACATCTTCAGTTGACAGTGCCTAATATGTAGTCCAAATAAGGTTGATAAAACGAGGCCACACAATTGGTGCATGGTCAAAACTTTTCAGGTAGATTTGCAGAAAATCATCAAAATGGAGTATTATACCATAAGGCCTAGCTGGAAATTCGGGGGCCCGGGGCCTTTGACCGCTGCCCCTCCCCAGCAAGAAAAATTCGCCCCAAACTTTGGAGCTCCAGACATAGAGTAATATTAGTGGGTGAACTACTATTCATAAATGTTCTGGGGCCTCCCCCTACTCAGCTACCTCCCTGTATACACCTAAAATCATTGAGCAGTATCTCTGACTAATCGCTACTTGGAAAATTCATTGTGTACTTCTTCAAAAGTCATTCAACGTCTGTTGTTGGGTATAGGCCTCCCAAAAGTAAGCGTAAGATATTGGATAGTAATGGGCTTCTCTCTGTCCTGCTGGCCCAAGACATTTTGGGTGGAGGGAAAAGATGGATACATCCCTTCCCCGAGGTCATTGGACTGAAGCAAACGAAGGCTTTCTCAGCCGAAGTTCAATTTACATATTTATACTTGATTGGTCGCTAGTCTGTTCCCATTCATTCTTTTGTAAATTCAAACCTTTCAGTGATCCAACAAAAAGTAAGAGAAATAACGTGTTCATTGATCAACCTTCATTTCCATTGTTTGATTGATTGACCCCAACATTAAACTATCGATAACCAAGAGCAAACTAATTAACGATTTTCTGTCACAACCTTGATAAAAACCATGCTTGTCAATGACTGAAAGTAACAAAAAGTTATTTAATCTGATATGATTATATGCGGTAAAATACCAGATAATGTGGCAAACGTACCACACACAAAGGATCCGACTCATAAATGCTTGCAAGCTTTCAATTACGGTTTAGTTACTTTGCACGTAATTGTATTACAATAGTACTAAAACACCTTTAGAATTCACAAAAGCTGCGTGTTTAAGATTAGTGATTTCAACCAATTATCACCTTTAATAGGGGTTATTATTTCATTACAAGGGTTAATGGGAGCGTGGTATCTTTGTGATTGGTACACGAAACATCAATAAGGGCGTATTTGTAAATGAAGTCATAGCTGCTGCGGACAGATTAAAACAAAAACTAAGTTTTATTATTGCTAAAATGCTAGGAATAATTGCTGGATTATCTGGTTATACTGCTAATGAGAAAAAGATGACTACTGTACCATGCAAATAAAAATGTACAAATTTTAATATACGTGTGTATGTTTTTACTTAATAGTCCCTTCATAAAATACTTCACAAACCCCCTAATTGCTCGATTTGGATCTGTAATCTTGAAACAGAAAGAATTATAAGAATTAGTGCTGCATTCAAATTCATCTACTTGACTGAATAAAGTCGACCGGGAAAAAGGATATTGACACTTTAAATAAAGATGTGGAAATATATGAAAAAAACAACTAATAATATAGATTCATTCGTGACCAAGAAAACTGCAGGCGGCTCTCTCACTGGCTGAACCAAACTGAGAAGTCAACAAATCTACAAGCATCATGATCATATCTATGGTCCACTGATGATGAAAAAATGAAAATTGAGAAAAAACGCACGCAGACACTACACAGAACATTAGTTCTATAAAGTGAACAACGTTTCATATCTCATTCAATTTTCTGAAGAAGTTAGTAATGAAATAACAACATCCAAATTGAGTATAGAAATCACATTTGCACACGATATGGATTCCAGATTGTCTCTTCATTTCAATACTGTCAAATAAATTATAATCTTCATAAATACATTGATAATATTTATATATGTATGTATGTGTATATCAGAGGGTTTCCATGCGTATTCGTTGATATATATATATATATATATATATATATATATATATATATATATATATATATACTCTAGAAGGCATTACAGCTTTAAACACTAAACATTAAAAGAACTTTTTGAAAAATATTTTGTCATCAACTATATCCCAATATCAATGCAATATCTGTAATTATATATTATTTATACTCATGTATATTGTGGATGAAGTCTTTGAAAACGAAATGGGAAAATATTTAACTTATTCAATTGATGTAATACAACATCATAACATAAACAAATACTTTTTTCTCTCAATTACTCCATTGAAAGTTGCATGAATGAATAAAATTATGAATTTGTATGACCTTTTTTCTTTTTCCTTTTTTTCAGGTAAGTACCAAGATCTATTACCATTTTCACATCTGCTAGTCTGAAAGCCACCAGGTCAGTAGATTATTTCATATTTTGTCTTGGAAGAATATCAAAGTCTGACCATTGAGGTTAGTTTTAAAGGATATGCTATCATGTACAGATATTTTTGGCTAGAATTCGGCCTGCTAGCAAATGGCATCCATACTTTTTTTAATATTTCAAGGATTCACCGCAAGTTCCATACGAATAGCTTCTTCCCGAAAACGACTGTTATGTGGAATAAACTTCTTTTCGCGAATGAGTAAAATCTCTATCTTATTAATATTTACGATGAACAAAGGATTTACCTGATGTTTATCATTTTCAATCTAGGGTGCACAAAGCTCTACATTTTAGGTACTCCTTTTATTCATTATTTTGTTTGTACAGTAATTTTGATTTTCTGAATCGAAATGTTCATAATGATACAAATCCTAATACAAATCTTGCTTTCTTATAACCTTTGCTATATTATCTCATATGAATAAGAACTGAGAATAGAACATGTCTGTTGCAAAAGATGAGACGTGTGAGAGTTAAATGGACAAATAATCCGTAAGTTGAAAATTGTCCAGAAAAAATTGACCGCAACATAGATGAAAAAAAGGTGTCTGTTTATCAGATATGTTCAGGAAATATTTTTTAAAAAGACCACTGTGACCACTCAAAGAGATAGTCTTTAGATATTAAAACAAATTTCAAAATAACCAGTACCATGGCCCACAAACATAAATGCTACTTCACTTGTTGCTTTATTGAAATTCCCATGAGCATTTTGAATGTAATTAATGATAAACCCGATTGTAAATAGTAAAATTATTCGAGTTTCTCAGATAGGCATCGTCGATCATTATAAAGAATTTTTACAAATATTTCTTCATCAATTTCTTTTGGTATGTATCACTGGTTGTTCATGTAAACAAACATGGCAGCATATTAGGTGTTCGTTGAAAATGAAGAATGAATGCTATGTAGTTAGAATTGATATTCTATAATCACTTACTGATCGAATGGGCTCAAGGTTGAAAAAGGATATGAGTTCAAATCCTGTCGGAAGGTTATTCTTTATTCCCATTCCACTCTGCTTGCTTTACATGAAATTAAAATAAACAGAAAGAAGATGAGAGAAATACAAGTCAAAAATTTAAAATAATCAATTTTAAATACTTGAAATTTCTGAAGCGAAAGCATACAATTTTTGTTGGTTTCACCTAATTGACTGACTTCATACGTATGAAATCCCTTATAATGTTTAGACGCCATTTGGGCTGAAGAAAATTACTCTGTACATCTAATTTGAATAACGAATCTCCATAAAATTAAAAAACGATAAAAAGGATATCAAACTACGTCTGCTTATTTTAGCAGAACAATTTTGATCTTCAAGAATTCGAAGATCCCACTTGTCTTGAACAGCTGAAGCATTAAACTTCACCAAGAAACCAGTGTTCAAACTATAAAACATGCAGCATGCCCATGAAAATATCACATTGGAATTTTTCCAAAAACTGCATATGTATTCAGAAAAAAAACATATCAGAGATATCAAACTTAATGGACAGGCAATGTTGCAAAGATATCAGATAACTGATCAGCATTGTGACTGAAAACTCATTTATCTTCTCTTTTTTTTTTTTTGAGCAGTGGTCATTAAATAAGTCTGATTTTTCAATGAAAATATTGATGAAAGCTGATGGTTAAAGTTGAGAGATCCATGTATAATAAACTTACATTGTAAATTGAACAAAAACTTAGGGGAATAAAAGACATCATTTTTTTTTAACATAAAGAGTAAATATCGAATTATCAGTCATCTAGCCCTACGGGTGCAGCCTTCTCACCCAACACATACATAGCCAGGCAGCCTGCTAGTATGACGTAAGAACTGAAAAAAACCTCAGTTAATGCTGGCATTTTTGCTTAACAGTTTCTAAAACAATAATTTCTGAGGTAAGAAACCATCAACTAGAACTGTCAACGGAACCGTCGAAATAGATTTCTTCAGTTTTCATCTTGGTCTGGCTACAAGCAGTAAACATTATCAGGTGCACAAAAAAACATTTTTTTCGTTGTTTTATGGAAATTAACACCAAATTTTTCGGTGGGGTTTGAACATGTTGCGTAGTAAGTTGATCTTAAATTTATCATCAGTTTTTTCTAGCATTTATGCTTGTTCTCTTTTAAGAATTCAGACCTTCTTGGTGATCACTGCCCAACAAAAGGTGACACGAGTAATTGATTTATCTTTCGTAATCTTTATTGATCACCTCTGACATAGCATGCTGCCAAAAGATGTTGGTTTCTGTTGTTTCTGTTTTAAACTATACGCTATTTTCATATTCAATAAGGCTCTCATCGATGTTTGCCTCTATTGATAATTTCCCAATTCTTAATCCGAAGCGAAATATTTTCGCATACAATTAATCGATTTATTTCCTTATGCTTCATTCCATTAAATATCTCATCGCTTTTGCTACTGACATGATCGAAAATGATTTCTGTAATCATTGATTTCTCTGTAAGAACCTTTACAGAAATCAGATGGAACAAATTACTCGAGAAATGAACAGATTCATTCTCACTCATGGGTCATTTCCGCTTTGGATTTCCATCCAGTTATTCGTGGTTTTTGTGTTTTTATTTTTTTCCTTTTAATTTCATCAATCTTTTGTTACCTACTTACTCGGCAAAACAATCGCAGGAGAAGGTTGGAGAAGCTGCTCTCTTGCTGCTTATGTAGAGTTGAATTGATTTGTCAATTGATCGATGGTAAACTTATTGATAACGCTTCATGAAAATTATAACAGCATTAAGACTAATGAGATTGATTTTGTTTATCTTCAAATATCAATCATATATATATATATATATATATATATATATATATAGAAAGAGAGAGAGAGAGATAGAGAGAGACAGAGACAGAGACAGAGAGAGAGACAGACAGACTCAGGAGGGAAAGGATTTGGAAACTTTGTTTAATGATAAGTTAATCCATCAAAGGATGAAGTTGTGTGCTAATCATGTTTCGGGAGATATTCCCATCTTCAGTAGTATCTGCTGCTCTGTAATGTGTGTGTGTGTGTGTGTCTTTTAGTGGTTAAAAGTTTTCCGTATAGAATAAATTTACCATCAAATGCTTTGCTTTGGAAGCAGAAATTGTAATCCTATTGTAATCCCGATTTGTGGTACTTAGTTCTGTCTGTGATGAAGTCTGCGCTTGTCAGTGGCCAGATGTGATAGTAGCAGCAGTACTGAGTCTTAGAGAGGCCATGGGCTATCAGGGTTGAAAGGAAATGGTTTAGTTTTAGATCCTGTGGGTGGGCAGAGGATAGTATAGATGGTGAACTGATGACACCAAAGAATTTCGTATGTATTATCATTACTGGTCATTCAGTTTGCTGGCTCTGATTTGTGCAGATGAAATACCATACACAGGTTTTAGTTGGTATAGTTTTGCGTAACTGTGAAGTTCTCCATACTAGATATACATGAAAGGGAGTAAAGTGTAGATGTGGGGTTGTAGTTAGTGGGAGGATGATGATATCAGTGATCAGTGTGGTTATGGTTGTTAAGTTAAGTGTTAAGTCCATTAGCGGAGAGAGTTCTAAGTTTGTTGATCTAAATATCTTCAAGTCTATCTAGAATCCTACGTACGTAAGTGGGTGCCTTTTTTTTCTATTTTCTCAATGATAGTGAATCTAGTGTTCGTGGCAAAATTATCTCCGGGTGTGGAAGTGTAGTTCTACGGGGAGTAGACTAAGACATTTTCGTCATTTAATTTTGTCTATAGTTATGATGACTAATGTTAAATGACCACTTGAACTTGCCTATGTATTAGAAATTGCATCTATGGCACTATGGGAGGTATATATTTTTGTTGAAACAGTTAGTGCTATGATATATTTAGACGGCCTCGTTAGTGGTTTTGTAAGTGAACATGTTCACGTACTTGAGGTGTTTGCAGCATAGACTATTTCTTTTATCGCACGGTTGGATTTAAAAGTTATGGGGATGTTGTTAAGTGAGACTTTATTGTTTATGATAATGTTTCTGCTAATTATATCTTTGAGGATTTTGGGTCTGCCGTGGGTGATGACACATGGTTCTACAAATACTTCTTTGAGATCTGTTTCTAGAGTGAGGATATTCCATCTCTTGTTGATAATATGTGCTAAGGGTGGCAGTGTGTTGTTGAAGATGGTTATAAGTGGTGTGAAGCCAGGCTTGTTATTGTTAGAGAGTGTAAGGGTTTTTTTTTCTATGTGCATTGTAGTTGCTTTTTTTATTTGCTTATTTGTATGCTCTAGTGAATATCTTCGTTTAGTGAAATTTTGTAATAGGTGCTCGCTATGTTTATTGAGTTCACTATCTGTCGAGTAAATTCTTCTAATTTTAAGTGCTTCTGAAAATAGTAGGATTTTTTACAGGTGTTTGAGATGGGTCGATTTGAAGAGAGAGTGAATGTGAGTGTTTGTGGGTTTAGTTTAGAGGGTGGTTTGAAAGTTCCCATCACTATGTATGTACATGCAGGTGTTTAGAAAAGCCACGAAGTCAGTACGTGTTATATAATCGAATTTAATCGAATCACATGTCGAGTTTACATGTGCAAAGAAATTATGTTGTTAAGCTTCATCTCCTGTGTAATTAAAAAACGTTATGTATATATCTGGTGCAGAAATCTATATTAAAGCTATTGAGTTTTAAAATGCGTTGCATAAAAGTGGTTATTGTTACAATTCTATTGTTAAGGGCTTCTTTGGGGGCTAGAATACCTTTATCGTGTTTTATGTTTGAGTATACGGATATGACGTCCATAGTGACTAGAGCTTTATCTGTGATTGTTTTGATGTTCTTGATTTTATCTAAAAGGGCAGTAGTGTCTTCGACGTAGGATTTGATTTGTGTTGCTAATGGTTGGATGTGATGATCTAAATATTTAGATATCTTGGTAGTGTTTCAGTTGGTAGAGGAGATGACTGGTCTACCTGGGTTATTTGATTTGTAGATTTTGAGAAGTAGGTAGAACCTAGCAGGTTTTGTTGAAGTAGGTTCAAGTGTGTTAAGTGTTCTGATATCTCTCATGGTGTTATAGTACATCTCTGTTAGGGAATGGGTTATTATGTTTTGGGTTCATTGATGGGATTGATAGGGAGTTCTTTGTAAAGTTGTGTGTTATTTAGTTGTGTGTTCGCTTCTTAGAGGTATTTATCCCACCTCGAAAGGACTATAGCCCCCCCTTTTTATCTGTTCTAGTGATTATCAAGTCTATATTGTTTTCTTAAGTCCGTTAATGGACTCTCATTCTATTGGGACGAGGTTATCATGAGATGAGGATTGGTTATTGCAGTTGTTAATGTAGGCTTTAGCAACTTCTCTAACTGCTTGTTACAATGCCTGGATTATAATGTCTTGGTTTTTAAGGAGGAGAGATTTGTTGGGGTCTATGATTCATTATGATATCACTGTGATGGTGTGGTTTGCCAAGGTGAGCTCTTAGTTTATTTCTTCTGAAAAAATCTTTAAGTTCATTGCTTAGAATGTTTTTGTTGAAATTTGGAGGTGGGGTTAGAAATTTAGGCCCTCGTCCAGGGGTTTAAATCTGAATTTACTCAGGTTAATCACTTTGCTGTTCGGGTCTACTTTGATTCCGATGATGTGTGGTACTTGTTTATAAGTCTTTTAAAAATATTATTTAGTAAGGTGTTATGTTTTTGCCCCTCCCTTGTATATGTAATGGTTGGGAGGTTTCCTCGTTTTTTGCTAGTGTATGTGTATTAATGGAAAGATTACCTTCATTTCACGGTGTTGGGTTATATCATTTGAATATCTTGGATGGGTCAAAATGTAGAAATGAAAAGGGATGTTTTTGTTGAGGCCATTGTTTTAGGGAAGTTGAAGAATGGTGACTATGTTGTATTTGTGGTGTCTCGTGTTTTTGTTATTTGTATCTGAGTAATCATTCTAGTTGTGCTCATTCGTGTATTTGTTTTTGCTACTGGTTTTAGTGTGAGTGTGGATACGTATATTATTCTAGTTAGTTTTGGTGAATCTGGTAGGATTGATATTATCTGTATGTGTAGTGTGGATCCAACGTCTAGTTGAGGTATGGGTCTTGTTATATATATTAGTCTAGAAGTTTTCACTGCTTTAAACGCTAAATGTATAGCAAAAAATATCCTTCCATAATATTCAGTCGCGAATTCCCAAGTATCAGTTAATGTAATATTCTAGTCTTCTCTATGCTACACATGGAATTTAATATTACGTTACTATATGGAAGTTTTTCCTGTTGACGTCATTGGTTGTTTACCATGTAACCGTTTCAGAGATTCAAAAACAAAACTGTTATATTATAATGGTTCCACAGCAGTGCTGACTATCCACTTCAGCTGTAATTTTAATACATACCTTATATCATATAACATGTACTTTATAGTATTAGTAATATAGGATGTAGGATATCATCATGATATATATATATATATATATATATATATATATATGTATATACTCACATATATATATATATAAATATATATATATATACATATATAAAGTTTGCAATGTATCATAATATGATATAAAGCAATGTCTCATATGTGATGGATTTATTTCATATAGTGCTCGATACATTCATGTAACATATTTGACATGCAACTTACAACCACCAGCGAAAAAATAAAAACTACTAAAGACTTTAAAACAAAATGAATAAGTCCTCCCACTCAGGGCGATACCCACAAGACTCTCACCAAATTCCCCGAACAAGTATCTACAAACATCCAACAGATTAGGCCAATAGAGGGCCGAAAAATAAATTTGTTTGTGTAGCGAATCAACTATCTATTATATATATATATATATATATATATATATATATATATATATATAAACTTTGAGGGGAAATAGTGTTCGATCAACACTGCTGTAAAGCTATGTTAAAATAATTTTGTTTTCAAATCCAATAAGTTCCATTAAAAGATACTTGGAAATAATTCACTGAAATTACACCTTTCATGTTTAAAAGCTATAAAACTTTACAAAGTATACATATATTAAATATATAGAACTTTTACATCAACAAACTCCTCGCCTTAAGATGAAAAAGCATTTATTTATACAAAACTAAGAATGAATTTATTTCCTTTGTTTTCCATACACTTATTTGTGGTTATTATCCTCAAATATGGAAGATTATACGATGAAAATTTCAGATCAAAATCCATCAGTTTTGTCTCAGCCTACGGACTTATTAATCCCCTTTCGTATATGTATATTCGTGTATATACAAGTATTGCTTAATGAGAACTCGAGATGTTCATGAACGTTCGCCAAATCGCATCATGTGAGAACCTAACAGATATAGAAACAGTCAACCAAAACTGTCAGCACATTTTCACATGGCTTTCATCAGTTTTTAAGGGGGTGATTCTATCTGTCTGTCAAGGTATGTATGCGCCACACCAATGCAACTACGATATTTACTTTTTATCATGTTTGGAATGAAAGTTTTGTTTCGAGGTGGGGGTCAACTCAGCCCCAACCCGATGCTAAATTGGTCCTTTACTTTTCGTCCAGCAATGGACCCTCCAGTGACCATTGCTCAAAGGCGATGAAACCGATGCATTCATTGATCACCTTTCTGCTGAATTTTAATTGATCACCCTCGATGAGACATGCTGCCAAAAGACATTGGTCACGTGACGGTTTCCACTGAATGCCTAACCAGCCTTGTTTTTGATTAATTCTGAGTGCATGACAACCCTAAACCAAGTATCGCCTCCACTAAGGCCGCTTCATCAATGTGACACCGGTTTTAACCCCTGAGCGTTTGACAATATTTGTTCACCATGTGAAACGGCAATTCATGTAGAGATTCTTATTTAATCTCACATAATTTGAAAACGTCAACTTATGGGCTTAGATTGCTTGGATTAAAACCACTTTAGACACTAAGCTGAGAAGAAACTCTATTTCCAGGCTATTCTGGTCCTCATTCTGCTTTAATCGTTTCTATTTCTTCTTCAATTCAATTCATTCAGGTTTTAGTGAGCCTTCCTCCAGGATTCCCTTGTCCCTGGATAATTGCTAAGTTCCTGATTAATTTATTAGTGGGGAAACTTGGCTGAATGAACATGAATGGCAGAGGATGTCAGATGGATAAAATAGAAAGAAAACAGACAGAAATTTCATTCAAAGAAAACCAAAGTCTTATATACAAAAATATAAAAATACTGGCTATAAAAAGACACAATAAGGCAGTTTTTGTAGCCATAAACAGATGGAATAGAATATATCCAATAAAAATCATTTATGATATGGTCTTATTGAATATTCATAATATAAGTTATTCAAAGTTACTGCCATAAATATATCAAAGCTGAATGAAGCACAACAATTTTCTCGGAATATTCTGCGCCAGGAAGTACGAGAATTGAAAATGTTCTGGTATCAAAAAGGTATTTCACAGCAAGGAGTATTTAGAAATATGTAAGAATGGATTTCTTTCGTATGTATATGGCTTCCTGAATGAGAAAAAAAAAGAATTTGCCACGCTTTTAAATAGTAGTTTCATAGTTATTGCAGGAGCATATTTAGATGATCGGATATCATCGATCTGTTCAAATGTTATTTAGTCTATAGATTAATGCCCTACCACTGCACGGCAAGATTAATGGAGAACGAAAAAGCTAAGGACACTATATATATATATAATATATATATATATATATATATATATATATATATATATATATATATATATATCACGAGAAACTTTTTTCTCGAGAAGTGATAGACTGGAACAGCATACATTTTTTAAGAAAATAATAACATCTTGGAGAAATAAATATTATTTTGCCTTCGTGGTGAGGCAAGTAAATAGTGGGGCTAGTTGTGTCTCGTCTAATATGAATGGTAATTTTTAGATGTACAAAAATCTCTAGCAGTGATCAACGTCACTGACTGACATACCGAAATTCGATTACGGTACTTGCTTCGTGTGGCCTATTTAGTCTCTAGTTACGTCTCTAGCTTGGTGTTGCCAGTTTAAATGTTCGATTTTTTTTTAAATTTTTGGTAGCGAGAAATTGCTATTTAGATGATTTTTGATAGAATAAGTAATATTTTCTTCAATCTGTAATAATGAAAAATGTGACATTTTTTTTAACTAAGCGATATCTTAATTAAAAAAGTCGGAGATCAAAGTCACGGTTAGTTTGTAAATTATACTTAACATATATCCTAAATTTTAGGTACATGTCTGGGGAATCTGCATGTTTCCAAATGTGTTTTAGTCAGTTTAGATACCACCTTGGTCTGATTTTCAGTATTGTTACAATAACATTGACAAAATGATCTTCAGTATTCATTAACCTCCTTTCAGTGAGATAATTTTTAATTTTTAAGACACTGATATCTGAAAGTCGTTTTAGTAGATTTGTACCTCATGAGACCCTAATGCAAATTACACATTAAAGGCTAGAATGGTTTTCCATAGACACAAAGGAAAATGCTTGATGGAATCCTGAGGACATTTGATTATAAGTTTGTCTGAAAATTGATGAATCTGAGAAACATTCGCATAAAAATGTGTGATCAAAGGATACATTAAAAAGTCTGGTTAGTCATTCGTTAGAAATTGTCATGCAACCATCATCTCTTGGTAGCATGCCGTTTTGGGGATGATTCGACGAAAATATTTGAAAAAAGGGGTGATCAATGATAAGTAACCTTTTCCGCCTTTTGTTGGATGGTTATTACTGAAAAAAAAAACAGAATTTCCAACAAAAAGCGGGCACATAATGAGGGATCAATTTAGTAAAAAGTCACATTAAAAAGTGAGCCCCCCTTTAAAAATGCATGCGGGGGTTAAAATGTAACACTTTTTCTAGCCGCAATAAGGGGTATTTTTTTAAATGTTCAACCCTGTAGCTCAATTAGTGTGCCTTTTATACGTAATACATAGACAGTCAACCGGACTAACCTGAAAAGTAAGTTACGTTGACAGATTTGATTGAATGTTCAAATAAAAGAAAATTTCAAAAGCCAGACATGTACTGATAACGAAAAGTGTAGAAATTGTATACAACTGTAAAAAGCAGCATTGATCTAATAATCAGGTAGACGTGAAGTTGAATTGATGTTTATAACTAACCTAGGGCGAATCTTTTTTTAATTGTTCATTCTTGAGAGGAATGGGCGTAAAGAATAATATCTGTAATCATTTTTCTAAATACATTAAAAATATATTTTGATTCAATCATAACAAAATGGGTGTTTTCGTTTATGTTTTCTGTATCTTATAGTATTTGAGAGGTCATGTTGAATATGCCTGCAAAGTTGCATTTAAGTCGGATCTATGGCTTAGGCGTGTATAAAAATGCAACATCAGTGCTTGAGGTTTTCCATGGAAGCATCAGAGACAGAAGCATGTTGATGAATGAATATATGCTAAAATTTATACCCCAGCAAAAAATTGGCAAGATATATTTTAATGATGCTCATTGGAATCAACCTTAATCTCTATGTCATCAACAAACTTCTTTTTCACTTTCTCTGAATACGTTTAAACATAGGATGTCGCTTACTGGAAATCATCTTTTTAGTCAGTAACAAATGCATAACTATTTTAGAATTCAAGATGGAAAAATGTCAATGTACGAAATCTCAAATATTCCTAAAATATCCATATTATCTGATAACTGGGACTATTTCTTTTTTAATATATTTGGCTAAAATCTTTGGTTCCCAGTTGGGAATTCATATCTATGCATTCACACATGTATTCACACATGTTTATCTACAAAATATCGCCAGCAGTTCTCAATTAATTCGAGTGATATTCTATGGTAGCGTTGGCTCTGTGCCCAGAAAGAATCTTTGTTTAGTTCGAGCAATCCCTGATAGAGAGATACATTTACATACATAATAAATAATAGTCCAAAAATCAAAAACATCGCACCCTGCAGATGCATTCTCTGTGTCCTATGAACTGATTTCCCTATAGTTTTTATTTTGAGTATGGTATCTGCAGAGGTTTGAGCTTTCTAAGTCCTTTTTAGCTACAAATATAATCATTTTTAGCTTTGAAACATCGGATTCCAGGTTAGCAAAAGGTCACGGAAACTGAAACAAATTGTCTCATGATTCATCGTGTACATGACAAAAAAAGGATAAACAGTACCAAAAAATATAAATATCACTACTTTTCAATTTGCTAACCTTTCTGTATGAGATTTGTATTTCATAGAAACACATTCTATTAAATTTTCTAACGAATTATCACGTGTGCACTTTTAATCTCACGTTTAGGATCTTAAAAAATTTCTCAATCATAGCAAAAATAAAACATTCAGAACGTCGTTTTCTTTGGAAAAGGCAAGTGACACAACAGATTTTATAACTAGATTTATTTACTGAATTCGGAACTCAAGTATCTAAAATATAACCTTCTTTTGTTTTTAATTGTAAATGTTCAAATATAAACGTATTCCAAACATATTCTATTCTGAATATGCCATCTTTGTTGGAGGAGGCATCTTATTCATATGAACTCAGTAAGAGTAAATAAAGCTACCGTTGGATTTAAGGTATTATGACCATGTTTTAAAAGTATCAACAGTAAAATGGATGCTGTAAAAAGCATATATCACAAATGCCTTTGAATTGACACACTCAAAATGTTCCCGCAGACATTTCAGTTTGTAATCTAAAACGTATAAGAAATAATGAGAAAAATGCATACTACTTATATGAAGTAAGGCATTTGATTTTTTGGTTTAAAAATATCTATTTTGTTATTTCTTTTGATATTCGGACCATCCTCATGTTGGTTGATTTTCATACAACGTTTCAGCCGACAGGGATAAATAAAGGGTTCGGTTCGTTACTTCCCCAAATCTACCAGATGATACCTGACGCAGGCCGTAGAGTGCAACAGCTGAAACGTTGTATGAAAAACAACCAAGATGAGGATGGTCCGAATATCAATAGAAATAATAATAATACCTCATCTCAAAAATTCCAAGATATACTATCTATTTTGTTTATAATTTCAAAAAAAAAAAAAAAATTAACTACAATGAATGAATGGATACAGGATATCCTCTGGTACGTCAATAGAATGTTAACAAAAGTTTTATTCAAAATTTAAGTTTTCAAAATGTTACCAATTACTACACGCACTCGATGGAAGATGATTACAAGAACTTCTTTTACTTTATAAAAATACGTTTTTTTTTTAAACAAATGTGTTTATTCATGAGAATGAAATAAGCCCATGTGGATAAGTATGATACATTTTCGTTGATTCAGCTCAGTCAGTGAGGAAGCGTCAAGAAAATCAGTTCGTTATGAGTTCGAATCACGGTGGGGAATGTGAATTTAGCATAGTACTTTACATACCTAATTTTGGTGGGATTGTTATTGACTTTATGATTCTTCAAAGTTGATAAAAATTATAATATTTTTGGTAATATCATTTTACATAACTATTTATCATACAATTGTAATATAGATGTATTATACGAGGACAACTATATTCATCGAAGTTGTGCATAATTTTCTATATAATTTCAGATAGCAGTAAATGCCAGCAAATGTCGACCCCAAAACTGAAGTGCTAATTTGATTTCAGTTGAATATTTGCCTGATTCGTTGATTCTATTACAAAAGTCGGCATGTTGTCCATCAAAATGTCAAACAAACTAAAATGATCCATCAGGGAAAATAACTTGATACTTGCAAAAGTTGATTTATACGCCGGTACATGTGTTACATGAAAATTGCATTTCATTTTACGATTATCTTTGCGAAATCTCCTCACTCAAACAGCTCTTAAAAATACGTTAAAATGAAGAAATAGTTCGATCTTTTTCTGTTAGGTCTCAACGGTTCCTTCATATGTAACGATAAAAAGAAAATCTCCAAATTAATTAAAACTAGCTTTTATTTGCAGGATCAATAGCTTCGGGTCATGGCATATATTCCAATGAATGCCAAACAGGGAAAAAATTAAATCAGTTTTAAGTGACAAATAGTAACATTTCGTCTTCAGTAAAACTCGTGCACGAATCCGCGTATATTTTGTTTAAGCTTTGCAAACGATACGGTGCTTGTCTAAATATTGAAATACCAAAGACTATCACAGTATCTCTTCGATTTTAATTAGTGAAGCAAACAAGAATTGGATTAGATTCATCCTCCAGTTCAATTGGCCAGGGTTAGGCAATATGAAAATTGATTTCTCAAATTCTGTACTTTTTCCAAGTAGTTAATTCATTGAACACAACTGAGTTAGAATCAAGAAAACACGGCGATTCTTAAAACGATGAGGGTAGTGGCTGTTACCAACACATAGATCAATGTTTAAAAAAGGAATCTTTAAATGGTACACGACATTCTGCAGCCCAACCCATGAGCTGCAAATGATGTAAAGTCAACGAAAATTTCTGCTTCTTTGGGATTGTGATTGATTGCAATTCAATTGTACCTGTAAGTTATGACTTTTACCTTGCAATGGGTAGTTTGCAATGGATTATCTTGCAATGGACAAGGGCCTTTATCTTACAAATAACTATGGTTCTTTCCCACCAATCACCGTCAATAGGTTCAAACATATGTGAGCCAAACGATTGTGTTAGTTAATATTCAGTAAGATATGCACTATTTGTTATCATAAGATTATCATGGGAATAATATCAAAAAGAAATTATGTATATAAGATATATTTGAGGCTCTTCGTTCCTCTTTTGTAGCTGATAGATTAGTAAGCTCTGGAACAATGCAATTAGCTTTCAACACAGATATAAAATCACGGGCACACGTGACAAGTTGAACTTTGAGCCTGTCTGCCTGATGGAGAAAAAGAATGCATTCTTTCCATTACGATTTTGAAGAAGTTATAAAAATGGTCAGAGGTTTTTTCTTTACATCGAAACTTCCTAAAACGAATGAAAAATAAAAGACTCGATGACACCTTCACTCTGTTCGTAAAAATCTGTTCGCTTTTTTCACATTTCCGTATATCGCATCACTCGTACAATGTTTCAACTCATTTCTCTAATCTTTGCCTTCTGTAGGACCTATCAATGATCTCTTTAATTGCACTAACACACAAACTCACATACACATATGCACAAAACCCCTCCTTCTCCCAGGCCTGTACACACATTTAAAGAATTAAACGTTACCAGCCAATGTACGGCCTCCATTTTGCATGAAACTAGCGCCAATCTTCACACACACAATACACATTTTTGCCTGCTGGTCTCTTTTTCTGATAATTTCTGGACATGGCCAGACACTCTTGGGAAACGGAACAATGGTGAACTCAGATGAATTTTAGATGTAATGCAGCCATTGGGGAGTCTGCAAAGAAGGAAGAACGTGTACAAGCTTCAGTATATATATATATATGATAATGAAACGAACTATTATATTATATCAATAAGATATATATATATATATATATATATATATATATATATATATATATATATATATGTATATATCTTATTGATATAATATAATAGTTCGTTTCATTATCAGAGCTTCACCTCGATAACTCTAGTCTTGAAAGTAGACATGAGATTTCAAATAAGCATTGCATGCTTAGACGTTGTCGTGCAAGTATTTATAAAAACTGGTCTTAAGAACACATTAGGAACAGTGAAAAACTCACTACCTACACAACAGATAGAGAATTTTATTCATGCAAAAAGCAATTTTTTTTTAAATCACTGAGCCACACTGAATATTTTATTTAAAGCACTATCTTTTCTGGCTTGAGCACAAAGGTTCCCTTATCTCTCCACTGCCGACAAATTGGTCAAAACAGAGGAAACAAAAATCTCTTTTGATACAATCTATTACATTAAAGAGATGAGCCTTTAACTTGGAATATATATATTTGAATATTAAGTACTGTTTGGCTAATCGAACAATAACGTAGCGATACATTTACAGGAACGAGTGAGTAATGATTTAGACTTATACTTGTGCATGTCTTTGCACCAATGATTACAATGTGGTCGACTCACTGTGATTGTCCTAGTTTTATGTACACAAGAAAACTCTGTCACATATGTGCTTGTACTTCATTCCACCTTTCCGTAAATGTACTTTTCGACGGATCCGTTTCTTTAAGACGTGTTCCAGTTGGTCATTCGTAAGAACAATCGTACGTTAAGCGAGCTACTCTACGACAAGTGGGCGGTGTGTTTGATTCTCTCCAGGAACCTATTCTCCATCCAGATACGTGCTGTTTATTTACTCGCAGTTGAAGGGAACTTAGCGTGAGTTGAGGTGAGATAAAAAGCAAACACAATTAAGATGAAGGTTAATAGAAAGTTGGCCTCCACACAATCTCCAGCAAAACGTATGTCATGTACAGCAACGACGCTGAGAACAAAGATACAACAATCAAAAACACGGAACTAAAGAAAGTTGACCATTGCATCAACTTACGACTACGAAACTCTATTAGATAATCAAAAAGATGAAACTGAGCGCAAAGTCACGGTAGGTTGGTAAGCATTCGGTAAAGCAAGCTCAACATTCTAGAATACACGAATCCCTCTAGCCTTAGACAGAAAGGTGTACGATGAATCAATCACCCTGATAATAACCTATGAGCTGGAACATGGAATCTAATCAAAAGATTGACCCCTCAGCCATGCAACGTGCACGTAAGAGAATCATGCTCAAGCGCTCAGGAGTGCGAGATATCAGAAGCCGTCCAAATCTCAAATTGCAATGAGCTGGAT
The DNA here is from genome assembly GCA_963457665.1 of Thysanoteuthis rhombus. Taxonomy (NCBI): domain Eukaryota; kingdom Metazoa; phylum Mollusca; class Cephalopoda; order Oegopsida; family Thysanoteuthidae; genus Thysanoteuthis; species Thysanoteuthis major. The sequence continues at coordinate 46,975,070 of OY735213.1, forward strand.
GTTGATGCAAGAGTGACTGCCAACAGCTGAACATCTTCACTCAAAATATGGAGATCATATGCGAAATTGTCACCAAACAAAAGCAAGATAGCGTGATGAGCTAGACAAATTTAGGTCCAAGTACTGTCACGGCGACGTACATAATAGGGAGTTCTGGCGTATCTTTGGGAAACTAAACAGCTGTTGCTGCTGCTGCTGCTGCTGATGATGATGATGATGATGATGATGAATAGTTGCAGAATAAATCATAATAATAACGATAATAATCATAATGATAATAATAATGTTGATTGTTTCTCTAGGCTAAGATTATATTCCATGATTCTATTATCATTTCACCCATACGGATCTTATACCACCGATATTACTACAACAAATCCGACTTCTACTACTACTACTACTACTAATAATAATAATAATAATAATAATAATAATAGTAATAATAATAATAATAATACCACTAATACTGATCAATACCCTGGGGAGGATCCCGAAGAACCTAGAAGAAAGGCAAGAGGAACTATGATTCGGGTGAAGAACTGAAACTCTCGAGATGCCAGTGCTATCGAGCAGAATCTGAGAGATTGTCTACAAAGCTTGCTGTCACTTTACCCCCATTGAAATTCACCAGCCATCGTTGTTGTGAAAACTCAACGAGTGCAAATAAGAACAATGTTAATGACGATGTCGAAATCGGAAGGTGGACACCGGAACTGCAAATAGAAGTGAGCAATGTCTCCTGGCCAATGACGCTTCGTAATTAATTCCAACCTGAGACACCATCATTTTTCTATGCCTGATGTGGCACAATTGTCGTTTCGGACATTTCAATTCATTTGTCATTTATCAATTACGACGGGGTACGCGTAATTATTTTAGATATGACTGATTCAGAATCAATCTGGAAGTACACATTAGCCTGTAATTATGCGTCTACTAGTGTCAGTGAGCATGTGCATTTATATTTTTAAAGAGATTCCGGGGGATGGGGTCACCCAGTGGTATCGGATAGACGATGGGACGAGTTACTGTAACAGTTATCATTGCAGAAAACAAAATTGGCAGACAAGGTTCAAATTTTGGTGCTTATCTGGTCAGGGGAGACATTTCTTTTTTAAACAACAAATTCCTACATGGTTCGAAAGTCTAATGTATTGAAAATGTCTAAAATCGGTAGAAAAGGCTTCTTCATGGATTACTATTTTATCATCATTAGCTTTTTAGCATCCTCCATTGGACATAGACTTCCCTCAAAATTCGCCAGACCCCTCTATCATGGGCGCCGCGGAGCCAGTACTTTCTGAACTTGTCTAGCTCGTCATGCCATATTTTTTTTCTTCAGTTGTCTGACATTCTTCTAGCATGACCAACTATTGAGTTTTCTGATGGATTCTATGATATCTCGTACTCCTTTTTTTCCAACATGAAAAAATTATGCTAAACCTCACATGGAGAGAGGAGCACAGTATGTAATAGATAGCAGAGGAGCCAAAGGTATCACATGAACAGCAATGGTCTGGATATGTTGCAACAATCCCAGACAACTCATAAAGTGGATTCCAAGAGATCACATGCAAATTTGTGGCCTACAGAATGTAAGGTGACGTGACGAGCAGAATAAATAAAGGTAAGATTGGCTCGGCAATGCTCATGAGAGAGCGGTCTGTTGAATCTTGGGGAAGGTCTATGTTCAACGATGGACACCAAAATGATGATGATGATCATGATAAATTACCAAGGTGTAGTATTGATAAAACCTTAAATCAAAAATTCAAATCAGATGTTGAATAATGCAGACGTCAAACTAGCTCATCTAGTCGTTGAATGGTTCCCATTATCGACGCAGGTTAAAGTCAGTTAAACAACTTTGTTATTAAGTCGGCAACAGAAAACGTTTGTTAGTTTTGTTTTGTTTTTTATTTTGTTTGTTTCGTTTTTCTCTAACGGCAGGATAACTTCAGTGTCTCTATCTCCTATCTTTGTGGATCCCTGTGTTTTCCTTCTCTTTTTTTATTACTCACCCACAACTCCATATCCTGCCATTTGAATGGGCTTGATTTAACCGACCAAATCCAAAACACATTAAATAAACAATGCCAATCGTTAGGTGAAGGAAAATTATTGAAATTAACAGATTTCTTCATGCGTTTTCGCCTTATTCCGATTTCAATATTTTTTATTGATGAATATGTATTTTAATGCATGTGTATTGAGATGCTCAAAGAAGAATTTTTATTTGATAAATGGATAATAAATTTTCCTGATACAGGAAAACTTTTTTTTTACTCTGAGATAAATTCTGCAGTACTATCCTTTACATTTATCGAGCTATTTTCATATTTACCAAGCCTCGAAAAATCTTAAAGCAAGTGTTTAAACAGCTGTGTACTGAGAATTTTTCATGAGCTTAAAATATACAGTAATTTGCATTCGAAGAGTAGGCAGTAGAACTACTATACTTAACAGAAGTTAATGCTGGTGTATTAGAAAGTTGGTCCAAACGAATCTTATGTACAACAAACATACTGAAGAAAAATTGAAAACGCAGAAGTAAAAAAATCGGATCACAATATATACCTCAGATAATTACCATGAAAATCTAAAAAAAAAAAAAAAAAAGTCAAGCAAAAAATCATTCAAAGTTGAAAAGCGTTCGGTAGAGCAGGCTCAACTTTCAAAAACTGGAAAATCACACTTGTCCGAAAAAGATGTGTTTACAACCAGTGACATCCTTCCAAGAGTCACCTAATGATTTGGAACGAGGAACCTTACCAAAACATCGAACCTCAAACTGAGAATCATACAACATTCACGGGAGAGAACCGTGCTCAACACCACGAGAGACATCACGAGACAGCATAGCATATTAGAGAATGGACACCATAATAAAATGCTAATGGCAATGGGCCTGTCTCGCAGGAAGAATGACAACTGCTGCACACCTCAATTCACAACGGGGGCGCCTAGAGACCATATGAGGGACCATGATCGGCAGAACTTAACGCAGTGTGACGAACTGGAAAAATTCATACGATACTGGATAGAGAGATTTGGCTATTGTTGGGAAGGTCTGTGTTCAACAACAGATGTTGAAAGGCTGATAACGATAAGGATGATACTCCAGGGAATAACACTGCTGTCTTAATTCGTAAGCACATACAATGCAATAAGATTGTTAGGGAAAACTTTCAAAAGTGTTTGTTGCTCTCAATCGGGTTCAAAATCTAGTCAAGTATGTGGAAATTGAATCATAGACTGCAAATGCCGGGGATTTTAAGTCAATGTAGTTCTACTTTTAATGCGTTGAAATTTCTACTCTATTTCGATTGATCGCAACTTTGTTCTATCTCCGTGTCAGGGGTTTTATTCTGCAGTGGGTTAGTTTCAATAGATAGTATTGCATGGGAAAGGATCTTTATCATGAAATGAATAATCATTACCCTTGGCAATCTGCTGCAGTTAATGAGTTAGCATTGTGACAAAATGACGAATAGTTCCTTAGTCCTTTCAAGGTGGAAGGGGCAATAATATATGAATTGGTTTCTTATTTATTCCAAAGAAGGTTTTTTAAATCTATGAATGCAGGCATTTCCAGGTTTACAAATACAATCGTTTTCCATCCTTATTGATCTTTTTAAGATGATTTTTTTTGTTAAGCTACCATTGATATTCTTAAATTGAAATGGTTTGAAATGTTAGGACATACAGCTCAGGGTATATACAGCAATCTAAAATCTATTTCAACTTCAATTTTGCTTCAAAAATATGAAATATTATAACAATGACAGCAGCACTATAAAACTGAAATCACTAATGCCCACTTTGTCACCATTTGTTAGTAACGAACACTAATGACATCAATAGGTTTTCTTATGACATTACGACGCTCTTTTGCAATGCCATGAAAAATAAATCAAAATATGAATATTGCTAATCTCTCTCTCTCTCTCTCTCTCTCTCTCTCTCTCTCTCTCTCTCTCTCTCTCTCTCTCTGTCTGTGTGTCCGTTTGTCTGTCCCTCTCTCTCTCTCTCTCTTTTACTTTCCACCTTTTTCAATTTTGGTCGGATAGAAATTGAATTTGACTCACATGGTCCATGCAATATTCGTCGGCGATAAAAGTACCTTATGCAGACAGCATTAAATGCAACAGTTCATTTTTAGAAATAATTCGTTTTTCTGTCATTGGTACAGTTCTCTCGCTGTTGAGAGACGTATCAATAATGTATTTTGAGGACAACTAATCCTTGTTTTGGAAAATTGCTCCCCTTATCTCCGTAAAAATAATTTATACGCATATTCCTTAGGAATTATGAGAATCGACGTATGCATACATGTATGCACACATTTCTTATCCTGATATTATGCACATACATGAATGTGCACACACATCCACATGCACACACGCACATACACACACACGCACATATACGCACACACACACACATATATCTATATATCTATATATACATATCTATATCTATATCTATATATATATATATATATATATATATATATATATATATGTATGTATGTATAAAAGGTGTTGTTTCAAAACGAGAAAAGCACGTATTATGAATCATGTATAAAATTCAAAATCAAATTATTGATTTGAATTCTTTTATCCTATTACAACCTTTTTATACATACGCAGTTCATAAGGTTTTGAAAAGATGAAAAGTTCAAATCCAGAATTTGCTTTTCACATTGATTAAGCACATTCATTTCAAGGAAAAAAAGCTAATCGAATTTTAGAAACTGCACCCTCCTTCTCTTCTTTTGGGACTGATTTTATTACACAATGTGAAATTTTTCGTACACAATATTCCTGTCGGACACATGATCGCAGTACTATATAGATTGTGTTTTCCTCAAAAGTCATTTGGATTTCCTTCCCATCTTTTAATAGGTTTTACTGAATAGGCGTTTGATTTAAAGGAAATTGTAGGGAAAGTGTATTTTATGCAAATAGCAGACATATTACTAACTGAACCATTATACAAATCTAGAAGTAATACTGTTATACGAATATGATTTATTCAATAGGAAATATGTAGGCTTCACTAAAATTCTAATCAGTTTTTTTTCATAAAAGAATGGCTTTTTTTTGTATGTTTTATATACTGTACATGCAAATGAGTACCTGGCTTATCATTAGAATCTAATTTTAGCTTCATTACAGTGTTTCTACAACTATATGCTGCGGTACAATAGTATGTCGCAAATATCTCCCAAGTGTGCAATGTATTTTTTTAAACACGTTACCTGTATTTTGAGCCTTCTGCATGTCTGGTCCGGGTATCATGTCTGTAGCACTTGCCCCAATGCTTTGCTTATCAGGTAGTCTTAGCGACGGATAAAAGGTAATTGTGGAAACATGGAAATGCCGATATAAAAGTTCTGTTGATTTATTGCTGGAACGATTTCATCTAATTAATCTTATTTTTAAAGTATGTTAAGCTGCTGTACACACCTTCATTACTCCCTCAGAATGTACTGCTATTTTACAGCAGTGTGGAAGCCAAGTGTTTATTACTTGTCAAATATTGGAGAATGTGGTTTTCATCATTTGATAATATGTATTTCAATGAGTTAAAATTACAAAGGAGTGAATCTGGCCGATTCATTACACTTTTTGAAGGTAAAAAAACAAGGAAACTAATCAACATAAAAAAGGACTGGAGTTTTCACCAACTGGTGGCTCATTATACCAACATTAATCACCTATGGGGGAAATATGTTTTTTAATAGTTTGAAAATTATGGTGTTTTTTTCATACGGTTGCTGAAACCACCATACAGACAACTCTTTTTTTTTAATATCTGTATAAGAAAGGATTGCCTCATTTTTAGTGTATCTCGAGAATGGATAAATATTTTCTGAATATGCTTATGCTCAACAATAAAAAATCAAAGACATATCGCCATCTTTAGAGAGGATGTGATTCTTGTTGGTTGTATGAGCTTTGGAGTAGTCATTTTGAGTTGGTCTTTCATGGGTCTTTTCAATAAGAGAACGCCAACAGAAGACACTTAGGTGAATATGTCCGCGAGTTATTGTTTGGTCACTATATTTACTCCGTTAACATCGACTGAATATCATCGCACGATGCAATAAAGATTGAACAGCCAAGATAAATGAAATGAGAACAACTGAATAATACATTGGCGAATGAAGTGTAAAATTTATGCTTGGGTGAAATGGTTGATTTGGAGAAAAAAGTGTCGGATTTGAGGCTGAATTGATGCTTTCACGGTTGACGAGGTAAATAGACTGAGAAGTAGCGAAAATTGAGGGGAGAGATGTAGAGAAAGCCGAAAAGAAAGGGAAAGAGCTTTGGAAGTATCTAGAAAGAAGGGGAAAGATCTAGAGTAGCCAGAGAGAAAGGGACATCTCTAGAAGAAGTCCGAAAAGAAGGGAAAAGATCTATAAAGAGAGGTTTGGTGAAGCAAAAAGGAAATGAGAAAATATAAATTCTATTTGAAAGCAAGGAAAATGCTATGGAAGCTTGCTTCACAGACCGGATCACTACACTCGCTAAAGTAGGCAGCCTGCGTTCCCTCATTTCTCTTTCAACACTACACTACGAGATATAATATACAGACAGGAAAAAAAAGAATATCAATGTTATAACAAAATAATTGCCCAAGTTATAGGAGTGGATGATGAAAATAAGATGCAAATTTACTTCAATCAGTGCAGCTGATTCGTTACAGAGTTCCCCGTACAATTCAAAACTGTACTGTTCGGGGTTATATTATAGTATAATGCTTTTTCCTGCTTATACTGCTTCCCATTCATTCATATGGAAATACCTAAACCTTATTACAGTAAAAACTCTTACTTATTGAAACTGCACTGTTCACTGTATTTTTATAACATAACAGTTTTTTCAGTTCAAACTTAATTACATTAATTTTTACAGAAATTCCTTTAGCGAACTACATCAAAACCTGCTCTAATGGAAACTGCATGGTACAAGATCTTGTGTGTTTATATGTATTCGTGCTTATATCTAATTACACTAATTTGGGGACGTAATATCTTAACCGTACTACATCAAAACCTGCACTGATCGAAACTGCACCTTTGAAGGTATTGCTGTATTAGACATGAAGGAGACTATAATGAAATGAAGTCCCGATGACGAGGAGAAAAAAAAAACGAAGAATTAACGTGAAGTGAATTATAGATTAAACTCAGAAAAAGATAAAAGGACAAATGAAGGCGAAATTTAATGGCATAAGATTATAAACAAACAAAAAGGTTTACATTAAAAGCCATTAGTGCATCAAGTATTATGCGCAAAAGTATCAGTTGATAGATATATATATATACAGACATATATATATTAGCAGTGAGATATACACTAAAAGAAAGATAAATAACGGAAGTTTTCTTCATACAAACTGAGAAAATGAATAGAGTAAAAAACGAGAAAATCTCACATTTGCAACAGTAAAAATGAGTGGGAAATGAAAATGTATTTCATAACGATGTACGCTTGAACACTGAGAAGACGTCCTCAACGGGCAAAATACATCTCAAATAAAGGGTGTAGTCATACATAGATTCTATCAGAGTATTTCCTACGTCATTGTTGTTTTACCAACACTATCATCATCATTAACAGCAGCAGCAGCCTTTTAGCATGTACCGTACGGTCTTTTTCAGGTGCCTTTCATGATCGAGAAAATGGTATCAGAAATCTCGTCGAGACATTCATTCGATCCGTAGGGATAAACTGTTCTTATTCCACTGTCTATCACTGGGTGGGGGCCATGCTATTTTTTGTGCTTCTTTTTATAAGTTTGAAGAATTTGAAAATTTGGAATGATTATTCTTATCAAAACGTTTAGTTGGTGCTAACAGGACTAATACCGTTGGAGAATAGACAGGATCGGTGAGACCGAATACAAATGTTTTAGATCATACTTGATTTAGAATTTGTAAATTCTGGTTTATTTTTATCAAAACGGAATTCAAAGAATTGAGAGGCCATGCATAATCGGTACATGTAGGAGTAGACAGAATATCAGAAGATTGTTTTTAGCAATAGAATGGTAGGATTAATGATAGATCAACGGAACATGTTCTATCAACAGATGTAAATGGTTTTAAAAAGAATCATGATGTTTATTATGTTTAATACACCATCCCAAATACTTCAGGTCCTCCATATTTTGTAAATAATAATTTGTGTAGTGCTCTTATATACACATTTTGCATATTATCTTCTCGTTAAAATAGACTTTTAAACATTTTTGAAAAATTCCTTGTTGTCGTTTGGTCACTACGTTTTGTTAGCACTGAACCTTCGAGTCTGTTTAAAGTTTTGTTTGATTCATCCTAAAGAATTGGATTATAAACGCGTGCAAGCACATAATTTGTATCCGGGGTAAGAAACTCTTATTCATGTTTTCTATTGAAGGCATCTGTATATCATATTCATATAAATGCAAAATGCTCTATAATTTAAAAAGAAAAATGTTTTTTGTTCCTGGATAATGGGTTTTACTGTTTTTGTGACTGAGATCGTGATAATGTGGAAACTATTTATCCCTAATTAGACATTGGTGAATTTGCATATCTTTAATTGCATAAAGTAAGAAAAATAATTACATATGAATATCACAATTCCAGCCACACAGGCAAAACTGAAAGGAATAAATAGCAGTTTTCTATGCTTTTTACACCATCAATCAGAAAAAAAAAAACACTCATTATCCAGGAACAAAAATCGTATTGAACGGTATTATTGTATAGATATTTTTTCTAAAGCGTGCTGGTTTGTGTCTGCTCATGTTTAAACGTCCCAACAGCAACGGAAGTCTTTTCAAAGAGGATTCATATAAGTTAGACATCGATATCCAACCATTGTTGGCATTATTCCTTCTATTGAAATGAATAGAAAATAGACAAAGATTATAATCGGCATCTAGAATGAGTCTCAAGTATCAACCTGTTTTTTCAATTATTGAATGACTATTCAGGTATACAATACTCTGAAGTGAGTGACACCACTTTGGGTGCTTATTGTCTATTTCACATATTACGAACCTCAAAGAATTAGCTAGGGTGACTTATGATATGTGAAACCCGAACACTGACGGGTGATGCCGTAACCAGTATTAGAACATTACTTACCTACCTACTATTCAGGTATACCTTGATTAGTGTAGTTCATCCGTTCAAGGATTTTCCCGTGTTCTAAACTGAACTGTTATAAGTCTTATCGTAATTCAATCTTTATTATAGCTTATGCTTAGTTGCACTCATTTTTATAGCAATACCTCCTCTCTTCTAAACTAAAGCTCGCTTCAATAATAATCACACACATCCCTGTTAAACAACTATCGGAAATAAAGGTTTTGCCCACAAGCCAAAAGGAGAAGCAGGAAAATATCTAAAATGATGTAAAGAAATAGATCTTTTTATCTAGAATGATCTTCAAGAGAAATACGAACCAAAGAGTGTCGGTAGAGCACGCCCAACCTTCAAGAACAAGAACATAGAATTAGTCCTAAAAACAGGGGAGATAATCAATGCACCCCTCCCGATAGTCACATATGAAGCTTAAACATGAAAGTTGACCGAGAGACTGACCCACAAACTGAGACCCATGCAACGTGAACAGGATAGAATTATTCCCAATATAATATGGAGTGACCAAAAGACAGTAAAATATATAAGGGGGGAAATAGGAGTCTGAAACTTCAGAGAAAAACAATAAGAAAAATCAAATGGCGACTGATTGTCAATATAGCAAGAATCCTTCATACATCCCGACCCTGTCAGAATATAAAATGGCGAGATGAACTACACAAGTTTAGAGTGTATTGGCTCTACGACGTCCATGATAGAGACGTTTAGCGAACTTCGGGGAGGGTTCATGCCAGATAACAGATGTTAAAAGGATGATGATGATAATCATGATGATGACTATAAAGACTCACATGAATCCCATCAGCAACTTTCATCATCACGTCAGGATATAATCATGAGATAACTACGAAAAGTATTGGTAGTATTCGATAATGCTTCCTTTTTTTCTATACATCTTTATTAGGCGCTTTTTGGTCAGTGAGTCTTTCTTAGTTATATTTAACAACAGAAATAGAATGGAGCAGATGCCATGCCAATAAAGGAAGACTATTGCAATCAACTTTTTTACCAGCTACTAATTATGTCTTAGTAGAATTTTTGTAATTAAAATGATATGAAAAAAACACCAAAAAATGCTATTTTCGATTTTTTTCGGAATGATACCCGCAAAATATATCAATATCACAATAATTTACTGGTATGAGAATCATTTTAATCAAAGAAAAACTAATTGCTCCTCTTCCTGCTACTACTATAAGAGATGGTACAATTGTGCTACCATGAGCTTCTGTATGAGTTTTTGAGCGTATGAAATATTCAGATATACAACTGTCTGTAAAAAAAAAAACAAGCCAAGTATAGCCATTTTAAACAAGTCTCTCGCCCCTTTTTAAAGTTAGTCATTCTAAGGTATTTTGGACTTGTCAAATCGAAGATCAACATTTTTCCTGTTGAAACGTGAATTTTTGAACCTGAAATCAGTGAGTTCAACATTTACTCATCAGTATAAGTGTTAATTAAAATCTCGTAGCTATCTCAAGAGGTCCATTGATTCTACTTTATTCAATCGATTTACTAAGAATTATTACCCATTCAAATCAGGTGCTTATGTAATCAATAGCTATGTAGGATACTAAATAAATGATTATTGAGTGCAATTAGAAACTGGCAACATAGTCAGATCATTTAGTTTTGAATTGATTCTGCCTGGCAATTTACGTGAGTGTCACGAAAACAGGCTGCATCAATGGAGCCAAAGGGCTGAAATTTCAAACATCCACTCTTTATTATGCCAAAAATGTTTCATTGTTTTTTTAACTACTCACCGAATGGGGTGGCAGTTAACAACGTAATTTTCTGCTAAATTTGTCCCTTAATTTGTATCTAGCAACGTTCAATCATGTTTTTGCTTTTCAAATTGAGATTTTTAAACCAGCCAACAAAGGACATGAGAATTAACTTATTCGTTGATAATCTGTTTTTCCAATTTTTCAACTGATCTCCCCCAACATATTATGCTGCCAAAAGTCGGTGGTCACGTTGCAGTTTCCATAGGTTGACTAACTAGACCGGAAGGTTTCATAGGAATGACATGTACAATGTGTTCCCTTGACGTGTCTTTATCCGTGTATAGTTATTATTAGTGATTATTTGTTCTCGCCCACGCTGTTATCTTGCAAGAAATGATAATTTTTCTACATCAGTCAGCGTTGATAATTCACTGCAACTGTCCGACTTATTGACATAAGCATCAAACGCCTATAAATTGCATTTATCCCTCACAACTGAATTATTCTTAGGAAAGCCGAAATTCCTTGGAATCTATGATAGCCGAGATAATGTTGAACATTCGAGCCTCAGTCTAATTTGGTTTATTCAAAAAGTTCCATTTCTCCAAAAAAGAAAAGTCTCTGACCAATGTATCATCATGACCAATGGTGATGATGAATTATGGAACCCATCCAAAAGATTGACTCTCAACTGAGAGCCATGCTACGCGCAAAACATCACTTTGGGAGATCGCAGAAGACTGCAGTGCATCAGAGAGAAACAGGAGTTAGAGATATCATGGAATCTCTTTGAAAACTCAAATAGCAATGCATTGGTCACTTAGCAAGACTGTTTGACAAGCGCGATACTTCTTATAACTTGCTCATAGTTGAATGGAAGATTGTGTTAATTCTACTAAACCATCAATCCATTCAGGGATTGAATTGAAAACATCTTTCGGAGAGACATAACAATTGAAAATTCTGACCGATTTGTCCATTGCTCAATTGTAATTATTCATCTGCTCCGAAACATAATCCTTGGATTAATCAGCTTGTTCAACAGGAAATTGGAGATTATTCAAATATCATCATCATCATCATCATCATCATCATCATCATCATCATCATAATAATAATATTATTATTACTATTATTATTATAAGATGATTTATGATAGAAATGTTAAACTTTATGGAAAATATTATTACAAAAATATCCCCTTTCGGTCGTTACATTCTTACTCCGGTATCAGGGCAACGGTGCGTGAAACAATCGATAGAGCAACTGTTCCCTTGATAACTACCACCCGGCCTTGGATAAATGACTCTTGACAATTGCACCCCACACCATGCACACAAATACGTCAGCCATTTCCCCGTGGGTGTGATCATTTACATTGCCAATTTCATCATTTCCTTGAAGTTCAAGTTTGTTGCCATGCTATTGTCAGGGGGGAAATCTCCGGTGGTAATTATCCAGGGGACAGTTGTCCTGGAACCAATTATTCTATTTTGGTAACAATGGTCGAATCTCTTCCGAAAGAGTTAATGATTCTTCCTAAGAACCAACCAATCAATCTATTGAAAGCTCCTTCAAGTTGATCCTGACTGGACAAAATTGATTGCTTGTAAAAGTCGTCTAGATTGATTGATAAAATAATAATCTGTTGGACGGAGTTCGGATGGATAGTCAGCATGCGACACAGTATTTAACTAAACTAAGAAAAGTAGCATCATTCTTGCAACATGACAGGTATTGTCCTCGTGCTGTAAAAGGACAGCCTTTCTAACCACCAAATTGGTTGCTGCTTGTTTGGATATTGGTTGAATGTCTGTTTATACACACATACACACAAGCACACACATACATGCTCTGATGTATCTACTTTGAGTGGACTTGATGTTTATTGTTGAACGTATCGAGCACTTTTATGAAATAAACCCATCATACATCCGACAGTGCATTATATAATATTATATTGTGTTCTTGATTCGTACTTTGTATATATATATATATATATATATAAATTATTTGGAAATAGATATATAATCCGACAGAAATGATTATGAATATGTCATACTACTTTGAATCTCTATTAGGAATGATCTCCCGTTATTACTCAGTAAATGTGTCACTTGGCCCAGACAATTTCTATCCTAGTGGGAATGGGACAGGGGTCGGAGGTCAGTGTGGAGACTTACTGAACCAAAGCCCCGGGACCCAGACTGTAGATAATCTTTCACTGATAGTGTCGATATTTCAGCGTGTCATCCGCATCCAGTTCTTTTACAATAGCCATTCTATATTACAAGTGATAACCCAAAGAACTATAAGTTCAACTGGGCATCCACTGTCCATGGTGGTGGTAGCAGGAGGGGCATGAAGAGCAAAAAGTTCTTCGTTGAGTCAATTCACTTCTGCGTTTATTGCGGTTTGGGAATATTCTGAATATATTATTTTCAATAAAAATTGTACGGCCACTTTTGCCGATTTTTTGCAATTCTTAGATAAATCTTTTGAACACTTGCTCACTTGTTACTAAATAATTACGCACAAATAATAACAATTTATCAATTTATTTTATTCAAGGCAGTAACCATCCGTGTGTAGTTCACTTTAAGGTTCACAAGAGCAATGTCCAGTTTATGCACGATAACTAGCAGCTAACCGCCCCTCAGGAATATGAGCCTCTCAAAATTTGCATCTGATGGGTTGGCTCTCCTGAAGATTCACTGATCCAAAGCATAGAATAGGACAAACGCATGGCTGGAGGCGGGCATAAAGAGGGACTGACTGACGTTGCCTTCTCAGGTGAGCATCGGCTGATCAACCTGTTCATCAAGTACGACTCTGCCATATCATTCTGTTTTGAATATGGCACAGGTTCTCCAGATACCTGTGAATAGTGGCTCGCGCTCTCATAAGGCTGAATGATGCTGCATAAGAGGTCATCTTCCAAATCCTGAAACTCCCTCCACGGTGACCTCCATGGCAATCTTTACCCTACTGAGCTGGTTGTGATTATACTTCTCCAGCCAAAACGGACTATAGACCTGGTGCCACAGCTTCTTATCCAAGTCATTCGCCACATTGGACACCATCCAGGTACACTCTTTCAGAAAGCTGAAGTCAAAATAAGGTGAAGGTCAACAGCAGTGGTTCTCAACCTGAGGGTACGCCCAATTTCAAGGGGTGTAATTTGATTATTTCATCGATTTTTTCCATAATTGGTTCGGTAATATCTTGAACATTATATTATTGTTTACACATGAAGAATGATGGTAATAATTGAGTAAATTGTCATCTGAAAGATGAAATTAAATAAAGATACAATTTATCTAGTTTAACGCAAAAAGATTCAATATCCACTAAGTTACGCCGATAGACGTCACTGATGACGTAAGCAAGACAGAAGTCATATGAAATTGCTAATTAGCATAGGTGTGGATGTGGATTAACCACTTTACACATATTTGACGTGGTTATTCCAAACTAATCATTTCGCTGAAGATGGCGGGTGGGGCCTGGAGGCCATGTTCAGTTACTAATGGAGTCGTGATGGAAACAAGGTTAAGTGCTGCTGGTCTACGGCTTCGTCTAAATAATCACCATGTGGACATCTCCCATCTTCTTTTCCAGCAAGTTGTCAAAGACAACACTAGAAATAAAGCAGGAATTCCATTCGGCACTGTTCGGGACGACCAGCCACATCTGCAGTGACGGGTTTTGGTTCAGGTCACTGAACTAGTCAAGGGCAGCCACAGCAGAGATGTACCCCACCTCATGCACAGCCCCAGCCTCGGGATACGTAATCAGGTCCGCATCATCGACGAAGAGAAAAGAGGGAATGTTAATTATCTCTTCGTCAGCTTACCTATAAATAGCAAGCAGTAAAAGTAGCAAGTTAGCCACCGTCAGGCACTTGCAGATAAGAATGTTTTGATGAGTTGCTTCCACTTGCAATAAAGAATGAATACCCACGCAAGAATATGGCACCAACATGTGGTGGCATTTTCCAGTTTCACCAAAGCTTCGAAATATTTCATGTCGAGTTGAAATTCTTTTTGAAATCATCATCATCATCAATATTTTAACGTCCGTCGTTGGACATAGACCTTCCCCAGGATCTGCCACATTTCTCTATCGTGGGCGTTGCAGAGCCAGTATTTTCAGAAATTGTCAAGTTCATCTCTCCATCTTGTATTTTGTTGACCTCGGTTTCGCATGTGGTCTCTGGTGATCCATGTTGTGAGTTGTGATGTTCATTGATTGTCTGCTTTTCTTGCAACATGACCAGCCCATTGCCATTTAAATTTTTCAATAGATTCTATATTTCGGATGATGATGATGATGATTGCAATATGATGATCTGTTCCGTCTACCCCAAAGAAACATATCACCTTTCCTTTTTCAATTCTAATTGTTATTATGATTTTTCCCTATCTCCTCCTTCAATATTGTTTTCCCTGAATTTCATACATCAAACAGTAATCTACATACGAAACACACAATGATAAATACAGAGCGGAGACGAATTATACTGACTGAGTAAAATGAAGTGACTCTGGACTATTCCACTGAGTGAAATCCTGAAGGGGTCATTTTGAAATTTAAAACGGGGATGCTCTGTCACATTATTTAGTGACAACTATGAATAAAATTCATAAGGTTTTCTTATTTGTCATTTGATGAATTGTAATACATGAAAGAAACATCTATAATTGAAAACGGAAACCTAATGCTGTGCTTCGTTGACGCAAAAAGAACGGATACCACACTTTGATCTTTAACTAGAGGCTTTAGAATGCACATTCTGATCCAAACTAAGATATCGCCTATACTTTTAAAATCTTAGTTACCCTATTTAAAAAGATATCTGTTAATTATTCTTCAGTGTTACAGTAATTTGAAAAGAAAAAAAAGAATTAGTTCTCTATCCTGAGGATAATCTGAGTTGGAATTCATGATTTCAACATCACTTGTTTCTTTTATTTTTCATTTATTTGAACGCTTAAATGACTTGTTTGTTTGGGGGTTTCGTTTTGTTTTTTGTTTTGTTTTTATTTTGTTCATTTTCTTTTTTCAATTACCATTTTCAATTGGTATCTCCCAAGAATCGAGGTATGAGTTTTTAGAGCCGGGGGCACCGTCATTGACACGCTATGTTTATGGTTTTTACCCGGATTTAGGCTCAGTAGCTCTCGTTACGTGCTGAGAACGAGAGATTCCAGAGGGTAGATCTTCTGTCACTCTGTTGGCGTTGTTCCACTTCCTGTTGATCAGTCCCTCCCCACTGTCAGTCCTCTGTTCATTTTAAGTCCTCTATTTCTTTATCCCTTTGGTGCTTATTTGCAAGACCTCCCCCTGGATAGAAGAGGCGGTGTTTACAAAATGTCAGGTGATACAGATATTCTATATAGCCCAACAATCCACTTGGTTGAGTCGTTACTTACATTATTCTTTGAAATACTTGACATACTACGGTGACTCATTTAAATACTGGTGTGACGTTTTGTATTTGGAATCAAAACATAATTAAAAGAGGCATGTATTATATCCTGCTTCGAAGTGCAATAAAATCGTGCGTTATTCAATTATTTTACGTTGTAAACGTAAAATGAATACAAAATTTTTCCAAGGCCATATGCTAAAGTAAAAATGTAGGAAAAGATGATAGAATTTTATAACATTTTTATAGCCTCGCACAAGAGAATTGAAGAGTTAAAAAAAAGACTTCGAGAGAATTTGCTCCTGAGGAATACGCTCAATTGGAGTGATCTTCTACCTACTCCAACTTTAGCTACACCACTTTACACACACACACACATACATACACACACACTCATGCATATATATATATATATATATATATAGAGAGAGAGAGAGAGAGAGAGAGAGAGAGAGAAAAGAGATGAACATATGAGATACATTCATATAAACATTGATACGAGCAGAAATTGACGCAAGCAGATAAGTGAAAACTGACATAGACTCATAGATTAAAAATAGAATATTGATAGTTAAGAAATAATATTTTTTCACTGAACTCTTGGATGTAAAGCGCTTTTCGTTTCACTATACGACAACAAACCGTTTTTTGTTTTTTGGGGGAAATCATACTAATTCAGAATTGGCTAGAAAAGAGATCCAGTTGGCTCTGTCCAATAATTTTGAGGTGGACTACTCCCTCTGGTTGAAACTAATACCGCAGTTTTATATTTAATGCATAGTATTATAGGACTACTCTGTATTTTCATATTGAATGAAATCGTTTACCATCAAAGAAACTGACGAGTGCGAAATGTTTCCCCTTCTAAAGAAACAGTTACTAAGCTTCATAGGAAATAAAGGTGTTTATTAGATTTTAGCATCGAACAAATAGTGTGTGAGTCATACTCTTGATCCTGAGTTGTGTTAGAAACTGCGTAGTTTGTCTAGGATAAATGCAGCTCCATTTGTTACTGCGAATCTTCTGATGGAGTAAAATGGTGGGCTCTGGAGCGACAGCAATAATAAATCCACATCGAACCATGTCTAACGTTTTGACTTAGACAGATAATCAATAATCGACCAGAGAAGGAAATGTTCCTATGTTGTTTAGATATTTGCTTTGTTTTACACCTTGATGTAATTCTAATTGAAAAACCTTTTTTCTTTGCTTGGAATTTTTTTTTAAACCTTTAATGTTAGTTTTTGTTCTTAATCTACATTCATTTTTTCCATGCTCTTGCTTGACATTTTTTTTTTTTGTTTGTTTTTTTTAGAGTTTCGATTGAGTCATTTGCATCAGTGAAATATTTTCTACTCGTGTATGTACTTGTGGGATTGTCAGTATCTATGCTTCAGTTCGTTTACATTCGTATTGGAGTGACTGTTGCAAAGTAATCACATACTTAGCAGGAATCTACATACGTTCTCATCCTATTTCCATTTGTGTATGTTACTGTAAAATTGAATAACTAGTGATTTCGTGAAATTCCCAGGGATTTTGTTGGATTTCCGGGCATCTCAGTATTTTCAGAATCAGCGTAGTAAAGCTTAACACGTTTGAGGTGTTGATAATCACTACTATAAACAATTCAATCTTTAGTCGATTTCTCACTATTCTGATCTTGTGCCAAACTGAACTATATATATATATATATATATATATATATATAAGAAATGGACATATTTGGTCCGACAAAATGAGTTATAAATTGCATTTTATTACTTGAAATGATCTCCCGTAATAAGAATAAGCAATTAATGAAGGTAGGTTTGCAGCAGGGATCGAACCTGTAGCTGATAAAGCAGCACCAGTAATGCAAAGGTCAAATAAGTGCTGTTAACCCTTTTTCGTCTCTATCAATGCTATAGTGTGTATTCAAGGGACGCACAGGAGATCATTCCAAATAAGATCCTGAACAATACTACGCAATTTTATGTATCATATATATACATATATATATATATATATATATATATATATATATATATATATACATTTATTTTAGAAAGTTTTGCACCTTTTAAACACTAGGCGTGAGAAAGATTTTTTTAAATTCACGCCATTTTAGTCAATTATTGCCAAACATCTGTTAACGCAATTTATGTAATCTTTTCAAACCGTTTTATGTTTTTCACTGAATTAGATATTATTATAATATGTGAACATACATCATCAGTTGATTGCCATTTAATCGTCTCAGGGACTTTAAAAGAAAACAGATAAATCAGCACCCCCCCCCCAGCTATGTTGATCAAGCACCAAATCTTTTTAAGCTATGAATTTAATATTTAGCTTCATTTCATATTTTACAGGATGGTGTCATAACACATGTAGATGGTTATTTTACAGAGGGTATTTTTATATCGTATTGTATGTGGATGTTATTTCATAGTACTAATCAATGAACTTTTAGAAACAAAGGGCGTACCCATGTATATTATCCCAAAAAAATATTAGGCGATGAGGGATAAGTATAACAATGGATATGACTCAATGCATTCGTGTTACCTCGGTTGGATGTTTACCTGTGTAAATATATATATATATATATATATATATATATATATATATATATTGTGAAGATGATGAACGTTTGTTTAGGTGTTTCTTTGTTTCATAAACTTCCAAACGGCTGCACTGAAAATTTATGCAATAGGGTAAATTGACCCCAGGATAAAAATAGGATAGATGTTTCTGAATCGTAGGGAACTCTAAAGGTCTATTTAGGGTCAGGTTGATTTCGACATTTTCGTATATATCTTATTTCATTAACATGTTTCACTATAAAAAAAAGAAATAGCCAGAATGAGATAAAACACAAGTGCACCAGATCTTCAGAACGAATTTACTGAACTAGATGTTATCAAACGGGAATATCATTAATCTTATAGTCGTCATTAAGACCTTTCTTTGAATGTAGGTGTCATAAATTTCGTCTCATCAACATTATCTTTGTTAAGGCCAGGCGGGTATATTGGTGTTAGATTCTTCTCATGATAACCTTTCAGTACGGTTGAAGGAATCTGATACACATGTACTCCTACTCATTCTGACCAAGCTTTTCCTAGCGAAAAATTTCACAAAACATTGAAGTTCCTTCCACATTGTCATTACTGATATTATCTTGTCGGATAAATCTTATCCAAACACTGATATATATATATATATATATATATATATATATATATATATATATATATATATATATATGGAGAGAGAGAGAGCGTGCAATTTTTTTTTCGGAGAGCAGTGATGAGCAAGAGAACCAGATAATCATAAGAAGTCTGTATGCCTACGTTGTATGCTTTCTTTTCTGCTTATTTACATGCTGGACTTTAGCCAGCCATAGCCAAGTACAAGTACGTAAAAGAAAGAAGATATGAATGATGAGAACAAATTCTAGGAAAGCCTGACATGTGCAGCTGATTTATTTTTACCTGCTTAATAAACAGAAATAACAAACTCGTAGAACAGAAAAAAGATTGACTTATTTTCAAGAACTTCGTCAATTCTGAGTAATCAGTTTGCTTAACTGTTCATATATTACGTTCCTCCTTTGCCCTTTGCCCAACAGTTTGCAGATATAAGTTATAACATACTAAATTGTACGATATTGTGTACATGTTACAGTAGGATTGCGAAAATAGTGATCTTCTGGAATCCTGGTACATTTTGGCAATTTCATGAAATCCCTAGTGTCACAAAGAATTAATGATGCTGACTGTTACTTCTCTATGAAGATGAACATACAGATAGGTATAGAGTTTATGAATACATCGAACAATCGCAGCCATCCAAGAAATTCTTTATATATATCATGTGTATGAAAAACAATCAAGATGAGGATGGTCCAAATATTAATAGAAATAATACTAATACCTCATCTCCCAAATTCAGAGATACATATCATGTGGTTGGTTATCTGATTGGGTGTTGGAGCGCTCCTGGCCATACAGTTCTATCTACAGTCATGGATATTGGCATTGGTACCCCACTAAACCTCTTCCGAGAACACCTTCAATTTCTGCTAAAAACGCTTCTTGACCTCCTGCAGCCTTATTTTTATTGGTTTGTTAATAACATCCTGATTCTGAAATAAATTATATCTTTAATAAAATAAGTTTCTTCAAATGGTTTTTCAATACTGCAGAATAAGTGGTGACTCTTCTTACATAACATTTTGTCTCAAGACTTCATGTCTGACTACCCAATGAATCAGCTTTAGTTGCGTCGGGACTTCAAAATAAACATAAAACAGAATACTTGAATCATCAAAAATTAATTATCTAATAAATTAGCCTTGTGCTCCTCAATATTGATCCATACAAAAATTATCTTGTCGTTTTTGACGGGTGTATATTGATGAGTATATGCTTTTATTTGAGTCTATCTGCCGGTACTTACTTTCATTTTTACTTATCGTTACCTTTCCATACAATTCTTCTTTTTAACTCTCTCTTCTTAGCCATAAGTCTGTCGGCGATATTACAGGATAATTAATAGTCTTCCGATATTAGACTGTCTCTCCATGTCTGTTCAAAACGACCACAACCACCTCCATTCATGAAGTTTGTTACCGTCATCGCCTCCACCTTGACCAGTACATCAGCTAATTAATCCACGCCAAAGATTTTCTTTCTTCTTTGGCACATCTCAATAATTACAATGCCTTCATGTTCGTTTCATTATTTTCACCGAAATTTAAATAGTAATGGTAAACAACATGTCCATTTATCAGTGTTGCTTAGCTGCCAATGTGAAACGTTTGTTATTTTATTGTTTCTCCTTCTCTCTCCCTCCCCCCCTCTCTCTCTCTCTCTCTCTCTCTCTCTCTCGAATGCATTTGAACTTCCTGATTTGTATTCACTATACATATTTTAATTTCTATCAAGAAAATAATGACATACGAAGTGTTTCACTCAGAATGTTTAGTTTATCTCGGTTTTCTCCTTTTGTTTATCACATCTTTTGCAATGTGTACCTGGAGTTATTTGGTCGTATGTGTACTATATTATCAAACAGATATATTTGTTCTGATATTTCAATATTCTGATCGGAATATTATTTGTTTGATTTAGGTTTCTTTAATACACGTCTATGTAACATTACCTTATTGTAAGGATTCAATGCATTTCTAATAATTTCAAGGTTTCAATTATTGTCGTCTATATATCATTCTCGAATAGAGTTCTGCAAGACAGGACCTTTGTTTTCTGAGAACCAATCGAGCAAGTAGATATTATCTGATATTATCGGATCCACAAAAAGAAAACTCTTAAGATCCAAGTCAGCCATTCTCAAGTTTCTTTCGGCCACGGCTCCCTTGAGAAATCTTCTCAGGTACTCAATAAAATAAAGATCGATCTTTTCATTTTGGTCTATGGA
This sequence comes from Thysanoteuthis rhombus, assembly GCA_963457665.1. Taxonomy (NCBI): domain Eukaryota; kingdom Metazoa; phylum Mollusca; class Cephalopoda; order Oegopsida; family Thysanoteuthidae; genus Thysanoteuthis; species Thysanoteuthis major. The sequence continues at coordinate 46,996,821 of OY735213.1, forward strand.
TCCACTTGAATGTCTCCCTAAGTGGGACGTCCACACCTTCTATTGAAATTTAATGATTCAAGTATTTGCAGTTATCCCATAGTTTGATTTAATGACCAACATCAGTCTCTTGAGAGGGTCGTAGACACATCGCTTTTCTTTCATGTACAAAATCGTCTGAATTGGTTTCGAGCAGATTGACGATGGTGTAGCAGGGAGATGGGGGGTCGGTGGATATTTGAAAATCTCAGGGAAGCAAAAAGGGGGAAATGAGAAAGGGGATGAGAGAGATAGGAAGAAAAAAAGAAAAATAGAAGAGGAGGAGGAGAAGAAGACGAGATGGAGAAGATGAAGGACGGCAAAAAAGAGAAAAGGAATATAACTTAGTAAGAGGTAATTCACCTAGTGTTTCTCTACAGATAAATTTCACTAAATGTCAAGCTCCCAAGATCCCCAAGTCTCTAACCACGCCCCTTTCTGTTGATTGATTTAAAACCTGTAGATTTGATAAAATTTATTCTAAGTATTTGTTGGATGCGTCCACATGCATCTGCATTATAGGGTCTGTAGGTCGGTCGGTCAGTCGTTTGGTCGGTCGGAAATATATTCAAAATAGATTTTTGACTCACGGTAGAAAAAATTCCTTCTCCTCCAAATCTTCATCGTGGTCTAACTTGGGAAATAGAACCTAATCAGGTAGTTTTCGCCCGTTAAGTCATGTTGTAGAAAGGGGTTCAAACATTTTATACAATAACAATCTGGAGCTGGACCCTGACGCCATGGCTTCTTGAAATTATATCATTCAGAGAATTCTTTTTAAATTCTTATGTCATGAATATTCTGAAAACAAAATGATCTGATCATATTTTTTTCTCACCTGACCTTATATTGAATGTGAATCTTCTCAGACTTGTTGCGTTTAATTGATAGCAAGTTGAATATGGACAATTTGTTGGAATAATGCCTTCTTTATTGACAAAATTGTTCATCTTTACAAATCTTCGTTTGCCGTCCATATTCTTATTTAAACTGTGCAAAGACCTGGATTAGTTCCACATATAGAAATCTCCCCCCCCTCCTCTTGAGTAAGCAACCTAATTCTGTTTTACCGCATCCTAACTTTTTGTTAAACTACTCAACTTTATTCTCAAACTACCTAACTTTTCCCTTCTACCATTACAAAAATTGTGGCCCCCAAACAAAAAGTTTTTGAGTCATTATGTATATCATTAAAAAATTTGTAGACATCTATATAAAACAAATTACTGTTGTCACTGTGTGCCTGGCACAAGTGGATAGTGAAATGTTTTGTGGAAGAAATTGAAAATATTTCAAAGGTGGTTCCTTTTAACAATGTAACTATACTGCTGAACTGAACACTTACTCTCCATTCAGTATACATAAATCTTAGCTTGAAACCGCCCAATATAGCAGGGTTCTCCAAGTAGGCAATAAATTCTTCTCTCAAATCTATGTTCAATTTTCTCTCTTGGGAACGTGAGACGAGTTTGCCAGTACTTTTCTCATTCCATGAAATTGAAAGAATGAACACAGGACTTCTCGGAAGGGGTGCTGGTGGTGCATTGCAGCAGGGTCTAGATGGTCAAGTTGAGGGCCGGAGAGAATGTATATGACATGCTGAAAGGGTTAAGCAGTTGGAAACTGGTTGGCTAAAAGACAAAGGTATTTATGCCGTTAGTGTTGGGACAGGACTGAAAGCACCCATGAAGCAGAAGTGGGATCACAAGGGGTCCGGACGACCATGCTTGGACAAATCTCAATTATGATTTTTATTGTATATCTCGATAAAAAACACAATTAATCCCTAGTGATCATGAATAAAAGTTTTAAAACTATCATATCCATTGTTAATTAGACAGACAGAGAAAGAAATTGAACCGTAATACTCAAAATACTGGACGTCCCCCCTGGAGTATATAAGGAGACTGATTATAGGATAATTCAGTTTTAGGTATCCGTAAATGGAGACCATCGAATTGACGTTTTCCCTCAGTCCATTCGAAACGCGGCATTAATTTTTCTTTAGTTTCGATCCTGTGTCTAAACAGAATTGTGTTTTGATCTAAGCCCAAACAGAAACTCATTCAGATCAAACAAACTTCAAGTTAATATTTGGAAGTTCGCGGCGTCAACGTTTGATGCTAAATCAAGCACGTCTCAAAATAGGCGAAGGAAAAGAGTCTCCAAACACTTTCATTTCTAATAAAAGTGTTTTCAGATGCCTAACTACAGAGCCATGTGTTTCCGGGATTTAACGTTCGATCATTCGGGGAAGTCAATAATAACAACCAGAACAGATATTGGAAATCGACCAGCATTAAAACCACAATTCTTAGATCACGGTTGTATTGGCTGGACATCAATTTCCCTTACTCACTAATCAAATCATGAATAAAAACTGAAAAATAAAATAAACAGGCAAGGTTATTCACTCAATAGAAGCCGTCACGTAATCAACTTTCTTTTTTTTTTTTTTTTGTTTGCAAAATACTAAATTGGTGGGGGGATCAATCGAAACATTAGAAGAAAAGGTGGTAAATAAGTTATTCGTCTCGCCTTTTGTTCGGCAGTAATCTCTAAGAGACGTAAATCAAAAACGAGTTGGGGGCCAATTCATCACAAAGTTGGATCACAAACTGTGCCCCCATTAGAAACCTATTTGGGATACTTTTTTTTAAATTGTTGGAAACACAACATGGAGAAAAAAATTTTTAATTCATGGTCGTTTAGTTCGACTGGTGCAGTCTGAAAGTCTGATACAGAGCCAATCAATCATCAGACTATGTTGACAGTCTTGGTGACCAATTTGGTGGACAGATTCTAATAATTATTGGCTATTAACATGAGCAAAATGAGACAAGCTGAATATTCACCGAAAAAAAAAAAATACACAGACGCTAATTAAAATTCCCGATGTTCATCAGGACACCCAAAAATAAATGATAAAATAAATACAATTTTTTATTGAAACGATGAAGAGTGCACGGAACCTGTCATCTAACTGTTTGTATGGGAAACTAATTGATATATATATATATATATATATATATATATATATATATATATATATATATATATATATATATATATATATATATATATACATACATATTATGTGTGTATGTGTGTATATTATAATGATAATAATTAAATTATCAAATTATCCATAGACAGCAGATTTGTTGTATAACAACCCTTCAACTATCCATTATTCCATCCAGTACCATTAGATAGGATCAAAACATTGTATACATATATATATATATATATATATATATATATATATATATATATATATATATATATATATATATATTCTTATGTGAAATAACTCGAAATATTTACACCGGGTAAATAAGGGTAGTGAGTGTCCGGTTGCAAACAAAATATCATACTACTGTGTCCGGAGAAACAGACAATTATTAGTGACGCAAAGTCTCTTGCATCATTGCCAGTATTATGCATTAATTGTGGACACTTAAAAAAACAAATAGAAAAACAACACAAATCGAAAAGAGGGCTATGAACAGAGTAATACTTATAACGTAATGCAGTAGAACAAGGTGGATTCGGGGGCAGACCGAGGTTAGGAATATCATACAAATAGTTGTGACAAAAATGAAGATGGACTAGACACTTAGCAAGATGAAGGGAAAGTAAATGGAGAGAAATGTTCATCGGTTAGTTCCCGTGGACACAGTAATTACAATAGAAAGTGACCAGACACCAGAAGTAACTTTCAACCCAAAAGAGCTCTATTAGGAGTTCTATGATATTCAAGGCGTTTAAGAAAATTCTCTAAAAATCAATCCTACATGTAAAATTTATTATAATGTATTATGAGAATTACATTTATCACTATTTTTGATGATAGAAACATGCATTTATTGCTAAAAATCATGACATAATAGGAATAATGATTATAGATAGTGAGTAGGACAATCATAATAATAGTGAATATTCTGACACATTTATGTACAAGAATGGAATGTTAAGAATCGTAATAGATTCGATGCTTGTTGAAACTCATACATAAATTTTAGGTACGGTGTTATTTGCTGTCTCCCCTATGAGTACAAAGCAGAGATTGATCTTTGTAAAAAGGAAAATCCGGAAAGCAAATAGAAAATTAAGTGACAATGTTGCCTCAATGTATTATCTTTGGAGTGATAATTGCAAATAGACTTAACGGCATTTCACAAAAGATTCAGATACTCACGAATCTATCTATTCTTTTAATCATACGTCAGATCACCTTGGCACACCTGTTTTGTCACCTCTGCTGACAAAGTTAGAAAGGGTTAAAATACTTCAATATACTTCAACTCTTAAATTCATAAACCGCTGGTAACAAATACTCTTTGGTGAATAGCATGAAAATGCAGATCTCTTTTGTGAATTGAATAGAATTCTGTTTTAAATTGAGTAAGCTCAAAGAAGAGTAAAGGTTTTTGCGGGTTTTTTTTTCTTTCGATATTGAAATTAAAATATTTCATATGAATCCAAATGTTAATATGTCAGCGTTAAAATTCGTGATATTGCCAAAGTAGCCAGGATTTATGAGTTGCTTGATGCATATTCCACAGTATGTATAAACATTCGCTTTTGTAACTCACATAATGGAAACTGAACTTTAGAATTAGGTTGATAAAGAATTCTGAATATTGATCTCAGTAAAAGAAAGGTTAAAAGAAATGGACACACAAAGCATATTTGGCTTAAATAAAAGAAGTCCCCCTGTCGTCTGTAGTTTGAAAACAAGAACTATTGTGCACGATTCACAGAAATCCATTATGTTCAGAATATATGTAACATGAATGTCACTATATGTATGTACGCAAACCTACTGGAAAGCTGGCTAGGTTGTACAGAAATGAAAAAAAGTAGTTTCCGTTTCATGTCCTTGGATATGCCTATAGCTCCCTCACTTAGGGCTTCTATTTTCACATGAATTTATTCATGCAGATTTATTCGTAAATCTCATTCTCTGCTTAGACCAGTGCTTCCCAAACTGTGTGCCAGGGCAGGCGCAATTGAGTGATGCACTTATATCCCAAGTGTGCCACGTATTTTTTTTTTTCAAATATGTATTCCGAAACTTGAACCTGTTATGTGTTAGTCGAGTGTTTTATCAATGGATTTGATGAAATCTCAACTTTTTTAGGAACTGATGGAAGGAAAAAAGGCCATGCATACATATATCAAAATGCTGATATAAAAATTCCTTTTTTTTTTTCTTTTTGACAACAGAAATCTTTTCATCTATGTCATTCCCTTTTACAGTACGCTGATTCACAGTGCACGATTTCAATGGTATTTCAAAGTTTTCTGCTACATAGAAGCAGGATGCTAATCAGTAAAACCAGGTCCTTTGCAAAGCCACTGTATAGTCACATTTTGATGGAGTAAATGGTTGATATGGCTCGTAAATGAAATATATTTTCAGTGTACCGTCATAAAATACTGTTTGAGGACTCTGGTATCCAAGCATTCGAGGTTCTACATTAAAATTCGGGAAACTTAAACACGAAGCACATTACTCTGATAACTAATTCTCCAATCACACCTCTTTAGAAGTCGTCCCAATATGCAGATCTTGAGCGATTTCACAAATTGAAGATTCTTTGAAATTTGGGATAGAACGATATTCACCCAAATTAAAATCTTGGGTTGACTTTATTTTTCTATCGCGAGTGTATAACAATATGTAAAACCAATATTCCACTACGGTGATTTGAACTCATTACTAAGTGATTGCCAGTAGACTGTATTACTGACTGAGCTAAAATGACAAAGTTGGTAACGAAAACTCATTTTAGAGATAAACACAGGCTTCTATCTTTCTAATATATAGAACATTTTCATAAAAATATATAATTTTGTAATTCTTATTTATCATATATAAAATTCGAAAGTTACATTAATGCATTATCTTCCGCCCAGATAAAAGTTAGAATTGAGTTTGACCCTGAAGCTACCAAGCGTGTTTGCTTTTTATTTCTATTTCTTCGAATTTGTGTGTCCAGTTCTGCCAGTTTGGATGCTTATTTCCTGTTTTGTTTTTTTGTTGTTTTTTTTTTGTTTTTTTTTTGTTATGTTATTTTTTGTCTTCTTTTGTTTGTTTCTTTTATCTTTTTTTTTTCGGACTCGTGATTGATTCCCAGATTAGGAAAATTGAAGAAAAAAACATCTAAATTGGTTACACGGGGAAGTGCCCTCTAATGACCTGTCCATTGTTGTGCTTCAAAGCAATTAGATACGAGTTTCCATTATGTGAATTAATAAAATGAATGGGAGAGCAGTGACCAGAACGATTCCATTACCTGTAAGGGTAATAATTATCTCTGCCATAAAATATCATCAGTCACGCACTTCACAAGTCTTTTTCAACGCCAACATATCAGAACTCTTAAATATAAAAGAGTACGAACTCAACACCAACTTTTATTCCAGCTAAAGATGATCATTGCAACTGCTGTATCGAATATATAATATTTTTTAAGAATATAAAACTCATTTATTAAAATGAAATAAGCCCTTGCGTATCCATATGATACATTTTTGCTAATATCTAAGACTTTTCAATTTAGTTCAGTCAATATGACAGCTTACTGACAACTAATTGATCATGAGTTCAATTACGGTAAAGGAATGTAGGTTTTACATAATTCTTATTTTGATGAGAGATGTTTTTGTTCTTGTTACGATATGATAAACTAAGTCAACTCCAGACTTTGTTCTATTAAACAAAAATAGAGCTATTAATCTTACATATGATATGTGATAAACCATATTCATCTATCTATGATGATACACAACACGTACTTATTCATTAAATGCCAAGGAACGAAAGTAATGACGCTGTAGAAATGCTGGATTTAAAGAGGAATGTAATCGAGCAAAAGGAATAAAAACAAAAACTTATAAATCCTGTTAATGATAGCACTGGCGTCTTCCACGGGAAAACAGCAAAAAGAGTCTTAAAATTCTAAAAATATCAAGATTCTGGAGAATCTAGATGTTATCGGATAAAACCATCAAAATGAGACCCTGAAAAGTATATAGTTGAGTACTGATGCTAATTTTCAAGTTTCAAGACAGAACGGTATAGCCAGGGGCACTAGAACACACAAACACATGTACAAAATGATAGAAGCCCTTTACCACCCTTGCTGGCTATGGTTGTTCAATAGACAGTGAGAAGTACTGCAAGAAATTGGTATGATCAGCAATATATCTGAAGGGTATTCATGCTCACGGGTCATTTTTGAAAGTTGACGATACAATAATTGAATAACGAAAAGAATTCTTGGATGTGTATCTTAGATGTGAAAAAGTTTCGAATTCATCACCTCTCATTGAAACTCGGTAGAATATATAGTGATATATTAAGTACTTTCAATTCTGAGTTTAACTCTCAATACGAATGAATCTTGAAGATCATTTTTTCTCCTTATAGATAGTTGATAGTGTCTCCGAATCTTGGTTAATATTTGTTCACCTTACCTTTCCAGTATTTTTCATGACCATCTGTTCCCAATGGATCTATGGGAGTTTTATCACCAGGCATCCTGGGAATTCTGCATCTACAAATAAAAAAATTTGTTTTTTTTTTCTCTCTTTCTCAGACATATTTTTATAGATGACGAATGAAAAAATACCAAATGAGTCTGTGGTGATAAATGGTGGAAATCAGCCTTCAAATAAACGATATGTTAACGCAAGCAAATAAGAAATTCGTAGAATCGTTTATATCTACTGACTTTTGCTAGCACAAAGACAGAACATTTTTCAGATGTCATATTTATGCGAAAAGATATGCTATGTAAAGAGGCAGCATATCTATTGAATCTTTCACAATATCATTTGTTTTAGTCCACTGATAAGTACAAATTAGGAAGAAGAGCCCGAAAATCAAATAATTCTAGACCAAACACAGCATATAGGACTTCTCATTAATGTTTGGAAAGACAGAATTTCTATTTGTATGGTTCGATTCTAACAGTTTAGAACAGGAAGAACAATATTTGATTGCAATCAGTTCAAAAAGCATGTCTTTGGGCAATGTCATGTGGTTATGGAAAAATCAAGAATTGAATTAAATTGGTTGATAGATTAAACCAAATATTTTTTCTCCCTAGCTAAAATATGTCTTTAAAATTTACTGGCAAGAATATCAGAAATACTGAAACATTACTTGGAAGAGCTGCCAAATTAGTGAGTAAAAAAAGCCTTATACTAGAACAATACATGGATGAAAAAAAATCCGTCATTGACAACAGAATTTATTTTTGTTCAATTACTCATGACCAACATTGTAGGATTGAACCAAGTACCTGATTTATATAAATATAGCACACACACACGCGTGCACGTGCAAGCACGCATGAAGAAAAAAAAACTAAGTGCATGCACACAAACACAGGCACATATATTTTTAAAATAATAATGGAGATTGATTGTAGGTGGATTAGATTTACTACGATACCATCTTTAATCAGTCAGCTTTGTCAAAGTAGCAATTTCAAATGGATAAATATTGAAATTCAAAATTGCTTGTTTGATACAGCCAATTAGAGAAAAATATAAGTATGATAAATTTATGTACAAATGTTTCTCTTATTTTCAACCTGATACATATCATCAAATATATTGTATCATGAATCCATATATATATATATATATATATATATATATATATATATATACATATATATATGTGTTTGTGTGTGTGTGTGTGAGTGCGTGTATTTATGTATGTGTTTATATATACACACAATATCTATATATACATATAAACCAATAACCATTTTGTATCTATACAATATACGTATAAAAGCAAAATAACTATATCATATGGACTTTGTTCTTTGGGTCTACAGCTTTTTCCAGCAAACAATTCCAGTCGTCGATTTCTCTAAGGCCAAAGATTGGTTTCCTGACGTAAAGCTTTATTTGCTTTTTGAAGATTTAAAGATTGTACACTCTTGTTTAGCTTACCCTGAATTTAAATAGATTACCTAGGTTTACTGTGTCGTTTCTTTTTTTTTTTTTTTTTTTTTCTTCTCCTTTCATTATCTTGAAAGTTCTGGTCAGGTTATATCTTCTGTTTTTTAAATGACATCAGATTACATTTTCTAAGTCTTTCTTCGTAAGGTTACTTTGTTTCATCTATCATTCGAGTAGCTCACCTTTCTACTGTTTCTATTTTCTGGTTATCTGTTTGCTGGTGAGGACTCCATATAGCTGCTACATAATCTGATATTGGTCTGATTAATGTTTTGTAGAGATTCAAGTTATTTGTTTCATTATTGATCTCCAGATCATTCCCGGGAATTGATTTGCTTTCTTGACAATCTTTGCAATATGTTTCTTTTGTTACAGGATATCTGATATGACAGTTCCAATGTTTTTCTGTTCTTGTTCTCTCCCAATTTTAGTGTTATTATTGATGTACGTTCCCTTGTTGTTGTTATGTCAAAGGTTCATGACCTTGCACCCATCTGGATAAAATGGAATCTTCCATATGCCAAACCGTTTTGCAAAAGCATTCGAGTCTGTTTTGACTTCAATCATACATTTGTTATTTAATAGCTCCCAGTTGATTTTGCGATCATCAAAGTGTGTTGACAGAGTGCTTAGTATTCCAGTTTATATGTCATTGAAAAGTAGTATGGAGAGAAAGTGTTCCTGCGCGCTCCCTTGTTGGACCCCACTAACGACATTTCTCCCTCTGAGTTCAGACCTTTAGCATTACTCCTTGCTTCCTGATGTTTAGCCAAGCTTCAAACCAAAATTCTTTTCTTCTCATTCTATGTTAATTCTCTTGGGTAGTCTCCTATGTGGGACTTTATCAAATGATTTCTGGTAGTCAATATGTTCATATCATATGGACTTTTTTTCATCAGTATTGGGATCCTAACAATGATATAACGTTCTTCGGTCTTTCAATCATCATTGTAATGCTCCCTAATGCAGATGGGTGGGCCGTCCTTTAGTAGGCCCCATTCTTTGATGATCTTGGCAATGGGTTTACATCAGATCTAAAATGGAAGTCCTATCGTTTATCCATTGCCCTGGACGTTGCGAAATCGTAGGTTAATTAAACCATCCTAGAAAATACATGACCCTACCTGCCATCTAGTATATCTACAATATGCAAAAAAATCGAATACTGCTTGCACATCTGGGCAGGTTTCACCCAGAAGAGGTTATCTGTTCTCAATAGGGTGCAGAGAATCGAAGGTGTGGATTAGTTTGTAACAGAATATTCTCATCTCTTTAATCACACTCCCATTGACGTGATGCAGCAAGTTTGACACTTCTCTATTGCTGTTTTCATGGAAATGGTTCACAGGAGCTACATCACCTGGTTCCACCGATACGATATTTTCCAGTCAGATCACGATCTGCAATCTCTAATGAATTCCATCCACACTATCTGACCATTCGACGTATCTGTTGTAATTTCCACTAAAAAAAGTTCCCTCCCCCGAACGGCTATTATAATAAACAATCTTCCCCGAGAATGCTTTCCTACAAAATGAAATATCAATCTTTTCAAATCCAAGGCCATAAATATCTTGTGAACCTAAAATTGATACCTTCATTATATATATTATAACTAATTATACCTACAGTGGCTCTTGGGCTTTCTATAAGGTGACTCTGAGTGGAAAAATAAATATTCAGTCTTATTTTCTCAAGGGGCTCAAATAGCTATATAGACCAAATAATATTAACAATCAAGTATATAAATAAAATCACTATTTTATATCAATATTACACATACATTCGGCAGTGGTGCACAGTATGGGAGATTTGTAGCTTCTGAAATCCTGCGTAATAAGAGAAACTCATGACCAACTAAAAAGCGTAGAAAGCTTATGTCACTGGCAGTGTTACTGTCAATAAAAATTTGATGAGACAGGGATTTTAAAAATGTATATAGAATAAAAGTTCAATTATTACATGTGCGAATTTGTACTGAAAACCTCCCTTAAATTTAAATCCATTCATTTCCAACCAGCTCATTTTTTTTATGATTGTCTAAAACTATGAAAAATATTTTTCAATTGAAAAGAATGAATTCGCTCTGATATTTAATCGATTCGTTTCAAGACCAAAGCTCTAATTTTCATATTATTATTAAGTAAAATAGAATTTGCATTAACAAAATCATGGTATGAAAAATAGATATGTGTTGTGATTGTGCTGGCAAAGATGATCATCTTGTGCCTCCGTGTCATTTTAAAAGATCATTTCACAATATCTGTTTTTTGTAATTAAAACAATATGTACCAAGGCTAAGCTGGCAAAACATGATAATGCCTGATATTCGTGACCTGAAAGCTAAATTCTTTTTTTAATGAGAAAACCTGCTATTTCCGATCAACTAACTTAATCATAGACATTAATATCGTGGCTGCCTTGAAATTCTGAAAGGGAATTAATCTCTTCAAGCTTTCTCTGATCCGTAATAATTTTATTTGTTTGTTGAGATTAAGATAATGAAGACATTATTTAGATCATGAAAATATGAGTTAAACAATTTTCAACCTGACGTTTTTTTTTTTTTAAAGGCGTTCGGATATTTGACAGGATCATAATTCACTCAGGTAACCCATTATCCATGAAAGGTGCTTATTGTTATTGTAATCCTTTTTAAAATAAATGCCCCAATTCACAGATAAAAACTATCAATAACTATAAGACGGAAATTTTACAAAGCTGGCCATAGAACCCAACGATGAAAAAATCCGTCATCCCCAGTTAATGAGTCAACAAAAGTTACCTGTGTCAGAAGAAATCTCAAAAAGTTTTACTTTCAATTTTATTCATAATACTTAACATATTGCAGCTTTAAATTTGAAATGAGGGCATTTTCATTAGTTTTGAATTCTAAGATTGGCAGGACAAATAATCTTAGAAATCACTGTATTTCCTCCTCAACATGTATTCAGCGAGCTGCTTGGATTCAGAAATTTATAAAATACCTCCTTCTAAGATTACCAATCAAGATGTGATTTTTCAATTATCTGATTCTGGACAACACTATCAAATTCAAAGAATTTAAAAAAACAATATAAAAATTGGTAACTCTGGACTAAGACTGGTCATGAAAAAAAATGTAAAATCTAAATCCTGTCAGTGTTGGCCTCATAAATTCTTTAAAAAATCATTTGAATTGGCAACCGTGCCTTACACAAACATTTTCCCAATGATTAATTTCAGGAGGCGTTAAGACATTTCACATCATTCACGATTTTTTCTCCAAAACGATAAAAGCTCTGATGAAATTGTGATGAATGACGAAGTACTAGGAAGAAAGAAAAAACCAATGATCCTTCGAGAGAATAGTCTCCGTTCAATTAGCTTTGATATAACCATGGTTCGTCCAATTCAGTTCCTTCCAACTGTGTCTTCTGAACATATTTCATCGTTTGGAATTAGTTATTCCTAATGCGTAGAAAAAGCAAATTGGAACCGGAAAAAATACAATGAATAAGATCCGTGTTGTTAAATGAATTATTATCAAGCTTTAATGATTTAATTTAGACGTGCGTTCTGAACTTATTGGATTTCTCAAGAACACTGAATCTGCCTAGGGTCGCATTTGGATTTAAAGCTTCCAATTATTAGGGGCAACCTTAAACAATTTGCGTGACGACTGATTCTATTATGTTCGATTTATCATTTATTGAAAAAATACACCTAACACTATTTTAATGGTCACATTCAATCATATCATCACAACAAAAATAAGATACCAGAAAGATGATAAAATATAAGTTATATGTCGCTAATTTTTTCATGATCAAATTTATATTCTTTTATTGTTCCTTATGACTCTTTAAATCAATGCAAAATCAATCACGTTAGTATTTCCTGAACATCCCAAAAGATGAAGGGTATCTCATAAAAAAGCAACTTTCACATCCCTAAGTTCTCTTCCGAAAAGAAGACGCTACTTTTTCAATGGAACAACAGTAGTTATGATCGTGCACATTGACTTTGCAATTTGAGTTTTACATGCCATGCAAGCTGTGCACAAGAATTAATATTTTCCTTTCTTCGTAGACCTTCATGGTTGACACATTACTCTACAAAACGGATTGCATGCATCGTGCCTGGTACAACTCAACAGAATGAAAAGCTTGATTTTTTTCGAATAAAAAGGAATTACCAGACCTCAATCTTACTAAGTATCCTCAAGCCATCATGAAAAACGTTTCGAAATGTCCAGAGATTAGCAGCATTTTCGAGCTCAATGGGCTGTGGTAAAAGGTTTCAAAGGAATAAAATGAACAACATATGTTCAAAAACTACTTTGTGAGTTTGAACTACAGTGGGAATCATGAAAGCTCCTGATGAAAAAATTAATTACAGTTTCGTGAAATACACCTTGGACTGTGTTGGGATAGGTCCTGAGTGATGTTAGCATCCTGAGATCGTTGGGTGAATCGAGTCTCCCAACGTCAAACCCGCTCGCCCATGGACCCAGCCAAGGTTGATCAGTCCTCAACTTGCATCCCAGTGGCAATACTCAACCAGTAAGTCCATTCTTTTCAAACTGGTAAAAACTGTAGACGCTGCTCTTTTATACATCTCACTCCCAAATTTGACGTCATGAACAATCAACCAATGAGATGCAGCTTCTGGCTTCCAATGGTGTAGCAACAATTACACGAACCACTTCGTGGTAACCAACTATTCCCTTCGGTCGATCATAAAAACTCTTTATAGTAAGTTGATTTGGCATTTGTTGCAAATAGTTAACTTTTTATTGATACCTTCTGTGTGTGTGTGTGACAGGGTGCTGAATATATAGTAAACTTACAAAGTTAGGTATCTCAATTCAGTTCAACGTCAAGTACTTCACAATTTTCATACATATTCAAGGAGGGTTATGTAGATGTGTAAATCAACTATTGATAATTTAGTTTATTTTAGTCGTTGAAACTGACTGACAAAACGATATCACTTATATTTTTTAAATATCTATACGCAAGGCTGTTAACATGTCCAACAAGGTGTACGAAAAGCTGATTGTTTTGGGCAAAAATCAAATAAATGTCCTTAAATTCATAACCCAGAGAATGTGTAAGTGTAAAGTTCATTGAAGTCAATTTCACTCTGATAAGACGCTTATATTAGAATATGAACATTGAAAAAATCTTCCTCGGGATTCCTTGGAAATAAAAGTTTTCGTGTGACTAAAAAGCACTTATCTGTTTTTGATATGCAATTTTCTTGCCCTTTCACCCTCCCTCGGGGAACCTGCGTCCAATTTATCTTGACATCAATCCATAAATAAGCTTAGAATTATTCGACGTCACGTAAAAACAATCCGCCAGTTGTAGCTGGTCTTGACAGATAAGAGTTATGTTCCCTTACTCAGTTGCAGTGAGGTCATAATGGCCAGCGTTCTGCCAGGAATTTACTTTCAGTATCGCTGCTTTACGTTTCTGACATTTGTTCCCTGGTGTTTCAAGACAAAAGTGATTCATGTACGTCGGCTCCAATTTTCGCCTTTTCTGACCCAAGTCACAGAAAGAGAAGATAGTAATTCTCATCCTCTTAGCTGGCCCCAAACTCCGAGGTGTAGCCACCCTGAACATGTTACATCACCAATTCGAATAGTTTCTCTCAAGGAATATAAAGCAGCTCGTCAAGATTAAGATTTGTACATCTGAATCCAAAGTGGCAACTTCAGATGAGATTAAGGTGAATTATTTTCACATAACAGACGTGGTTCAGGTGGTCCAAATGGTCTTACCAGCCCCTGCTCTGACAAAACACAGTTCTCTAAGAAAACATATCAAATTAAAAACCCAAATCATACAAAATAATTAGTAATGAATCTTAAGTACTAATCTATTGTATTCATTTTCTAATTATACAGATTGAGTAAAAAAAAAATGTACCCCTACTTAAAAACGTGGATACTCTCTTCTACTTCCTCTTTGCTTTTAGTTTTCTCCTTCTCCTTCTCTTCACACATTTCCTTTGGCTGTTTCGTATCTTTCTCTCTTTCTATGTATCGAATGATTGTAGCCCGACAAATGGCCTGACCAACCAGCCAAGTTTATGCGTATGTGCGTCCAGGCGATCTTTGCCACATTTTAGGGGTCACAATCTTGAAGATATGCATGAATACATCATTTTTTTTCCAAATATTGCTTTTTGGAGTCACTATGAAATCTCGTGCTGGTCTTTTTTTATAGTTTCTGGTGAAAGATCTACATTTTTGAGATAAATTTAGATAGTTTTTCAGATAATCAGTTCAGGTGTTCGCGCAGGCTATGGTGATTCATTCATTCCTCTTAGTGATAGATTCTGGTGCAATTATTTTTTCTTCTTATTGTAACGCTATCGTTTTTGGTTTTGTTTTTTTTTCTTTTCAAGTCCCTGCCAAAAGCTAACATCCATAATTTTGAAGTATGGGAGCCCGAGAATAAAAAAAAGTCATCTCACTTTTTTTCGCCCAAAAGAGGGAAAATAGTAAGTCGAAACCGAAGAAAACCTAATTAATTTGCGGTGCTCCTGCGTCAAAGATTTGTTGCCCATTTTAACTATTCATATTTTGCAAAATTTGGTTACAAGTATCTGCGACATGACTGTCAAAATATCAATACATCCGATATACATTTATAAATACTACTATGAATGGCACTCCAATCAAGTAATAAGTTGACATACGTGCTTGCGTGATGGAGTATTACATCCAGATTCGTTACATTTTTTTTTTTTTGATATGCTAAAAACCACATTTTTACAATCTCATCATGATTTCACGTTTTTAGATTAAATTTAAATTCATTCGTACAACGAAATTTGTCTGTGCTACATCAAATCACGCACTAATCAAATTGGAGTATCAAAGGTACTGTTATATATATATATATATATATATATATATATATATATATATATATATATATGTGTGTGTGTGTGTGTGTATATATATATATATGTGTGTGTGTGTGTACATAGAAAATCCAGTGCTTTGCAGATTTCCATGCCAATGGGTGTGATTGTCTGATCACCTTTACATAATGTTTTGAATTCTGATCAGAAAAAACGCATGTATCTATTTATGTATATGATTTGTTTATGAAAGAAATGCCCAAGTGATATTTAATTAAAACGTATTTGTTCGCCCTCTCCATAATCAATAAAGGTGCAAAGATATTATTCCTTTCTGCTTCAGTGACTTTTGCCAGTACAAAATTAGATTGATGATAAATAATCATGACAGTTTCATGCGCTCATCGATAGATATCGAATACATAATTATAGACGCAACATCCTTCACAAAACATGCCTCAAGCCATCGGGAAGAGAAAAAGTAAGGTTTGATCTATATAAAGTAACGGTAGAATGATAGTGCCTATGCGTTGGGCAGAGATAATTCTCGTTAGCCTAAAGCTGAACTGACACCAAAAGGATTATTCACAAATTCGGTTTTTATACGATATTTTGGGTAACAGTCTCGAGTTTTGAGTTATGAATAAGTATATTTTTAAAAACCCAAACCCCCTGCCTGAGATTTTTGACGGATTTTATTTATTTGTCTGTATTAATTCAAAAATTATTATAAACAAATCACTCGGCCATCACTCGAAATCAGTGACAGTTTGCCAGAAAGGTGAAAGGGGACTGATCTATCGGATCGGACAGAGATAATTCTGTAAGCCTTAATTCATATCACAACTAACAGGGTTAACTCCATTTTCTCACCGAAACGAGGATTTTACGAAAAGCAATACTTCTTGCACAAAAGTCACTTTGTCAATGTCCTGAAACGATACGGTCTGTTATCCCTCTTGAACAAGACAAGAGATTTTTTTTTTGAGTGGACAACTCAGTTCAATCCAGATAAATGTCTCTAATGGACAGGAGATAAGAAGGAGTGGCCAATGCGGGGGTGGAGGGGGTGTGACAGAGATACCACACTCGGTTATACTCGGGCTAAGTGCATGAAGAAAGAAAGAAAAGATATTTTATCCATTTTTGACTTAGTTGATTCCGGCAATCGCGTGCTTATTATCAGTCTGTCATCGTTTGATAAAGACACAGATGTCGCACACTCGACGTTCAAACTACTTTGATTGATTTTAGAATCATTGATCATGTCATGTGACGCTTGTTTGCATGTGACTTTCTGATTTCTTGTGTGCCTAAGATCCAATTAATGATCAAGTTCGAGATTGTCGCACATAGTGTAAGTCTTGAGGTGTCAACTTATACTTAAGTTTATACGTATGTAAATCTTTTTTAAGTTCTTTCTTCTTTCTGTTTTAATGACCATTTTGGAACCTTTTTAATATTCTAACTATCTCGACGTATAGAATTATACACATTGGTTGTACATCATTTAATTGAATAAAAGATTTTAAGGAGTGTACATTACTCTTGATGATGCATTAAATCATTGGAATCAGATAAAAAGATAATTTTAAAAAAAGAATTATGAGATTATCTCTGTAGTACATAAATTCCAAGAGTCAATACATTCCTTTAAAAAGTCAGGAAATAAATTGTAGAATATCTAATATAGTATGTATTACTATGAACAATCACTGATCCACTGGAAGCACTCTAAAAAATACCATGGACCTATCGATTATCAATTCAACTGGCATCGTTGAATTGTATTATATTGACACAATGGCCTTCTTTAGATTGAGAACTAGTTCATCCAGATGACCTGATGATAATATGTTTGACGTGTTGGTTCAAGATTGATCTAAAGCGCATGCGTCAAGTCTTTCATCTGCTCCAGTTTGATGGATATTTGATTTTGCATAATCTGAAATACTTGTACATAGGTGACCCTTTCTTTGATATTCATGATTTATTTTTGCAGGCTTCACTTGAATAAAACATTGCATAGCGTAAATCTTCTGTTGAAATGGGCGTACCCTGAAAATCAGATCTAAGAAGTGTTGATTTTTACTTGAACTCGAAACCAAGTACAAGCGCCTTAAGTGAATACACAATGTCCCCAAGTCTTAAATTCGACCCCCTGTCGATGTTATGGTATTGTTGAATAAAATGTACAGCTTATCTATCGAGTCCTTAAGATAGTTTCATATTTTGTTTGGGTGAAGATTCAGATGAATCATGTGTTTTGTTTTTTTTAGTTGGTAAAGTATTATTTCCAATTTTTGATTAGTATCCAATAAAGCGTTTTCAACGATTGGAACAAATTATTGGATCAAAATCTATAAATAATTTAAGTCAAAAAAGAAATCACTTTTAAAGACAAATACCATTATTACACAACAAATAAAAAAAATCCAAAAGGCTTGGAGAAAAAAAAATTTTCAAATCGTAAAAGCGAACTAAAAGCACAAATATATGCACAATTTTACTTGCTATATATTTTCAAATTGATTTTTTAAATAAATCTTAATCACAACTTATCATAAACCATAGACATACTAGAAATCTAATAAAGTATATCATCAAATGCTTTACAGATACAAATGGTACAAAAATTTAAGTGAATATGACAGACGTGATACAAGGACAGAGGGTTGGTTTAAAGGTTGAATTAGGTATGAGTTGGTAGACCAGCTGGTTTGTTAAATCAGATCTCCTTCTAGCAGGAAAACCCATTCTTTGAGTCTCACCTGTAGCCTATTTATTTTTTATTTCTAATTTGCGCTCTTTACCCACTGCCGTAGATTGACAGCCCGAGTTAAGTTGTGATTAAGAAATAACTAATAGTTTGTGATGAAGGTAAATAGTATCAAAAAATGAATGTCAAGTTTGCATGTCATGGGAAAGATCGGAAAATGGTGGGATCTCGGAAATTAGCTTTCATAGAGATTTTTTATACAATGTACTGCAAGAATCTGTTATCTTGTTTCCAGTTGAGAACTGTACATAATTTTCAGTTGAAGAGAACAAAAGACAAAGGGTCGATTTGACTGATATCATGTTGTTTTTAGTCGGTTCAGTAAACATTGTTACATCAAAAGAACTAAGTAAAATAGGAAATTCCATTTTGAATGAGGGAAAAGGATCATTTTCTAAGCGTTTAGTCATGTGGAATTTACTTTACTTATGTGCAATAGATTCTAGCAATATTTTCATTTTTAACATATCCTGGCTCCCCATTATAGTTGTGGTACTCAGGCTTGGATTTGCAGCGTTTCTTGTAAACTCTCATACAGGAAGAAAATAACAGATATTGAAAAGCAGTGAAAAAACTTGAGTTCGCCAAATGCAAGTATGCAATCAATTCTTGAAGAAAAAAAAAACACTTCTATCAGATTCCAAAAGACATAGCATCAAAAAGATGGAATAATGTCTGTTTGTTCACTCGATTCCATTCGCACAGCTTTTTCTTACTGCTTTTTTTTTGCCCTACATATCACGTTCACTTTCCTTATCTTGTTATAAAGCAGAGGTTTTCAACCAAGGATGGGGGCTTATTCAACCCTCTCCTGTGGATAGAATTTTAAGGATTCAGAAAGGAATAGAACAACATATTGGCAGACTTGAAGTGTAGGGATATTGATCTTTCTACAAATTACTATTGGGGTTTGGGATGCCAATTTAGATGCAATTTTTCATTTTCTTTTTCAAGTCACTTACAAATTTGGAATTTAAAAGAAAATCTCAGTTGGTAACACTGGAAGTGAAAACATGAAGAAATATTTAAAAAAATCTTGATATCGTCAACACTGGATTCCCTAATTCGGAGAGCAAATCAATAAAACGTCTAAATTGGCAACTATTTTGATGCGCTGTTTTTGAGTTAGTTGATCTTGGAAGTGATGGGGAATAACCTTTGGAAATATGGGGAAAAGTTACATTGGCTAAAAAGGGGGAGATGTACAAAACAACTGTGATAAAGGGGTTCTTTCACTTTGTTTCAGAACTCAACTCTGTCGTGTTTCTTTCTAAATTTTACGGATTATAGCATCTTCCATTTTTTTTCTGAACAGATAAACCTCTTATATCTCCTATTATTTTGTCATTAAAACGCACTTTCAATTTAGTGTTTTTCTTTAGATATCTAAATAAACCACTCTGTTTTTTGGGGGGGGTCTAATTTGAAAAGAATAAATGAAAATAATTTCCCTAATGATAAACGGGAAATTTCGAAGCAAAACTTATATTTAAAGAAGCAATACAAGACTACTTTTGATAATCGAGAAATGAAATATTCTTTCTACTTTATAACATGCTAATTGAGGAAACGGATATATTCCTGTCATATGCAATAGTGTCAGAAAAAAAAGAAATTGGTTGGTTGGTTGTTTTAAAAAAACGCGTTTCTTATCCCCACGATATCTACAGTTTAATGATAATTCACTATATAATAATAATGATTCTGATATCTCTAGATATCTCATTTTATAACTCCTATAACAGTCTTCTAAATGGTTTGTGTGCTGGCAATATGGGGCAGCTATAAATCCTTATTGAACCAAGGAACAAATAAAAATGTCGTGCTTGATTTTATTTATGGGATTTCTCAGCTCGAATGTATTGCAAAACCATTTTTCAATTTGAGTATCTGACATAAATCCTATTTTCATCCTTTGTTCAGTTGCTAACCTGGCTGTATATTGTGTGTGAATTTGTGAAATTCAAGGAGAAAGAATCACCTTATCGAATTGGCTCACTGGGTAATTGCCTGGAAATCTTACAAGTTAAAGGGCCAGGAAATTCAATCTTTAAAGTTATTAAATTTCGCCTAATTATTGAATTTAAATGCAATAAGGATATTTTCCAAACATATGTTTACATTCGTATTCAAATCAATCTTTGACTTCCTATAGGATCCATGTCTTCAGTCAGAGTTTAGGCCACGGGCCAAATCTTGAACACCGCTTTGCCCAGCGGCTTTAAATATTCTGAAGGATAATCTTAGGAGGAGGGTTGTTACATACTTGCTTCTGCATCAAAAATCTTTAGCTGTTACTCGGTAGGGATCCAAATGATTCTCAACAGTGACGTAGCTCACATTGTCTCAATAATACCTCAGATCTTCAGTATTTCAATCTCTCTCTATGCATCTCTATTAAGATTATCATGAGCAGTACCTTTATCATCAAGTTGAATAACCGATGTGAATCCTGCAAGTGATCAACCCAAAGACCAACATCTATTTGACTGCCTGAATCGGATGATCCGTCAAGTTAAAACAAATAACATTTCCCCTATTTTAAGACAACTAATTGTATTTGTTGCTTTTTGTTTTAGTAATATCAGTAAAGTTTGATGCAAGCCGAGTGGGAGTAATTGTCTTTACTATTTAATCTCTCTCTTTTTGTTGATTTTTGTAATGCTGTCGTCTGAGTTATCAGCATTCTTCTTCGGATTTCTGATACTTCGAATAATCTTCCTGTACCTCTTTCAGACTTTCCCAAGTCTTCCAATAATGATGAGTATAATTGTCACTTCATGCCATTACTACCTCAAGCTTTACCATGTTATTTTTAGTAGTTGTAGTAGTAGTGGTATCTCGAAATATTGATTGTATATATTGTATGAGGTGTAGGTTGTATCGATTCAAGTTAGGGGAAAACATAGGAAAGACAATAATCCATTCATTCAAGTTAACATTGGTTCTGATTAGTAAGGAACCAAAGAATTAAAGCATCTCCTTCCACCACAGTGGATAAAAAGGCATCAGCGCCATAATTTTAATCTAGTCTACGAGCGCAAAAAGAACGCTCAATCTTAATATGATGAGTCGTTTTCAGTAAATGGATCAAGACCTTTGATCTGTATTTCTGCTAAGACGAACTGAATAACTAAACTAGTCAGCTTGAATCCATTGAATGATCTCATACAATCCACCGATACCTGGATACACACCCAAAAATGACCGCAGTAAACTAGAGTATACCGTACGTGGTAAACATCCGGGAGGATGACGTTGAGGAGCTTACCCACACCATATCAAAGCATCAAAATATCAAAGTAAAAGTAAGTTCAATTGATCATATGTTTAAATTAGAAAACATGGGCCATATTGACGCTTCCGAATGCATGGGGTATGTGGGATTCAAATAAATATCTTGAAACCAATCACCATCAGTTTTCTATCGTCTGTCGAGGAACATAGACAATCCCCCGAAGAACTCTCTATCGTGGGCATCTCTAGGCTAATACATTTGGAACTTTAGTTCTGTCAGCCTTTGATTTTCTTTTTCTTGAAGTTTGAGCCCGCTCTGCCGACGGCTTGCCATCCTTGAGAGATTATTCGCTTGATTTCTTCTTTTGAGGATTTCATAAAGATTCGTTGTCTTCAGAAAATGCAGTGGTCTACTCTCTTCAATTTTGCGTTTTCAATTTCGATTGCCGTATCTGTATTTCCGAGATATTCAGGACAATAAACCTCTTTAAGATAGAACACTAGTAAATTCCTACTCAAAAGAAGTTTAACAAGGAGGCATTGGTTTCAGGAGGAAGCATGATCCCGTAGGAAAAAAAGATTTCACTATTTTTTAAATTCTTTCAATAAGTGTTTATATATATCGTGATGAATATGATTATTCTTTCACATATTTTCAGTGTCCACTTCAAACTAATCAGCGGGATGAAGATGTGAGGTTGGCCTAAATACATGCAAGGTCCGACTACTTGAAGGGACGGAATGATGGAATGGTTAAGAAACATTGCTTCAGACATTGTATTGGGGGAGGTGTTATTAGTTCTGTAATGGAAAGCTTCTATTGACAGATCCATTTTTTGGCTCGGAGGATACATGTAATAATCTGATCTTATCATAAAAATGATAAGTGTTGATCAGTTCACTTTTGGGATGAGTTTGCCTATGAAGTCAGAGGAACACTTTCATCTCATCAACTTACAATAAGTCCGTTCTTCTGCCATCGCATGTTCCAAGGATCGATCTATGACAACCACATTTTCTGTAGTTGCTAATTAGACCCCATGGGATGTTTGTAGTATATTTAGTAGTCTTTACCTGCGTTTTGTGTTGTTGTTTTTTTTAAATTTGAGTGTAATGCTGACTTTGACCTTTACTTTATGCCCCTCAGTTTGCTGACAGGAAACTGGCCCATAGCTTGTGTTTCAGTTTCATAAAAAAAGGGAGAATTGCACGTGTTCATTTGTGTATAGGATTTCTGGCGATCACTTAGCAAAAATAGATATCCATGTCTATCTGCCTTCATTAAATCATTTTTCTTTGAAGCAATTAGTGGACTTTTTAAAATTATGTAAGATTAAATACGAATCTGAACGGGTAATGCCACTTCATGTAGTGAACAGATATTGTCAAACACTCCAGTTGAGCGACAATGAAGCGACTTTTCTTGAATCATTTCTTTGCTTTCGGTCATCAAGCGTACGGACTTCGATGAAAACAGGTCCAGTTATTCACTCAAAAGACACTGTCAAAGGACATTCTACAACATACTTTGCTTTGCCGTATGGATTGCACGATGGTGCAAAATATTTTAAAATCATGGGTAGTCAGGTTCCATTCACACCCCCCATGTTCATGTCATATAGATATTACTTTTGACTGATAATGTAGGATCAATTATAATCTCGAGGCGAGAAAATATCTGGATTTCTCCTCGGGCAAAAGAAGCCGTAAAATGTTCAAATTTCTCTGAATTACTTTTTTTCGTTGGTATAGAAACTCGTTTGCCTCTAGTTGCATGCTTAATCTCAACTTTGAAACTAGAGCCAGCATTTCCTGAAGGAACTGCAAGTGTGATTCTGCCATGTTGTACCCTGCCTAAAACCCTGATAAAAGCACACGAAGTTACTAGCGTAAAAAGATTTTAAAGGAATTTAAGGGAATTAGCTGGATATCCGACACTGTACGAATGATAGAAAGTAGGGTTCCTGTTTAGCGTAATAGTTACATAGAAAATAAAACTCTCCCTCAATAACTTTCAAAGAATTACCGTCATGTGTCTTCAATGCAAGGCATCGAAAGGCTCTGTATTAGCGTTGAGATGGTGTTTATATCTCAAAAACTGTGTGGGGAGAAGAGGCATCAAAAATTATCAGAATAAGAATAAGTAAATAATGAATACATTGAACAATATTAATGTGATTGCAGCGCATACGAAATCACACTAATTGTATTCTGTTATTACCATCGCTTGGAAAGAGGCAAGAGGTTGTCTCTCAATTAAAATAAGCGCTGAGAAATTGTGAAATAGACTGCAAAAGAGAGTCAACTGTTTAAAATGGTTCGACAAGATATATGACTTTGAAAAATGAAAGCGAAATCTCAGAGTTGCCCCCCTAAAAACGAACACACTCCATGATCACTGCCATGAAAAATGCTTGAGAGGACATTAATGTTCTCAATATTCGGAATTTCAGTGGCAGTTAAATGAAGTGAAAACTCCAATGAAACGAGAGAGCATCGTCTGCAAGCTATTTACGAACTATTGATAGAATTGATATTTTAACTCTTTTATATTTTCAATATGGCGGCACTGATATTGTTATTTTGAGTGACAGACATGATCATTGTGCTAATAATTTTGCACCAATTATTCGCGGCAAATTTATCGTTTATGTCAGAAACAGTCTTGTCATTTCGTTTTTCATGTCTTTAAAGTTCTTCTAATACTGTCTGTTTGCCAATTTTTTTTAATCTTTGCATAATTAAAATTTTTATGAGAGCAGCAATGTTTTAATCCTTTTTTCATTTTGATTTTATGTTTTTATTCTATCGGATGCTTCATATTCTGCCCCATCTCTCCGGTTATAATGAGAGACATTACATAAAACATGACTGGAAAGAAGATGGGGGTAAATCACTGAAAATCATGTCTTAATTTCATGCTTCAGTGCCTCGTTCTTAAATTGAGAATGATGCAGACTTTGTTAATACTGCCTCAACAGTAAGAGCAGAGAGAAGTTTTCCATTAATGGCCAAAATAGTATCACTTCCGTAGTTGGTAAGTGCCCTTAGGCAGATTACAGCTCTAGCTGTCCGTGTCTGAAATCCATACATCACAGGTTTTCTCACTCTTCATCCTTTGCTATTTACCTTAGCTGAGGGTAGAGATAGATTCATGTATTTCCCAAATGCATTACTGCCAAGGGAACCTGGCTCGTCGAGTCCATTTTCTTTGCTGTTAACTATGGGGCAATCGCTCATGTTTCTTTTCCTCCTCTTCATTCCAGCACTTCCTTTTATCAAAATCCTAAACTTCATTTTTCATTCGCAAGAAGAGCCTGACCAACAATGACAATCCTCATCGGAATAAGAGGATTTAAACCGATTCGTCAAATCTCCATCCCTCAACGTTATTTGAACATACAACCTACTGATGGCCAGGAGGCTATCTTAATGATTGAGCTATATTGGCGGGTCTAGGATATTCATATATAGATGTATATGGGTTTATTTCATTATTAGATAAATACATTTATACATTTTTTTTATTTCACAATTTTTCACACATTACATATACAAAACGAAAGTTTTGGAAATCATTTTCAATTGGAATAAAAATAGGAGTGGAGTTTGACCATGCAGCAACCAGCCTTGTCTTTCTTCGCGTCTGTATTCCTTCTGAATTTTCCATTCACTATACGCCTCGTTCCGCCATTTTTATCAACTTCTGACATTCCTGTTCTTTGAATCCCTTCCCCATAACAAGATGACCTTTCTCTGAAAAGATAACAAGTAAGTAAAGTCCCAGATTTTTCCCCTCCGCTCGCTCCTAAACTGGGAACCATGCAACGTGCACTAGAAAAGATCATGCTTAATATCACACTGAAAGATCTCTAGACAGTTACATTATATTAAAGAGGAAACAGGAGCGGAGGATATCATCAGAAGATCCATTGTAAAACTCAAACGGCAACGGGCAGGCCATACTGCAAGAATAGCAAACAGGCGCCGGACATAACGACTCGCAACGTTGACTCCCAGAAATAATATGCAAAATCGCAGACAGTAAAAAAAAAAGATAATATGACTACTTGGATGAGTTGATAAGGTATTGTCAATGCAAGGTCCATGATAGAGACACCATGTGAATCTTTAGGCGAATGCTTAATGACGGGGGTTGAAAGGCTGATGGTGATGAAGCACACATTTTTTATAACTAATCTCTCCTCGCGTACCTTTCTATCCTCGGTCTCACTTGTAACTGTCACCTTCCTATTATGATACCCCCCCCTTCGGGGAACACAGCTAGAGAAATACTACTAAGACAAATTCAGGAAATATTGTGATGTTTTGATAATAACGATCCATTGATGCATTTTATAATCAATGTTTTTGGATGTCTGGATTTCATAACCTTTCAGTCAATTTATCTCTCTACCATCATATATTCTATATCTCTTTCAAGTTTCACTAATACATTACTATCTGTATTATCCTTTTCCTTCTTTATATATATATATATATATATATATATATTATATATATATATATATATATATATATATATATATCCTGCTGTATTTCAAGTTAACTGAGAGGAGCAGGAGAAAAGAAACAAGAAAGCAACTGGGCATTGCCTCTGGTAGATTAAAAGCAACAGCTGCATATGAATGGAGAATGGACGAGAAACAAGTCGCTGGACATTTAAAAGACATCTGGATGAAAATAACCTTTATCGTATATTATTCTGTAAGCGAGTAAATATCACTGACATTCTCTTCCAAAAAGTCACAATCCACCTCACTTGCACCACGTGTTCTTAAAAGGTTCGCCAGCAGCGAGAATAATATCAGCAGCTGACATTATGCGATAAACCTTCACTGATCCGGTGCTATTGGGACCTGGTGCGTGCCGGATCAGAAAAAGTCTTGATTCACAGAAGAAAAAAAACATTTAGATAATACTTTACGTAGTTCCAACACCTGTCTGTCGATGTGTTTACTAATACAAATCAAACTAAATTCTAGTGAATCTGTTCGGAAAAAATGTCTCCAAGATGAATGCTTTTTATTCGCTACTTCACTAATCCGGCACCATTCGAAACTGTGAAATGTCGGATTAGGGGAAATGCCAATTTTCAGGATGATTATCCTATTTTATCTTAAAAGTATGTGAACTGTTATGAGTTAGATTATAAAGGAACAGAAACATTGGATGAAAATCAAATGAAGTTTTTTTATGAAGTTATCTACGATACAGGCATTAACGAATGTAGAAAACATGTGAAAATTGCTTGCCTGTATTTACAAGAGTACGTTAACAGGTGAACCGATCAAATGCGACCAATGCAAATTCGCAGCAGATTGAACAGTGCATCGAGAAATTTGAAATTACAGTGGCTTTGAAAATTTGAAATTAGAGCCAAATTAATGCCTATTCTATTGTACTAGATATAAGTAAAGTTTCACCTGTAAGGGCTGAAATATGGATCAATACGAAATTTTGCTTGAAAGGGGACCCGCCCCCAGCTCAACATTTGCGTATTTCCCTTTCTTTAAAGAAATCTGTGTTCAAACTCTTGGGAGGGAAAAAGTATCATATCTAATGCCTCTGGGAACTTCCTGTAACACATGCGCAGAAAGAAACTTCGTATGAAAGATCATGTTCTCTATACAAGGCTTATATTTCTATAATCAAGTACATATATGCAATGCAGGTTATTGAATGTAGAACTTAAATGTGTTTCAAAGTAAATCATCAGTTTCGACAAAGCTTTTGGGAATATAGTTGCTCTCACCTACTAACCACAGATTTGCTATAAGAAGTATTTTTGAAATTCTTCAAGGCCCAAAATGTATACTTGATTTATCTACGCAAAATTGATATACTTCGTAGCAATACATAAATGTAAGGCTTGTGAAATTACGGATGCATTTTATTGTGGAATATTAACGTCTTCTGAAAATGACGCAATAGATAATTTTTCTATCTCGAAGAAAGTGGCTGTTTATCACTGGTGACCCTGCTTTTTCTCTGTTGTTTGTCATTTGATATTATCGATATTCAGAACGTCTTCAAATTTGCCTTTCATTATAATTCCTTATCATTTGACTAATCCACCTCTGCTGCCTTAATGACGGAAATATACGAAATCTGTGGACACACCTTGCGTGTTTTAAACGTAGATGATAGAGATTTGCGATCCAGTGGGCTTGGACAACCGCGTTTTGTTGATCCTAAAACGGATCAGTTTCATATTGTTTTTGCTTTTTTACTTTTGAGTTTTTATAACCATTTAAATTCAGTATTTTTGTCACGTCATTAGAACATACATGAAGTACTATTTTACTAATTCAATTGCATAAATAGAATTCTATTTTACAACGTCAGTTTTGGCCGTTATTAGTATGACAGAATTCATATGCACGTGGATTATTTCAGGTGTGTTTGTTATGCCTCTTCAGGCATATTATACTCTATTGGATATTTACGTTCCAACTTGAAACCAAATCCATAATACATAAAAACATTCAAATGTCTATATATATATATATATATATATATATATATATATATATATATGTATATACAAACAACATCCACAGCTCAACACATATTTATCTATCAGACTCTCTTGAAAATTCAATTTAGCAAATGTTCTCACGGTCTTTCCATAATTCATCGTCGAACTCTTAGTCTTGGGTGTTGACCTTATTTTTGTTTGTCACAACAATGACAATGACGTTACCAAAAACTAATGTGACGTCATGAGGGCACGAATGAGTGTTTCGTACGCAAAAACTAGTGACGAGTTCAGTCTCTAAACTCAGATCGACTTGTTTCATGATAGGAACTACTTATAATCACTCCAATAATCTTTTATTTGGCATTGATCAAGAAACAAAGGGAGAATTTTCAAAAACTCAAATGTGAAACCTACGGGTGGTGGGGGGCAAAAATATTTTTTCAGGCATAAGAAGTAAATGTTTAATTTTTCAGACCTCAGGTCCCATAAGACCGACCCGTGTGTGCGGTAGACATTATCCTCTCCGTGGCATACCAGCAGCCGAGCAAAAAATGAGAACCAAAAACTCGATTACGACAAATATGTGTTAGTTTGTTTGCATTATATTGTTTCCTCTCTTTTTTGTTTGTCACTGACATACTGACATATCACAAATAGCAATAAAGATTAGAAGACTTGGCTACACAATATTTTACGCTAAGGCAAACGAAATGAGTGAAACGTGAGTCGATTTCCATTGCGTCAATCTCACCTGGAGCCAAAGTTGGATTGTCAAACATCCAAGTAAATAAGTATCGCCAAATCTATTTCCTTGGATATTTGACAATCAGATTCCATCTTCTTTTCGGTCGATCATAGACTTCGGGTACCGGAGGCAACAAAACAAACATTATCGTACGGATTTGATCATCGTTATTGATGCGTATACTTGTAAATATCGAGATAGATAGATAGATATGGACATAAGTAATTGGACGGATGTGAATGGTGAGATCAATAGCTGTACAGAAAGATAGATATAGATGGACTGCAATAAATATATAAATAGATTGATATTTAGACAGCGTGATCGATCAATAGATAGATATGGAACGACTGCAATAGATGGATAGATCGATAGAAAGATATGGCCATAATTGATGGACAGATATGAACAGTGTGATCAACACCTATATTGGAAGGTTGATAGATAGGTAAATAGAGACAGAGAGCAATTGATAGATAGATTGATAGATATGGACATCATTAATGGACAGATATGAACAGTGTAATCAATAGCTATATAGAAAGATCGATATATAGATATAGACAGACTGCAATAGATAGATAGATAGATTGATATGGACATAATTAATGGAGAGATATGAACAGTGCGATCAATAACTATATAGAAAGATTTATTGTTAGATATAGACGGACTGCAACAGATAGTTAGATAAGGACTGGCTACGATTGATAGATAAACAGACATCGATCGATAGATATGGACCAACTGCAATAAAGATAAAGATATGAAGCAACCGCAATAGACTGACTGTACGGACAGACCCAGATAGGTAAATAGATCGGAAGATAATAACATACTGTACTAAATAGATTGTTTTTAAAAGCGTACAATAGTCTGGCCACACATTTTTGATAATACCGTGTTATTTAATACTTAAATCTGTTGTCTTAGTTTTCATTTTCCTTGGAGTTTTTTGTTTGGAACTGGTCACCAGTGCTTAATGAAATAAGAAGATTGATACTTCAGGAAGCTTGCCAAATCTTCGGAAAGCCGACGTCAATAAATTGTATGAAACGAGTCTCAGCTGAACCTGACACAGAGCTGGGACTACAAAGGGGGATCACTCTGGGAGGAACAAACTTGCTAATGGTCTACGAAACGGATTATACATTGTATATTCCTGTCACGATTCTGATTGAATAATTGATAAGATAGAGGAAACAATAAACCTAACAAAAATCAACACACACACACACACACACACACACACACACACACACACATATATATATATATATATATATATATATAGTCCAAAAAATCTTTACAACTTTAAACCCTAAACATTAAGAAAAACTTCAATAGATTTTTTATGAGTCACTTCAGTAACCCAATCCCAAATATCTGTCAATGCAACTCGTGTGATCTTCCAAAATGTTTTCCCTATCATATATATATATATATATATATATATATATATATATATATATATATGAACACAGACACACATACACACACACATATATATTCAATGCTCTTCCATACGATTAGAGCACTCTGGTGGATGGGGAATATAAAGTAA
Source organism: Thysanoteuthis rhombus (assembly GCA_963457665.1). NCBI lineage: Eukaryota > Metazoa > Mollusca > Cephalopoda > Oegopsida > Thysanoteuthidae > Thysanoteuthis > Thysanoteuthis major. The sequence continues at coordinate 47,027,521 of OY735213.1, forward strand.
ATAATAATATACATTGCATAAATTCAGCCTTACTGACGCTCTAGTTCTTTGGAGCAGAAGGTAGGATACCAGCCCCCAGGTCTGAAGCGAAGGATTCAATCCTACCTCAAGGCACTGGATGGTAAAATGGATAGTCTATAGCCACACTGAATAATTGTAATACAGCGAAACGGCAGTCTGTGGATGACAAAACAGTACATATATATATATATATATATATATATATATATATATATATATATATATATATAATCAGTAAAGGTATATACGTAGATTGAAACGATATCTGAGAGAATGATTGTGTGATTAGGTCAAATAAGGACGTGTTTTCTTTGATAGATGGGAAAAGTTTAGATAACTAAGTTTGTTTTTTTCATTAAAAAAATACCACTTTCAGGCGTGGAAATTTGAAGTGTATATTTACTATTATGTAAACATTTTTTTTTTTTGTCCAAATGAAAGTTTCCAAATGGACACTCTTATGTTTCTTCTTTTTTCAAGTATCTCAATTATTCAACATTGAATACTTTAGAAGAAAGGATTGCCATTCAGTGTTAATAGATACATGCATACATACGTATACATCGTTATATCGGATAGTTTATGTCCGACGGAATTTGAAAATCGTTGAAACAATTTATTGGGAAACATATTTCATCCGGTTTCAGCCAAAATATGTTTCCGAATAAATTGTCTCAAAAAATATCCATTGCGTACATTCACACAAAAAATGAATGGCAATATTAGAAGTTTAGTTTTGAATCATTGAAACGTTATACCTGATGTTCAGTCCTTTATTTTGAACTTCAAAAGGTAAATGATACAATGAAATAATTTTTCTTTGTGTCATTTGAATGAGATGTTGGAAATTGTGTTTATTACATGAGTCAAAACAAATAGGTTATATTTAAACTCGCAGTTTGGTAAATACATCATGAATTCTAAAACTGGAACCTGTAATAATTAGAAGACACACATGTGTATATGTTCATATACAGTCAAACACATCTGATTAAAAAAGTAATTATTCCCAAGCCATAATTACTGAGACGTAAAAGTTATAAAAATCGATGACAGAAGCTTTTAGGACATTGAAATTACGAATCAGCTTTTTCAGTGGGGGTTGTATTAATCGAATTATCTCTTTTTTGAAATAATTGAATTTCTTGTCTTCAGATACCAAATGTAATTTCGTTCTTCATATTTCTAAAGTTGCAATACCAAATAAAACCTTGTGTAGCATGAGACATCCTGAAAGAATGACACCCTCCTCCATTATGCATATATGATTTCATTTAGAAGACTTTAAAAAAAAAACATCGAAAGGGTATCTTGACTTGACTGCAGCAAACATAGTGGAAATAATTTTATACTCAGTGGGAAATATCAGTTTTTTAATCGTAAGCCGTGTCTGGAAATGAGGTTTGAACAGTAGATAATGCACGTCTGTGAGCTCGTGACCAAAGATAGACGATGTTAAGCATCTCTGACGTACACAGCGTAGTAGTACAACATATAAAGCCAAGTGACGAGGGACGACCCGCATTTTGTTTGTTAGGAGCCAACCAATTACAAAAGCGCCTTGAGGCGATATGATGTGAGTATTTGGCTAATTCCTCGTTCCAATGAAATGTTCAGATAGAGATTTTAGTTGTATATAGCTAGCAAGGGAACTCTGCTCTATTCAATTCCCACAGCACTAGACTTGGGTGTAATTTGAACAAGAGATCAATGTCCAAAATTTTAAAAACCCTCTGCCGTACAATTAACCCGCATTTTACATATTATACTTGTTGTGATACGTTTTGGAGTTATGCTATTATTATTTCGTCCCTGCCAAACATTTTTTCCTTTTTTTTTGTTTTGTCTATCTATTCAATCATTGTTGTACAAAACTGTCGAACTTGTTCGGTTTTTAAGTAATTCTGCAAGGTTGGCTGACAGGCTGGCTACCTATGCATATCTCACGGGCAGGTGCCACTTCAATTGAACTGGAGGACTTAAAATCCAAATACTCATTAACATATCTAAAAACTTTTTTATTTTTAAATCTCCCTGATATTCAAGTTTTCAAGGCACATTAATTGACAACGTAATTTTATGCTAATTTGGTTTCTCATTCTGTGTTTGCGCATGTTTTTTGAAAAATTCGGACAATAATACGAAAAGTTGAGAGGAGTAACTTCACTGGCCACCCCCTTTTGCTTTTTTAATCGATCACCCCCAACACAGCGTGCTGTTAGAAACAGGTGACGGTTTCTCATGAGTGATTGGCCAAATCTGTTTATCTTTCTTTCAGTTAGTTTCTCGGGTTAGTTTATCTTAGATACTTGTAATACTGGGATTTTTTGTTAATAGGATTGCATCAGGGCAACGAATTTGGTCTCAATAACCGGCTTATCCGATTGACCAAATAATGCACATAGTTCCCGATGGAAAGAAACTTACAATCATTGTTTGAAGCAGGAACGGTTCCAAGGGAGTTAACTTATTCCAACACGATGCATCACATTATATTTTTCGGAGTTCGGTCATTTCACATTCAACTTTAGTCACGAACTGAAAATATCTTGAATGTAGTTATTTTAATAATAAACATATATGTTTGTAGCGATCAAAAATTTTATTTTTTGAAATGGTAATTCGGTAGCACTACTGTTTGGTCCAAATAAACGAAGTAAATTTGCAATCATTACGTTTGAATCGTTTTTGTTTTTTTTATGAAATTGGTCCAATCATGCGATAGTCTCTAAAAACCTATGGCAGTCTTGAGCAGAATCTGCAGTATATACTATTGTGATCTCCATCGAAAAATGGAAACTTAAAACTGACCAAACAGTGTTTAGTTGTTTTTTTTAATGTTTTAATTATCACTTCCGCAATGCTTACATGATTGTTTCTCAGAGTGAAGTAAATAAAGATATTCGGTTCCTAAGAATGCTCCAAGGAAAATGTAATGCAGTAATTAGGTGAAGACGAAAGATTACACACACATACACATAAATATATATGTATATGATTTAGAAAGATTCATAGCATGAAATACTGAATTTATCACAAAAGAATTCAAAAAATACCAGAAAATTATTTCCTAATATCTGTGAATGTAATTTATGCATTTTTCCAGTTCTTTTTAAGCTCCCCACAGACTTTGGTATTATGTTACTATGTGTGAATTTTTCTTCATTTGTTTATCATGTAAGAGTTTTCGGCATTGAAAAACAAATTATTCCTATAACATGGCTCCCCATCAATATTGATCAAACATCACCATCCGCAAGCAATGATTTTAATGAATAGTTTTGCTTTTTATGGCCGTATATATATATATATATATATATATATATATATATATATATATATATAGTGTGTGTTGTTGTACAGTATGTATATGTATGTATATATTAGTAAATGTGTACAGTTTTTAGGTAAAACTAGAGTCTACATTTCCTGAAGGAACTGCAAGTGTGATTATGCTGCAGTAAAGCTTACCCTTCCTTCCAAAAAGCCAGGAAAAAAAAACAGGAAATGCTAGCAAAAATGACAACGACCCTCGCAAGGAAGGTAATCGTGTAATTCAAATCCGTGTAATGGGCGGGAAGTGAAGAATCGAATTCGTATTTTAGTTACATTGTAAATAAAACCCTGTAAATCTTTTTGAAAAAATCTTTAAAACTATATATAAGCACAATACACAGCATCAAGACGCACCATACGCCGTCGGAATGGCGTTGGTATAACTAAAACTCTACGGGGAGAAGCAGCCCCCCAAAATGAATGGAATAAGATTCAAGAAGTACATACAACAATAGTGAGTTTGTAGCGCACGCGCAAACGCAGTAATGAAAATGGCTGACAGCATTCTTCTGTAAAGAATGCTTCCTATCAGATCGACATTGATAGCAGGTAAACAAAAAAAATACATTGCTTCCAAGTTGTACCACGAAACCATGAATTTGAAGAGACTAATTTGATTGGTTATCATCATGTGTATCAGAATCTAGAAGTGCTCTACTAATCTCAATATATTCCACGCTATTCATGCGAAATCATCACAGCCAATAGCATCTTTTCGCATTTTATGGATTTTATGTTCGAACTGGAAATGATATCGATGCACGACATCTTAAGGTTTGTAACTAAGACGTAATAAGTATTTCTAAAGGAATATATTAATAGTAAATGTATTTTACTCATGTTCCATCAAGCTACACCCTTTGAATATGGACAGACTCTCCAAAAGCTGTTATTAAATCAGACGATGTATGTAATTCTAGGTGGTTAAGTACGAATATATCAATAGGTCTCAGTACAAAGGCTTTACTTATTAACAATGGTCTATGATTCAATTCCTCCGGGAGACAGGCAAACTTTTTCTCAATAAATCTAAAACTTGTTATACACTTTTCAATCAGAAAACTTACTAAACATTCAGATATATCTAGTTTCTCAATTTGTTTTTCACTGGAAACTTTGAATGGATATTCTAGTGCTTCTTTGCCAATTTCGTTTCTACTGCGTCACTGATTGTCTGCTCCTATTTCTTCCTTGAAGAGAAAAAATAAGCATAAAAGGTTTCGTGAAAGGGATCTTCTCTGGTGTGAACTATCCGAAATATACTAAATTTACCTCACACAAAAGAACATTTAATATTTTGCATATACTTTTTTCATTTTTTATCAATAATTTTGTGTGGGTTTTTATCTTTGTTTAAATCTAATTTTTTTTTCTGCTACGACTCAGGACGTCATTTTACAATTAGGAGTAAACAGCACGATTCGTTATAAAGACAAAGACTGAATGAGATTACAAGGTTTCATCCAATAATGCTAATTATAAAAAAGAAACAAATTTTTTTTTGTTTCATTCTGACTACAACTCTGAAATTACAGTAGATATTCATATTTGTTTTTCGAAACTGCTCCTATATTTAGTACATTTGATTTTGGTGGTTGAATACTTTATCTGTTTTAAAGAGCTTTTTTTTAATTTTGCTACTCGGTAAAGCTATGCCTATATCATTCGATATATATATATATATATATATATATATATATATATATATATATGGGGGGGTATTTGATTGATCACTTTCGTTTTTTCTGTGGCCCTCACTCAATTCCTTGCGAAGCTCAACTAGGTTTGGAGTACATACTCAGTGTACGTAGGGGTGTATTCTGAGAGAAAAGGTTTTGTGGAAAGAACATTCCAAATGGGATAAAGGGGGTCCTATTTGCAATGTAACCAAAATGCTAAACTGAATCCCTAATTTCCATATTATGTACATGTATACATATATTTAATAGCTAGACACCGAAAGCTATCAATGATCTTGATGTACTGAGCTAGGCCTTCAATATATTCTATAGATCGGCTCGACCAGAATTGGTCACAGCTAGGGTGATCAGAACATATGTTTCTCGCGACATTGCACAATTAATGGGGAAATACTAAAGTCGCAGAATCATGTGACCAATACGTCATTTAGTGCAGGTGGGGATTCGTTGCGATAATCACGTTCAAGTCCTCCTTCCCAGTATTTTCAAAATATCGAAAGTGATCAGGTTATTTGAAATATGAAAACCAAGTCCTTTATTTGATCTGTTTTTCTTTTCAATCCCACGTTAAATATCTCTGATAGATTGTCGGCAATAGATCATCGAGTTGTGCATTGTTTTTTGTTTTTGCTTTTTCTTCAACAACAACCACCGTGAGAGTAAATAACTGACGATGAGTATCTTTTTGTTTTTTTGTATTCAATACATAATGATGACTCACGACATAGCTTATCAGTGATCATATGCAAAATTATTGCAGGAATAACATTAGATTTCGCGATAATTAAGACCGGTTTGAAAGATATTGGCGGCGCGTAACCCGAGGCTGGGAAGTCTGGCGGAAGGTCTATGTACAACCACAGTAATATAAAAAAGCCCATGATGATATGTTCAGACGGGCTACAAATCCCTTCGAGAACACTTTTCACATACATCTATTTTTGGCTATTGCGTTCCAAATTTAAAACAAATAAAATAATATCATCCGTATTTTCTGTACTTTGATGTATAAAAAGCAGGGTGATCCTCTGACATTCTCGGCGAAACCCCAAAGTCTGCTTTTGAAGAGAGTTTCTTTTTAACTTTTGTAGAAGCTGAAATCAATAATGCTGCCCCTAGCACTTCAAAACCTTACATCTATAAAGGTATACATCATTCACAGCGATTGAAATGTGCATTATATGTAAGGCTTCATAATTGTCTGTTGTATCCATTATACGAGAAAATCTAGATATGTACGAGTTGAGTGGGAAAGAATTAAGACTTTTCATGTATTTTAAACAACATCAAAGGTACTCTTATCACAGATGTTTTTTTTTATTTAAGACATTTGAAAAACACAACTTTTGCCTCTCTCTCTTTCTCCCATCCCTCTCTTGGTCTCCCTTATAAATGCAAAAGTACGCAATTAGGAATACATATATATATATATATATATATATATATATATATATATATATATATGTATTGGGAAATGGATATGCTTGGTCCAACGGAATGATTATAAATTGCGTTATATTACATAGGAAAGCCTGATATTTTGGATTGTTTTTTCTGTTTACGTTGTCTAGGGTGAGAGATACATCACCCATGAAATGATGGGAGATCGTTTTGAATAGCTGTCTGTATAATATAAGACAATTACAATTATTCTGGATGAATTTGAGATCATAGAATTTATCTTGAAGAAACTTATTATTACATTTAATAATACTAATGTTTCAAAAGTTTTGCATTATAAATGTTTCATTCTTTTTTATGACCGTTCGTTCATATCTTGAATCTGTAAAAAGTGTGATGGGTTTTTGATGATTCGGTCACTAAAATTATAGAAACAACAAGGAGGAAAGAATGGTAAGATTGAAAGAAAAATATATGACCATTTCTTATTAGACCAATGCTAGGTGGTCCAAGCAACTTTCAGGGCTGATCTTTTTTCCAATGTAATCCGAACGAATTTTGACATCTTTGTCTTAATGGCCAGCCTCTCCTATTCCTCTTATTGATAAAATATATTCATACTTGTATCTCATCTGAATGTTGGACCCACTTTTCTCTCTCTCTCTCTCTCTCTCTGTCTCTCTCTCTCTCTCTCGTGCACACACTTATACACACACTTATATGTTTGAGAGTGTTTGTATGCACTTATATGTTAAGTATGTTTTACATATTGTTTCGCGTAAGGAAATTGTTCACTTTGAATTACTGAAAAGAAAAAGTTGAGTTAAACAGTGTAGAGCAAAAGAGAATCCAAGAACATCTATTACAACATTCAGCTTTTACCTGTTTGAATTTTAGTGATATGCTTTCATTAGAAATGAAATTAGTATTTCAATAAGAGTGTAGGAAGAGAGGGGGCAGAAAAAATTGAGTAGTCTAATAAGAAGGGTAGGACATGAGCTAGGTAGTGAGTAAAAAGGTTAGAAAGCTCGACTCTAGAGTTTAGTATTGAACTTCTGCCTCAAGATTTTCTTATTTTCCATTTTGATGCTTTCTAATACGCGTGTTGGGTAGATTTCTTTGATAAAGCTTGAATTATCTCCTGTTCAGGCCCAAAGTGATAACCTTGGTGCTCTCAATAGTTGTGCTTAAATCACATTCTATGCTAATTTAGTTGGCTTTCGGTCGTTGTGAATATTTTACTCTGAATCTTTCCCCTTGGACCAGTTAGTATGGTTTCTATCATGGTTGGGCGAATCAGACGATTTGAACTTAATGGAACCGTTCAGACGCTTGGTATCATCAAGAATTTTAAGAAATAATTCAACTGAAGATCGATCATATCAAAAAAATGTAATGGATCTGATCTTTATATAAGCACTGGATGTCTTAATAACTCAGTTAGTGCTTGTTAATACTGGTGGAAAAAATCACGGATATCATAAAAATTCTATTAGATTATCTTTCGAAAGCGATCTCCTGAACTGGTTTCAGTGGTAGAGTCCATCGTATCCATTGGTGGGTAGGAGATGCTTTCATCAACAGACTTGATATGATTTAGTAGAAGGGTCACTTGAACGGAAAGATAAAGAGAGAAAAAACACACTTCTTGTCATATAAGTGTATAAACAGGTTTTATTTTTCATTCGATTCTCTGATTAAGGACATAAGCACTCGATAAAAATCCCAATGACAAGTGCCCCCATCCCAGTTGAATGGTTGGAAAACCCACGATGCAGTAATGATAAAATATTTATCATTGCACATCAGTGTTTGTGTCAGGGAAGTAGAGCACAAATAATCAGCAGACTTCTACCCAAATTCATTCATATTGATCATGACTTGACCAGCATAACAACACAAACTGTGACCAGTGATCCAAGTGAACCACATGTTCGATTCCTGCAGCAGAAACATTTTTTGGTTGTTTATTCCATTTATGCTATCTATGCCAAGTGACTCATTCTCCATGTAGCATCGAGAAGACATTTCAAATAGACTTGCAAATGATATATCGCATTCATAACTATTCTGTCCGATTATATACCCATTTTCATTTATAATATCATGCGTTTTAGCTAAAAAAATCTCTTAAAAGACAACTTCCATGGAGTATACGGTCAGTGACAAGGTCCTGTTTTTCACAACATGCGTTGATTTTTACAATATTTAAATCGACACAAGTCCAGGTCTATATTCTTAGAATTGTTTATGACCATCCCCATTGGTGAATCCCCCCATCACAGGGTTTGGACCATATTCAGTTCGCTGCAAGGTGCACAGACAACAGTTTTCTACACTCCCAATCTTGTGTCAGGAATCGAATCCGAGACCTTTTGCGTGTGAAATAGACGCTCTAATCATTTAACTATTCAAGCGAACTTAAAATAAAATCAATTTCCATGCAAACAGCGTACATTGAATGACACATACGAACCAATCAGTGATTCAATCTTTCGGTTTTCCCGACCAAGCAGTACCTATGTTGACCCATGCAAATCTGTAGAGATTTCATTGATTGAATCACAAAATGAGTTTTATTTCCTTTTTTAATCAGGTAATGCATCTAGGGCAGAAACTGGGCCTTATTTAGTAGACTAATGCACCTGTGTCGTCAAAATTGATGGCATATTGGAAATTACTATGTTGGCAAGTCCTTACTATTATTAGGAAATTTTGACAAGTGATAGACAAGAAGAACGAGGACTGATGTGTACGTACATCGGTATACTGATATAAAAGTTTTGTTTAATGATTCTTGGAATGGTACTGTCAGATTTTTACAGTTGGTGCATCACGTGATTCAATATGTGTCATCATAAAATAGGGGATGTTATGAACAAAAATCAAAAAGTAATTCATGCTGTGTATTATTTATGATAGTAAACATTTTCAATCAATTATCAAAAAAAATGAAAGGAAATTCGAATTCCATGATTCTATTTTCTTTGAAAATTGTAAATACACAGAAAGTCTTAAAAGATTCAATATTAGATTGAATAGCCATGGTTTTTAATGTTATTCATAATTGGCACTGATTTTTCCTTATGTGTTAATGTGGATACGACTAAATTTTCAGAGATAATATATCGTTTAGACGCAATCATTTAATGTCGATTCTATTCTGTTTATGCTTTAAGATCAAAGATCTCTGATGAAAATAGATGTTATAGAAACGAATATGTCTTTTGTGTGTCTACTTTCGTGATATAATCTAATTCTGGAGGTACTTTTTTATTTTATTTTCTCTGACAAAAATGAAATAGACTCGATATCGTAATCAATAATTGAACAACCATAGCGTGAAAATTTGATGTGATGTAAAGAAAATTTCAATTGGAAAATAGAATTGGTTAAATTGAATTCTTTTTTCTGATAACACCGACGTTTTCCACAATAAATCATCTCAAGAAGATATGAAATAAAAATCTAGATTCTGGATGATGTAGATAATATAAGGCCCCTCAAAAAGGTCAGAAATGCTTATTGTTTCCTAGAAATAAAACAAAATATTTTTAGCCAGAGTCAAGTCTGAAGACAAAACATTATGGCCTGAAGCGCTTGGACACAAACAGACACACACATAAAAAAAGATATAATCTGTGGCCATCTTTGATCGCTACATTTGTTCTATATTTGTGGATTAGTATTTATTCTTTAAGATGATTCTTGAACCGAATACAATTAATTTGTAGTTGTGTTATTATCTTATATTTCTGCCAATTTCCTATGCTGAGTTTGTTTTAATTTTCACTGAAGAGGAGGAATATAGTCAGTACCTTGGGAACCCTAATCAATATCATAGAAAAAGATACTTTTCATCATCATTATCAGTCTTTTAACGTCCGTTGTTGTTGGCTGTGTAGGTTATCTGTGAAAAGGACGATGTCGTCTGTAAATGTAAGTTTACTCAGATATTTGCCGTCTATTTTGATTTCTCAATTCTCCTAGTCCAGTTTTCGAAAGATCATCTCGAGGTAGGCTGTAAAGAGATTGGGTGAAGTGGTATCACTTTGCCTTACTCCTTTTTGGAGCTGGAAAGATTCAGAGTTCTTGCAAAGCCCGATGAGGAAGTTGCTGTGATTGTATATGTTGCAGTACTTTGACGTATACAAGGTTTACATCCTGTTGAGTGATGACCTTAGTGACCATGGGAATTTTTAAAAAGTCAAATGCTTACTTGAAATCTATAACTGCTACAACGAGTGGCATTTTGTATTCTGCTATTTTTTCTTTCTACTGATTTATTGAATGATGATGGTCGATGGTCGAGTAACTTCCTCTAAATCCAGCCTGTTCTCGTGGTCGGTTTTCATCTTGTATTCTAGTAATCCGGTTGGTGCTAAATGGAGTAAAAGTTGCACTGCTTTTTGTTTGAAAGAATTAAATCAATTCCAACAAAATATACAATTACAGTATCAAAAATATAGGAATTCTACACGTGTCCATGTACCACTGAAAGGAAAACCACAGATAGGGGGCCACTGAAAAGGAACATATGAATCAAGAGGGAATAAAGAGAATAAATAAGAAATAAAGAGAATAAAAGGACCACAAGAAGGGAAATTGTGGATTATGAAAATCATTTATTAAACGTTGTCTAATTTGAATATATACAACGGGAGACAATTTAAGATTCTGTATAATTCTATTCTATTCTATAATTTCAATACAATATAACGCAATTTAGGATTCATTTTGTTGGACCAAAATGCCCATTTCTTGAATACAATCTCATGCTTGTGAACATTGATGACGTAATTTTATATCTTCAACCAGAATTAATTTTTTTTTTTCCAAATGATGGTTATTTGATCACAAACGAAACCGTGACGAACAAAATTTAAAATGGCATGACGGCCTGGACAAGCTCAGAAATTATTGGCTACACAACGCCCATGATAGAGCAGGGTGACGATATTTTTTGGAAGGTTTATGTCCGGAGACTGACGCTAAAAGGCTGATGATGATGATGATGATTATCATGCTTTGTGGAATAAATAGTCTACTCAATACTGAATCACCGGAACCCTAAAAATCACGTGATCAACCAACTCGTGTGTGTGTGAGTGTGTGTGTATGTGTGTGTGTTTCTGTGTATGTGTGTGTGTGTTCTTGGTTACATGCAAATTGAAAATTTACTCGGTACATCACTAAACACCGTCAACGAATTTTTTTTGTTTTGTTTTGATTTGTTATAAGTTTTTTTCAAAAGATTCCTTTTTATGTCTCAATGACCCTTCTGATTCATTCATTCGAGAATAATTTATTCTCAGAGCATTACCGTAATGAGAAAAAAAGATTAACAAAATCTTGCACTTCGAGAATACAACTGTACTTCTCTTTATGTTTGCCAATCCAGAAGTTCACCCGGGTACAAGGCATACAATTAGATACTTTTTGGCATATCTCCTCCAACACAAACTGAAACAGGTTTATAGATTTTATTTTCCTTTATTTATAGTGGTCGGATATGCTCGGTAAATTCCACTTGGACGCTTCTTGAGAAAAATTACCTTTGATCTTATCTGGTTCTTTTGGCCAAGAGATCGATATGAATGAATCCAGAATGTAAATCCGAGAGATGAATACCGGAGATTTGGCCAGTCAGGAAACGGAGGCGAAATTGCATATATATATATATACATATATATATATATATATATATATATATATATATATATATATATATATATATATTGAAGAATAGAAAACGAGGAGTACAAAATCAAAAACAAAACTTTCGTATTAAAACGAAAGAACACGCATATTAATTAAACCTGAACAACCAGTTAATTGTATCTGATTTGCTCATTTCACGTTCGGATTTTTATATTTGAACACTTGAAATAGAACGTATCTTTTCTCCTTCAATTAACAACGGTAATCAAACCAACAAAAACAATCAAATATTGCCTTTTACGCTGGATACGGCGAATTTGGCCTTGCTTCAGCCTAACCTATTACCAATTTTTTCCACGCCCCTCGGCCTCCTGATTTACTCTCCACGATGTTTGCGATACATTTATATGAAAATAGAGGTGAAAAGCACGCGAAGTGGTGTCACTTGCACCATCTGCTATCATAGCAGAGTGGAAGAACAATGGATTTATGCTTTTACCAAGGGGATTAGTGTGTATTGATAGCTGATTGCCTCAGTCATAGATTCAACTACTTGCCTACTCTATTCTATGTGCTGCTAACCGATTAGCCTTCTCCAAATCAAAGATTAACAAGGATCGCAAACTTTAAAATAAAAAAAAAATTATTGGATACTAATCACTGATTTTAAGCCAGCCGGCGCTACAATTCTTCTTCTGGAACAACTACGAGAAAAAAATGGCTCAGTTGTATGATGAGCAAGTTTGATGCATTAAATTAGAGGTAAGTATAAATCTCATGTTGGTATTAATTATTGCTATCCAAAACGAACCGGTTTAATGACTGTTGTTCGGTTCAAGTTATTCATGTGTGCTGACAAGTATACCTATTCATATATTCCGATTTCACCAGGCCCTAAGTCTTCATAGTAGAGTCTTGAAATTTTGCATACCCTCTCTCCTCAATGGGTATGGGAATTATTTTTTCCTCTTCGAAGTCCCCGCCCCAAATGATTTTTCAATGGGGGAGGGGGGTTCATTCTTCAATCAAGGTTGCGCCCAGTAGCATTCAATTTTTGTACTTTTAGTGGTGACAGCGGAAAAAAGGTCAAGGGGAGTGACTTATTCATCGATCACAACTTTTTGTGGTAAAAAAATTACGTTTGATCACTTTTTGCATATAGAATAACTTGGGATTGGTCAGTTTTTAATGAATTCACCAATCACAGCGTAACGAAAAGAGATCGTGGTCAACCTAATACTTTTATAGATACCTTCCCATCGAGACATCAAAATGAAATAGAAGCAGGCATTTCACATACCAGATGTATAAATGGTCCCTAAAGCTATCTTTATCATGAGGGTAATAACAAAACGCCTAAACCATAGATACTGATAATTCTTTTTTTAATTTAAAAACGAATTGTTCTTCAGTCTTCTTTATTTTATGGCATTTTAAAATTATTTTCATGTGCCGAGACTGCATCGAAATTTCACTGCAAAGATATGTGCTCACATTTTTACTGACCATTTTACTAAGTGTATTTTCGTGTGTCCCTCTATCGAATATCGCCTGGATTAAACTCTGTTTTATTTGCTTGAATATTCATTATGTTATTCTACGCTAAGAAGTAAGACTATATATATATGTATACATTATATATATATATATATATATATATATATATATACATATATGTATAATTTATATATATATAATATTGAATATTCATTATGTTATTCTACGCTAAGAAGTAAGACTATATATATATATGTATATATATATGTATATAATTTATATATATACATGTATACATATATACATATGTGTGTGTGTATGCGTGCGTATATATATATATATATATATATATATATATATATATATATATATATATGTATGTATCTTTGGATAATATACGGAGTGCTATATTTGCAAATGATAGGGTACGAGGTCAAAAATACGCAGCTGTAGACGTTGTTGTTGCTTAATTCATGAGTATCGATTTATATTTTGTTCTTCTGATGTGAATATGAATACAATGTGCTAATCAATCACCCGATAGAGCCACAAGTCTGTCTTAGATGTTTATTAAAAGCAAATGATGTCGTCTGCAGGTGAAATATAGCTGATAGAGCCAAGACACATGTGGCGAGTGTTCAGTGTCTAAATGATTGGCCTTGCACGCTTTCTTCAATTGTCTCATAGGGAAAAAAAAAACTAAATATACAATTCAAGAAAAAAGATAAATTATATTTTAGTGGATACGACTACACTTGAATCATTCTGAGTAGACCTCCAAAATTATTTTGTCCTCTAGACGAGTTACAGAACAGTGACTAAATAGTGAGTAAAATCACGAAATTCATACTGAATCCGAAGTTTTGTCTCATCTGAGGGTTGCTTTATATTCCAAAACATACGGTATTTTGTCTCAAACTCGAAATGTTTCATCACATTTATATTTTATCTGTACTCTTCCGGTGTTACCGGAAAGTAGAGTGTTCCTATTAAACCTTTTTTGGAACTGAAACGTTGTAAGGCAAAGAAGCTGTTGCAATTATTTTTCAGGTGAAAAATGGTGATAGTGGTTTGTTGGGCTAATTTTTCGAGGGTAGCAGGGATGAAAGGTACTGGATAATGTGAAAGATCGAACAAAAGAGTCGAAAATGCCTCTATTACAGCTCGCTGCAAAATGGTATTTCTTGTTTTCGTTTTTCTACAATAGCAAAAGAGTGACGTGAGACATTTTCAATGCAGGTATAGTTTCAAAATTGGTTACCCGACATAAAACTGGTTTCCTACCTAGTTACAAAGACTGCTGGTGAAGAAATGTGTTCAATCTTGGGTCGCTCTACGTTCCTTCAACTTCTAAGTGATTCTGCCTGCTTGTCTGGCTTGCTGGCCATTTATGTATTTATGAAGGCATTTGTCACGTGTCCGAGCTACACCAATGAAACTACAAAAACATTGTTCATTTTTTGTTTTATTTCTAATCCCGCCCGCCCCAATACACACAAAAGGGATTTACAATGAAATTTTATGCTAATTTGTCTTCGCCTGTCATCATACCTTTTTTGTTTTTTTTTAGGTTAATTTTTTCAATCCCAGACTTTTTAATGATGCAGCAAAAGGCGAACAAAGTATCCTATTCCTCGATCAACCTCCTTTCCCAATTTTTTAATTGATGACCCTTATGGCATGTTGTCAAAAGACGTCAGTCAAGTGACAGTTTCTATTGAATGACAAACTTGACTCATTTTAATCATTATTCATAAGAAAGATCCACAGTTCAAGTCAAAAGTAGATACATTCAGAAACTCCTTCGTGCTTTTTATTTTGTGTATCTTTCCCGGCAACGCTCAAGGTGATGTTTCCTTGGGATTAAATAATTCTTTTACAGTACACATTTAATAATTGTGGAAATAAATACTCCAAACGAATAAAACTCGAATAAAACAGATTTAAAGCAGGTCTGGTTAGTCATTCAATAGAAAACACTATGCGATCAATGTCTTTTAGCAGTATGCCATATAGGGATGATCAATTCAAAAATCAATGAATGAATGGGCTACTTTTTTGCCAAAGAGTTGATTTTTTTCAAAAGCTTGCGGACACAAGGTGAGGGATCCATACAGAATAACTATACGTTGCAAGTTTAACTCCTCCTTAAAATCCTAATAAGGGGGAATAAAAAAAGTTCTTGGCATAATAATCACATTTTAGCCCTCTAGCTCCATTGATCCGGCATATAGGCACGATGCATGCAGAGTCAGCCAGCCAGCCTACCAGAAAACTAAGAAACTGAGCAAAACTCACGGTGACAGTTTTGGTTGCCGGTTTCTAATAAAGTAAAGATTGCCAGGATCAATCGTTAAGTTTGGATGCTATTTGGATTGGTTAATTATTCTGTAAATTGTATGCTGTGCGCAAATACCAGGAGGGAAATATATTTAGTTGAACGAGTAACGTCCCTTTTAATGCAACATCTGGTGAGTCAAGCCCTGAATGTCACTAATTTTCATATAAGAACCATTTAATTACTGTTGATGTTAATGCATTGAGAACAGAACACCAAGAGAAATAGATAGAGAGTTAAATATATATATATATATATATATATATATATATATATATATATATATATATATATATATAGAGAGAGAGAGAGAGAGAGAGAGAGAGAGAGAGAGAGAGAGAGAGATAGGGATATAATAAAGTAATTGATTACAGTACATAGATAGATAGTTAGATAGATAGGTAGGGATAGAATAAAGTGATTGATAACAGTGGATATAGATATGAATAGATTAGGATAGATAGGTGAACAGATAGTTAAATACTCAAACAATTGCATACACCTGTCTAATTATTTGAAATCAAATGTAGCTAAAATATATAACGGTACATTTTATGCTACACGCGAATGCTTTCGTATTATCCAAATTAAACAGCTGTTAGTTAAATATCATTTATCCTGCTATAAGAAAATGCATCTACTATATTATTTATTAATTGGACAGACGCGAGTCAAATATACCTACATTTATCTTAATTTAAAACAAGTGTGCCAGTGCATCTATAATTCTCATCAGCTAAACCTAAGACTATGAACTGAATTTAAAAGGGAGGCAATCTTTGTCACGATTCATTTTCTTTTTTTGCTTTCTTTTTATGTCCGTCGAATTCTGGAATGAAATGAATAAGACACAAGGAAACGTTCATATCGAAATACTGATAAACGTACTTGTCATCTGTTTTCTCTTTCATCTATCGCTAAAAGGGTTGAGATCCAACAAAATCTATTGAAGAAACTATTAAATAGGCAACAGGAGAAGCAGGAGAAACATAATACCCGTACGATACAAATACAGATCTTAGTCCATTAATGTGTCACGAGGTCCTGCTGGTAGGTTAAATGAATAAATAAAAAGTAAGTGAGAAAATGTATATTAGCAGATCGTGGGGTCATTGAATACGTAATTAAACTGGGTTGCGTCTGAAAAAGGAACCTTGCGATGGATTAATTTATCTAAAGCAATGAAACTCTGTGCTGTGTGTTTGCTTATCGTATAGAACTGTCAATCCTGGAAACTTATATACCAACGACATGAAAACCAGGTTGTCAATGGCCTTAAGTTGATTCATTGTCGCCATTGGATGTAAATAATTAAAATCTGATGAACACAATAAGAAAAACCCAACAGAGAATATTTTGTTCCCTGTAAAAAAATGAAGTGATGATTATATGACTATTGCAAGGATCGTAGGCCGTTTTTAGCTTGGAACAACGGTTTAATTGTTTGTTTTTTTAATTTTCTTTGATAGAAACTTATGTTTGTTTTCTAGACAGCCCTTATCTTTCTTTTTTTACATTATTTGGCCATTCAGGTTTCCGATCATCTTGGATACATGGGTACGATGCATTTTATTGTTGGTCTTATTCTACTAAACACACAAACTAAAGAGAGCCCTCATATCTCATGATTTGTTTGATTTACTAGACCCGTTGAAAATATCCAGGTGACCCACAAAACAGTGCATGGAATAGTCCCCAGGCTTGTGTGATATGCAAGTAACCAACCCAACCCTTTAAACAATGGGTTTATGTGCCAGGGAACATCCAGATCGATTTATTGGGGTAAGATCTCGAAGTCGTCGGTTTTCTGTTGTCATTTCTTCCTTTCTGGCATATGCCGGAGCCAACAGTAGAGATCTGCTGCCCCTTCAATAGAGTATTCTGACAATAGTACCAATGACTGGAAGAATATCAGTATCAGTTTGGCGTGAAGCAATTGATAAGACATATATATATATATATATATATATATATATATATATATATATATATATGGTGTAATGGCTTTGAGAACCAACGATCATACTATGTTAACCAAAATCCACTTGTTTCTGCATTTACACTGGAATTATTTGTAAATTCTTCTTGAAAGGATCCTCTGTTGCTCACCATGGCACGGTTTCGGGAAATTAAAATTAGTATCGCTGTTCCATCATGGTTTCCCGGTAGATTTGATCAAACGCCACCTCCTCTCAAATTATGATGTTCACAATTCGGTTGTTTGTTTAGATTATTACCGAGAGCCACAGCACCCTTGCTACTTGGATAAGCAGAAGGTTACTTTAACCGTATATATCTGAATAGTCCAGTATACCAACCATACAGCTTTAGCGTTATAAGGACAAACCATCTGAACCGAAATTGACTTGTGTCTGCGTTTACACAAAAGTTAAAGTGAATTCTTCGTGAGAGGATATTCAGTTGCTTTACATATATATATATATATATATATATGTGTGTGTGTGTGTGTGTGTGTGTATGTGTGTAATTGTGCATACGCTTCTTCATTTTACTGACTTAAAATCATATAACAGTTTACAAAAGCTTGAAAGAAATTGATAATCATATAGAGAATAAGATCGGTGAAGCGTCATAATACCATTTTGAATGTATCTGGAATATCATTGAAATATCTATTGTACAAGTTTTTAATTCAATTTTTCTCGTTTGAAAATTGGCATTTTCATTTTAGGATTTGTATTCAGAGCAATCTTAATTTTTTTGCTTTTTATGTCATTGACATTTTGGAAAGTTAACACCAAGTGATAATTAAATTGACTTTCAATGTGTTATTTATATATATATATATATGTGTGTGTGTGTGTGTGTGTATATATATGTGTGTGTGTGTGTATGTGTGTATGTGTGTGTGTCTATGTGCCTGTGTGTTTGTCTTTGTGTGTGTATAAGGAATACTATTTCCAATGTATTAATGTATCCAACAATAACTGAAATCACCTCCGAACAATAAGTCCATTCGCTCACTTCTTGTCATGTGACACGACCTCAACAAAGCATTGGCTAAAACCAAACTTGATATGAACAGTATTTAAATTCGAGCAAAAAAAAAAACAGATTTTCTCTTGAAAATCTTGGAAATTACTTGATATACATCCAAAGCGCTTGGTCAAATATATTGTTTGCATACATTGGACCCAGATATGTATCCTCATTCTTGTGAGCAAATAAGGAAAGCTAACTAAAAAAAAATTAATTTAATTCTTTGTCCGTCGTATTCTACCAGACATGCATTAATGAAAGAATCCTGCCTCAACACATCACTTATTTATAAATGTTTACTGTTTTCAGTTCAGTTCTTCTCTCTCTCTCTCTCTCTCTCTCTCTCTCTCTCTCTCTCTCTCTCTCTCTCTCTCTCTCTCTGTTAGATGCAATGTATCTTTTATAAAATGTTTAGAAGAAAATAAGTCTCACGTTGATTGTAATTGTGTCATTGAACGGATAACTGTACGATTAGTACAAATAAAAAAATCAAAAGGATGTAAATCTTCTCTTTTCATACGAATCTACTTCGAAACAATTCATAAAAGAGAGAGAAAACCTATAGCAGTTCTTAATTATATCTATGTACAAGAAAATACTTTCAAATGCCCTGTTTAAATGGACTATTTCATATTGACTCGAATATATTCTGACCAGATCCGCCGAATCAAGGCTAAAGGGGATTATCCAAGGATTAAGTCACATCAAATATGCTCTCTGGCCTCGAACGGCGTCCGAGAGATTAAAAGCCATGATACTATTAGGATTATGATGAAGTCCAAAAGTCAAAGGTCAACATTGAGGGTTGCCAATAATGATCACGAATACTAAAATCATTAAAAACAGAATTGTAAGTAAAAAAAAAAGTGAAACATAAGCAAACATACTTCAGCATCAAAAGGTACAACTCTAAGGCTCTTCAACGTCAAATGTTAAGTTATTTTCAGGAGAGTTCTCACGTGAGAACCTAAATTCAAGGTAAAAATGAAAGTGGATTCTGATGCGAGTTACTAATTTCAGGGGTGGATCCAAGCTCTTGAGCATCGGTCCCCAATCTTTTTTCCTAACTCCATTATTGAGCTATGGATATAACAGTCTTTTGTCAGATTTTTCCATTTCTTCAATGTATGATTCCTTAGGATTTCAGGGAGGAAGGTTGTTTTTTTTCCATGTTTAGAGATTCTTTTTTTTATTTGAACTGTCAAAGGAGGCTCAGATCCCAAAGACCTCCCTAAATCTGCACCTGAATTTAATAGTCGCAAAAAGATACTGCCGTAGCATATTTAGTGTTTGCTTCGAATATTTTTTTTTATCTTTGCAAATTTGTGAATGTATATACTCATGAAATAAGCAATGAGGAACGGAGGCGAAATATTGGCGGGGGGCGATGAAAAGGATGATCCTAGCACAACTAGGACTAATCTCCATTTCGCTACGTAATCACACATTACTACGTGCATGAGTATGGGATTTTCTAAAAATGGTTCTCTTTCAGAAAATTTGTGGGTATATAGGATTTTACAAGCATAAAACTAATATGACTTAAAAAATTATATCCATGCTGCGTGTAAACGAAAATTCCTCCGTCAGTACTAACGAAAATATTCTATCAATTTTTTTTTACTCGACGAATGACATAGACGAGCGTATTCAAGGAAATATCGCTTTGGGGATTATTTTTCTTTTCAAATCGTGAGTAAAAAGAATATTTAATATTGTTCTTTGCTAGAATTCAAAACCTAAACAGTTTTCATTTGTAAGAGATAACTACCGGAGGATGTAAAATAATCTGAATAAAAGTGAAGTCCTTCAAGACATGTCTTGATGAGTTGGGCCCCCATCTTACGACAATTACCAGTGCTGACGTTCTCCTACATCTTCACAGTTGCACATCACAATCAGTGAGACAAAAAACCGTAGAACTAAAAGAACTTTTCCGTCTCATGTTTCTTTGAATTTTTGAGATGAGGTACCATTATTATTTCTATTATTATTCGGACTATCCTCGTCTTGGTTGTTTTTCATACAATGTTTCAGCCGTTGTACTCTATGGCCTTCATCAAGTATCATCTGGTAGGTACAAGAGCCGAAACGTTGTATGAAAAACAACCAAGATGAGGATAGTCCGAATAATAATAGAAATTACGTCTTATGTGTTTAAAACTTTCTTTGAGATGGAATGTTCACGTTCTCTACGAAAGGAACGATATTTCCAAGTCCGTCACTGACTGTGACATTGTGACTAAATCGTTATCAAGAACGAGAGACAAATTTAGCAATTTAGCATACTGAAGTGTAGCCATCTGGAAGTGCGACTAACAAGTCTTAGTATCGGGCAGATACATCATGTTCGGGAAACATCTGAAATACAACATGATTTGGTTACGCAAATGTGTAACTTGTAACGCCTAAGATAACAACTCTCGAAACTTGACAGCTGGCAAATTGGATATAATAATCAGCCACTGATATATTAGTTGGAAATATAACCGTTGCCAACAACATAAGGATGGACTATACCCACCTAAAGTCGATGCAATTCTGATGATAAAACCGTTACGATATAAAAGTGTTCGTGTATCTTAAATCAAGAACAAATTGACTTATTCTTCATTTAAGATACAGGAACAGAATACTTCACACCACTCTCCCGAAAAAAGATATGATTGCATAGTTCTGCATTTCGAATCTTGATTTCAAAGTATCATATCTTGAATGATTGGGTCACTACCTGCAGTACAGCTACTCTGAGAAAATTTATTAGATGATACAAAGCTTCCCCTCTATACACTGAACAAACACCACTGTCATTTAGCCATCCAGTTTACACCTTCTGTAACCCTTTCAGCACGCCATGCTATATTCACCCAACGATGAACGATGTAGCTGACCCATTTTATTAATGGATTAGTCGTATCAACTCGGAAATTTCGATACAAACTCTCAGGCCCTCTTCCTTGGTCTTCCAGTCTCAGGTAGCACCTCTCCTGAGAGTCACAGATCTGGGTTGCCTGAAGCTGAACGGACGCTTGTCTTTTCCCTATTACTGAGATGGGTGAAGGTTTAGAAATATCAGTTACTAAAAGAGATTTGTTGCTTTTAGTCGGATTAACTCAGGCTTGATTATTAGAGAAAACCGTGATATTGTTGTAATCTGGTTACTATTTTTTTATGATTATACTCTCCTTTATTTATTTATTTTTTGTTTGCTTTCCTATCCTTCAGTGTAGCAAAAGATAGCTGTCAGTGGGGAGCATTAACAATTAATTGATCGGAAATTATAGAATCAATAAATTACCCGTGACGTAAAAAATTGAGGCATATATGAAATATATGGATGCAAATTGTATTCTAGACACGCGGATAATAGTGATTTGAATTGGAGTATAGCATGCTCTGTTGGCCATGTAATATCTTGGGCTGTTTGTTTTTATTACTTTTTATATTGTTATTGTTCTCTAAAATCATCATTTCTACTACGACATCAGGGCATTAAAGTGATGGTGACAGTTTAGCCTGACAGAGAGCAAAAATAGATAAATAAATACTTGTTCCTCGATATGAGTGCAGTAACCCCTGAGAGAGCAAATTGCCTTGTTCCTGCGGTAGATCAGCGTGTGCTTGAGAAAGGAACGGTGCACAGTCCAGCACTTTCTTGGTATGATGTTCAGTAAATCGGTGGCAGAAGATTGGTTTAGACGTCTACAGTACGATTTTGTTACTGCAAATGGTACCTGTTTTTCCAAAACAGTCACTCATCTAGTTGATGACCAAGCTCGGCATTGCTCAATTTCAGTGGTCGCACTGGAGAACTAGCGTATTAAACACGATTTTTCGGTATAGATAAATTACCAAATAAACAAAAATATCGACAAAAATTATGCATTATTATAGTTAGATCTGGAATTTTCAAATTTGTATTTCAACGTTCACATGTAAATGGTTATCAATGTATTTTAGTGAAGTATAGTTTTCTTACTTATGAAGTCGTACTTGAGAAGTGAAAGGGGGCCATTTGCTGTAACTGACCTCAAGCAAAGATATTAGCAGGCGCGACTCCCGGGGGTCTGACCCCGTTTCTCTACTTGGAAAGAACTGAATATTTTTATTTCAATGTGTTCATAAAGAAATCTTACAAATGAAAAACTCAAACAACCCCAAATAATCATAAAGTGATCTTAAAACACAATATGTATTTTTGATTTATATATGTAGGTAATATATGTTCTGTCCATCTCTCTTTTTATAACCATTTTTAATTTACTCGTTTCATGGTAAATGGCTTTAGTGATTTCTTTAAAAATTTTAAACATGAGCTAAAAGGCTATAACTCGAATGTAAAATTTGAATGAAAGTCAAAAACATTGGATGATCTACCGTTTCTTTGTGTTTGATGTTTTGAATTTGTTTTTTCGCTCATGTATTTATTTGTGAAAAAATATTTGAATCCACCTTCCGGCTAAAAGACCATGAACCCCCTTTATGGAATATTCTAGACCCCTCCCTGTAATACTAGGTTTAGAAATGAATGTGATTTTATAACGATAACAGCTGGACAGTCAACGAATAGGAGAGTCGGGCAGCTGTGTATTGACCTCCAAACCGGAAATCTGAATACAGTAAATGTATTTGAGAAAATAGTTTGTATAAAGCATAAGGAGATTAGAAATCAATGCATTAATCTGTTTAATCTGATACGTCCATCTACAATTATTGATTGTCTTCCGATGTTCATGTATCATACTGTATAAAATTAAGAATATAAAACTCTGATCACAATTATTATCATCCCTTAAGTTTGTTTGTATAAACTTCACAAGATCTTCAGAAATAAATATCCCATGTGAGTCATCAAAATACTTTAATAAAATGTCCAAAGTGTTTTTTTTTTAACTCACTTTAATAGGATGCCCAAAGTATTTTTTTTTAGATTTACATTAATGAGATGTCCAAAGCAATTTTCTCTAAAAAGAACTATTCATCAATACACATGTTCTAATTTCAAAGAGGAAACCAAGAATATGTCTCGGATACTAGAATTTCTCTTCAGTTTTTCCTTGCAATAATGACTCTCAGTTGAATATTTTTTTTAGTCATCTATGTGCTTCCTGCACCTGTCAGCTGGTAGTTATTCTAACTATTCTTTTATATTTTGTTCAAGCTCTTTAATGTTTGCAAGATGTATATCTCAAAGTATTGTATGCATACAAAAAATTCAGTGGTGGCAATGAGCGTGAACAGCACCGTATGATTTTGTATTGGTCATTCATTGACCTAAAAGCACTAATCCTAATAAGTAAAGCCTGCATCAACCAGTCTTTTGAGAAATAATTCTGTACCAGTTTAAATAATGTTTAAAACATTGGTTCTCAATATTTGATAGATTATTTATCTGACTCTCGCAGCACACCATCAGTAAACGTAAAAGGAATTATAAAAAATACATTTTTATAGTTAATAAACGCGCACTTATAATTGCCTTTGCCTTTGTCGCTAAAATATTGACATCTTGCAAAATCTCGAGATATAACCGCTAGAATGGTAACTCTGTGGTCGGGGTAGCACAGAGATGATACCCATACTGGACATGTTCAAGTTGGGAGATGGTTTCAGCACACTATTGTGCCACGAAACAGTTTGAGAATCACTGGTCTAAATCAACCTTTTTTTTTTCACTGAAAACATTTGGATGGATCGATTTCTGCGAGAAAACTTTCCTGATAAGTGTGAACATTACTTGCAATTTTCATTCTCTTTTTATGCATATGATATCTCTATAATGATGATCCACTAAAGATGGTAATCACAGGAGATGGGATGAGTGCACACACGACCATTTTGAAGTTAATAAGAAAATGTTTAAAGTGGAATTGAAATGTGTGAATATGAAAGTTTTGTTATCGGTTGGACAATAACATCTCAATTCCATCTTAAATATTATGTACTTGCTGCATCAAAGTTAGAATATATATATATATATATATATATATATATATATATATATATATATTCGATTCTGAATAGATTCAAAATTTGATATACTTATGAATTGGGAGCGGTTCTATGAGATGAACCACGACAATCCCTCTCTGTTATTCATCAATAATATTTTTCAGTCCGCCTTTAAGGCCTATTACGGCACATAGGCTTCTGCAAAGTATGCGTGAGACATGGGTTATGAGTTATACCCAACCTCACTCACCCATAAAGTGTTGGCTGGAGAGATTGATACAAGCCTCTCCAAAATGCATTAGTACGGAGTGAATGCAAACTGTCTCAGTCGGGTTTTGAACTCCTCTCCAGGATCCAATTCAACCTACTGTTAACCGATCGACTGCTCACACCTCTCTCTGAAGATTCAATCATTTAGTAACAAGTTTGCCTATTCAGATGCGACTTTTCAATTTTTTGACTCAGGAAGTCATTCTAAAATTGAAAAAAAAATAAAATTAAAACATCCCAATGGGCAACGTGAGACTTTAAAACAAGAAAAAACAATGTAAATATTGTCAACACTTGAATATCAGAATTGAGGTTTTTTTTAAGACCTACATCAGAATTTGAAATATACAAATGTGTGAGAAAATTTCCAATTCATAACCATTTCGAGTAGGTTGGATCTTTTATTCGTGTTTGGCTTCCGTAACACACAACGTGTTAAATAATTCATATGCTTAAATATATAAACGCCAGCATCAATGAATATAGATACAAATGTTATAAAATTCTTTACTTATTGACAATATGGATATTGATTTTCCTTTCAAATTCCATAAAGGAATTTAGTTCTTGAAAAAGGGAAAAAATCAAATCTGAAGAGGACAGCTTATGTGATGTTTGTCTCAAGTCAGAGCAGAGAAGTGGTTCAAACTCAGCCTTGTATCTTTGTCTTTGTAAAAATGAATTGACGACTTTAATCTTGTAATAGATTCAGTAAAACTTAACCAATTTAAATGAAATTTATGTAATCACGTGGATACTTTTTCTAAATACACATTAAATGAAATTTGAACTAAAAAACGCTACGTATGAATTTCGAATTTGATGTAATGCTGTACGTGCCTAAATCGTTGAAGACAATCACACCAAACCTTCAGTCTATACTTAAATTGACCTTGTAAATGTTCTTTTTCTGAAAAATAACTAGGATTCTCCAATTTGTTGACATATAGCAAGGGTGTTAGTGTTGGAAATGAGAAAGATTTTGATAGCCAAGCAAAAATGATTTATGTTCAAAGATGAATTATCTATTGTACCTATGTTTCCATGAAGCAGTTGGTTAGTTTTTCCAATTTGTGAACGAGACGTTGGGGGTTTTAATCTTACTAGGAACTACGGTTTCAGAAGATAGCAGTTATAATTGAGGACGTCGTGCGTACATAATACTATTGAAGAAAACGAGACCAGTAAGAAAAAATTGCATGCACCGTGGGTTGACAATATTATAAAAATAGAAAAAAGTTGACAAAGACATCAATGCAGGAGTAAAATTGAACAATCATGCTTCACAATTTTAGTTACTTTTGAGTACGTAATATACTATAAAATAGCTATATTGTGCCACAGCATTAAATTGTTTCCGTCTATTTTATGTTAAACTATTCTTGTTCGGTATTCTTGGATTTTTACAATAATATTAACACATTGTGCAGATGTACATTTTTCTCACTGCTTTGAATGAATGTCTTCCTTTCATTTTCCCTCGTGCTATTTTTTAACAAAGTTTCTAGTTTTCAACCAATGCAAAAAAAATCTATTGACAAGAGAGAACAGAGCCTCACCATGAATTCAAAAAGCATTGTTCAAACTTTATCGATCAAACCGTTGGGAATTCAAAATAGAATTAACATGCTGAAAGAGAATGTGGTGTTCGAGCAATATCAAAGCTGTATTCCGTAACGTGACACCTAAATTCACACGTTGATGTACAATCACTCGTACAGCACTAACGGCAAAGAAAATTGTTCAAAGCAATAACAACAAATAAGAATGAGTACCTCATATGCCGACTTTTTAACCGTCAAATGTTTCTCTAACGGGTCATACTAATCTATTTAGACCCAATGAACTTGACATTTTGATGGACACTATGCTGCCTTATGTTAGAGTGTTGAGTTATACGTTGAATATTGAACTTGATTTGATGTAACAAAAAAGTGTTGGGGTCGACTTATACACCCCATTTAAGTTACATAGTTTAGCGTTTAATATTAAGAGTAAAAATATTAGACAAATCAAGAGATGTATCACTGGGATGAAATGCCTCGTATATGTCAACATATTTTATCAGCCTTTGATTCAAGTAAATTGTTAAACATGGACTTGAGATGTTGATTAGAGACCTCACCCTGCCAGACCGGTTCATGGTGTGTTGGCAGGGAGGAAGAGATGGAAATATATCTCTCTCTAGGGCATGTGAATTTAAGACAAAGTTTCCCAACTGGAGTTTGAACTCGGTTAGCCGATTTCCATCCTCTGTACACTTAACTGCACGGCTACCTGCACATCTGCATAACTCAAAATTGCGTTGATAGATTCTCCCCAGTAACTTATTTCAATGGCTACATAATGGAATGTCGCAACAATTCGATATGCCTGAAATTACTGCGATGAGTATCTTTTGAAAATTATCAAAAACTGTTGACTGATTTAAAGTGTTTGTAACTATTCTATCAAACATATGTTAGAACTGTTTTGAAATATGATTGTTTTTCTTTTGGAGTGTTTCTTATCTATCCTCTCCAATCTGGACGATTATTGAGAACTGACATTTGAACCTTTCATAAAAATTTCAATTCAAACAAAATTATAGCATTTGACAGCATCACATCTGAGCTCGTTTATTTTGCTCGTTTTCCTGAGGTAAATTGGGAAACAAGCTGTTTTGTTTATTCTACATTGATTAAGTCGCTCGGCCACTTGGACAATTACCGAAAGGATCATAGCAACCTATTCCCTAGTTTTGCTCCCAAGCTGTCAATTAAAAGAGTTCTGAATTATGGCGAAACGTTTGCATTGTAAATACGCCTTTATTGGATTCTTTATTGAAAGAACATCGTCATAAATCAAAGACTCCCCATTATTTGGAACAGAGAAAACTGAACGCTGACTTCAATGATCTTTTACTTAAGACTTACAAAACATTTTCTGAATAACGTCAAGCGAAATTGGTTCGATAAAACATGAAGTGTCCTCCTTTTCCCAAATCATTATTCAGACATAAACGAAAGTTGCCGACTTCTATATCAAGTTTTTATGCACAGTAACCGTACAATTATTTCCGTGAGCGAACTCATTTCATTGTCTCCTGATCGCATACAAATTTGAACATTGTTAGAAAATAGTCTCGAGTCTATGAATGATGTAAGCTTTCGAGATTCAAGATTTTTTTTCGAATCTATAAGCCATGATAAAGTCTTGGTTTTCCCACTCGATGGATATTGAATGAGTTTGCCTTGATGTAAATTATGTCCATTTTTACGGTGCATAATCACAATGTACTTTTTCAGTCTACTTTTATTCTCAAGGTATCAGACTATCACTGGTGTTATTACATTTTTTAGTCTGCATATAGTAGCAATATCCGCACACTTGCAGAGTAAATGTTCGAGAAGAAGTTTTAGTAATTGTTCAACATTATTTTCTCTTCCTTTTTTTAGGTGATAGCCTGTTGATTTTCTAATTAAAATGAAATTTTTATGCCCTTTGGGAAATGGTCTGTATATCAAAACGAGGTGCTCTCACAATAGAGAAATATTTCTGGACCTGTGACATAGTTGCTTTGGCCGGAAATAGCCGTCTGCTTCTAAAATGCACAACAGAGAAACGTGATGTCTGCAATGCAGATTAAAAGCATTTTTGGAAATGAGCCAAGTTTTTGGACCTGCAAGTATGGTTACCAGATGCAGGAATGGAGAGAAAGGACAATCTATCCTGAAATCAATTGGAATGGAAGACAGTTCAAAATAGAACTGAATTCAAGATATATAGTGGAAGAAATTAAAATAATCACTTACCATTTTCTATCTTTCAAGCATAATTCTCGGGACCAGTTATTTTGACAAAGGGTATTCGTTTCTGAACTAATAACTATGAAAATCAATACTCGTCATAGCCTTAAAATTGTATTACATGAGTGTTGAAAGTTCCACTGACTCCATTCTGCGAGTGTTTAAAGCAATGAAAACCAAAAAAAAGAGGATTTTTTAGGTGATAGGAGGACGTTTGCAATTGATAAAGAAGGACACATCCTCCCATTGAATACTATATGGTAACCCTACCCACAAGGCAATTACGTTTCATTCAGAAGTTTTATTTTCTGCTTGGTTTAAGGTCATTATTCGACCCTCATTCCAACAGCCCATTTTTGCTTCTTTTAGATTTTTCAAGTATTTTCCATGAAGTATCAACTAATTTATGATGGCTTTTGCATTTCTTTGCTTCATCAGAATTTCACAAAACATTACAAAATATTCAGCAAATATTAATATCTTTTTACGAAGAATCTGTCACATAATTCATAAGGCTTTGTTGTGTAATTAAATGAAATAGCAAACAAATACTGCAGGTTTATCGTCTGTTCTATGGCACTGCCGTACAGGAGCATAGTTGTGAACTTTCATTTTAGATACAGCATTATTTTTTCCGCAAAAACTTTAATTCCCCAGAAAACAAACTGAGATATATTCTATAAATACTATATGTATTTAAACTTGTAAGATAGGGCAAAGCATGTGCGTATTTCGCACACATAAAGATAAGTGCAGTTCACTAGAAGCGTATTATTCATAAGGTAAATTCTTAAGTTTGTAGAGAAGTGATTCAACCAAATATCGACCATTTTAAGATAATCTATTTGCTTAGACAAGTATAGTAAAAAAATGACAGGTTATTTCTCTCACATGTATTCTTTGACAGCCTAAATTTCGTGTCCCAAATTGTGTTACCCGGTCTGCGTTTTGTACACCAGGATCAATTATCCTGGGTGCAAACTCAAACCCAGACAAGCAATTGATAGGAATCGCCTAATGTTTACAGTAAACGACATGAAGAGACAAATAAACACATTTTCCCACACAATTCTGATGTTAGAAATTCAGAAAGATGGTTGTAATCGAGATTCAGACGCAGTATTTTTTTCAGGACAGAAATTTTTAAAAAATCGAAAACATGTTGAGAAATATGATAATATGTTTTTATTTATATAGACTAGACATAAACTTTTTTTTCAGTAATCTGTGTTTTTGTTTTTTTCAAATCCTCGAATTCTTTTTCTGTTTCTGTCTATTAGCAAACTGTAATAACGTCCGTAGGGGTGCAATTTAACTCTCAATAACATCTAGTGTGAACTTGAACCAGAATACAAAAAATAAAATAGAATTGCACAACTTTTTAAGTAGACACCACACTGAGACAAATGAACACATCTTTCCATGCAATTCTGTCCGAAACAATCCAATAAATCGGTTATTGTTCAAATTTAAACTCATCTAGACTTTATTACATGGGAAAAACAGCAAAAAGAGCAAAAAAAAAAAAAAAAAACATATCGAGAATCCGATGTTTTCATGTATGCACTAGCTATCGATTGTCTCTACTGAGGTCGTCCATTAACGCACAATTCAAGTCAAACCCCTCATTTCGAATTTTTTGTGTGGTCACACGATGAAAATGTAAGAATTCACATTTTGTGGAAGTTTTTTAGCGCCCACGTAATTTCTACGGTTAGAATCTCAGCTAAAAATCTCGATGCAATAAAAAAAAAAGTCTTTCAAAGTTCCTTTGTGCATATTTTTTGGAACACTCAGTATGATATTCGTTCTGGCAGTAATCGATAGTGACAACATGATACGGCCGTTAAAGAGTCTAAATGAATTGCGTAGATGAGAAAACAGAAAATGAAAAGAATCTAAAAGAGAACACCGAGAATTATTTAAAACTTTTTCTTGTGTTCAATTCTCAGACGGAAGTGCCATTAGCACACCGGCGTCAAAATAATGGCACATAAAGAAACTAACTAAAAATGGTCCAACTTATTTTTACTTAATTACAAGTCTTTCTTTACTATTCTCTTTTTGTTTTTCTTTTCTTTTTTTTTCTTTTTTTGTACCTGCTGTCATTTACCAATCGGAGGGAAAAAAATCTAATTGGAATTGGAAAGCGAATTGTTGAAACAAAAGATGGGTAAATAGTTTGTTAAGTAAGTTTCTCAAACAAATAATTTTCCAGTGAAGCTATAATAGATTAACAGGGGAGACAACCCGTGACAGAGAGAGCGTCGTTGTAAACTCCTGAGTTATCCAATATTTTCATAAAACCGTCTATAGTTTTGAGAAAGGTCATTAACATTCAAATACTTTCTCGGACCGTTAAACTTATTCTTGTTACATGTGCTATTAACACGGCGTGTCGGCCCATCGATTCTAGGGTTTTTTTCGTGTTTATTATCCAAATATGATGTCAGTAAAAAGAAGATTGGGGTGGGGTATTCATTCTTTTAATAATTTACAGACCGGAATTCATGAAGTCATCATTTTCAGCAATTTCTCATACGTGTCACGTTGCCAAGTGCATTTATGTCTAGCAGAGTTTGATCCGTGGGGATTTTCAAGATGGTGGCTGAAATGGCCGCCAAATCCTCCAGATAAGCATAACTCGTTTGTTATTTATCCTACATAAGTTTTCCAACTTTTCTTTGTTTTATGTTCAATAACTTTTCGAAAGTGTATCTAATTCTGTCCACAGGAAAAGTTTGATTTTCGAGATAGTATAAAGATAACTAGCAAATTCCGTAGATTCCCATCATTTGTCCTTTATTCATCATAATCAACGGTTCATTTGGGGTAACAAGCGTGCTCAAAAACATATCAAGAGTTTATCACTGTCTGAACACTGGGGAGGTATAATTTACAAGATGGTGTCCAAAATGACCGCCATATCCTTCAAATACCATTTGTTTGTTCATAAATCATCTTAAACAAGTTTTATCAACGTTACTTTTTTTGTTTTGTTTTTTTGTAGTATCAGGTGTGCTTAATAACATAGCAAAAATCTACCGCTGGGAAGATATAATTTGTCTGGCCACCGGTAATGAGTAACTCCGCTGTTTCAATCTATATTTTTCAGATATCGTTGATATTGCATTTGCTGAAAACTAAGTGGTCAACTGCTGTGGAAGGATAGCAGTTTAATTTTTCAGCCCCTTATCAGTGAGTTCGACCCTCACCGAGTTCACCGCTATTGCGATCTTATGTCTGGCCAATCAAGATCTTTAGAATATCAACACAGCATCAACATAAATATGTGTACATGAGAGAGAGACCGAGACAGAGAGAGAGAGAGAGTTCAATATAGAACGTATGTTCTAGTTCTTTTTTTATCAGCCTTATGAAGTCCTTTGCAGGACAGTAAAAGTACCTCATTTGCAGAAGTTATAAGTAAATACGGATGAAGCCAATGCCCTTGCTCTGCCCCGCTGGATTATATTGTACTTGAAGAGAGGAAGGAATAGCTTCAATCGCATTATTACAAAGAGAAAGTGAAAACAGTGTCAGAATTTGAACTCTTTTCCAAACTATCCATTCCGTTAAACGCTCGGCAACTCCCAACTCTTCCCATTCTAGTTCTATTTCAATGTAATGAATAATAATGTACAGTCCAGTAAGGCATGCCCTGAATATTCCATCATCTTTCAGTAACTTTGTCAAAGGCCAATCGTATCTTTCTTGTTTCTTGTCTATTTTGGAGCTCAGTCAGATATGTAGAGGCTTTGATCGAATCCAGCACGGTGCTTTCAATATCTTTAAGACACTCCCTAACGCAAAAATACTCTCCGATAGTTAGCTATTGCTTATAAATCAATAGAATGGGCTACTATGTGTGTGTGCATGTGAGTATATATACATATGTGTGTGTGTGTGTGTGTGTGTAAGTATATATATATATATATATGTTTGTGTGTGTGTGTAAGTACAAATATGTATGTGTGTGGAGGTTATATATACATATATGTGTGTGTGTGGATATATATGTGTATATATATATATGTATATATATATGTGTTTATGTATATAGGTACATATATTTGTATGAGTATATATATATATATATATATATATAAAAGAAAGAGAAAGAGATTAATATAGATTAATATAATGGGCTAATCAAAAAATAAATGAATATTTGCCAAATATATCGATATCTTCTCAAAACGCTAGACGTTTAATGTATTTTATATTCAATCTTGCTTTGATGATATTTTTTCAATTATGTGAAGCAAAATTAGTTTACAGGCCATTCTTTATACGTTGTGAATGAATAGAAGGCAAATCTTGATAGAGGACCGGCAGTGGGAAAAAAGGTGAACGATTGGATCGATGGATGATTCAATGGATTAATCAGTAACAGGAAGGGCTGAAGAGTGACTTATAGATGAGAAAATACTTCCTTTTGTAGATAAGAATGAGAGTAGGCATCAATTTGAAAAGCCGCTTTATAATAGTGATAGCTTAAATGCTTTTTTATGTATTGATAAAACAAATATCAAAATGGTCGAAAGGAATCTTAGGAAAATTGTGTAGAAATGTTCCATTTTTCTATTCATTAAAACACAAATCGATCGAAAGATAATGATCAGGAAATACAAAACAAATAGTCGTGTCTTCTATTATGTAAATGCTTTCATGCTTATCCATACGGGTTGAATGACCTCGTGCAATTCCGGAAGAGAATTCATGGAATTATCTCCCTTTACCGTTGAAGGTTTTTGTGTGGAAAAGTTCGATTATTTTATCCGGCATTCATTGACGGTTAGCTCTGAGAAAAGCTTATGGAAATTGTATTTTTCTTGTTCGAATCTAATCAGAAAAGGCAGCCAGTCATCCACTTGAACAATTGAACAGTGTTTAATGAAGAGGAAATTGGTTTTTAATTTGATTTTCGCCGCAGATGTCAGATCGCCGGGAGAAGGATTTGTCACTGTAATCGGAAATTGGGATTCAGATTCCATTTCAAAAGCCCCCAACAGCATCTTAATATTTTATGATGGCCGCTGTTGCTGTTGTGGCTGTTGTTCAACTGTTTTTACAGGCATGGAATAATAAATGAAGAACCGATCGTTTCGGCCAGCCAAAAAGAACCGAAGGACATCACTTGGTGAAAAGAAAAAGAATTATGAACTTGGTGACTCGTTGTGACTTGAACAGCATCATCTCGACCTACGTTATTTGCCTAAGAGATTTCCAAGAATCCTCGTGCGAGCTATTTGTCAAGAGACAATGTTGGGCTTACATTTTCATCAGTTTCTTTCCCCACCGGTGATTATCTCACCATTCACATAGGACCTTTCAGCAAAATTTTCCAAATCATTCTTATCCTGTCAGCAATAAGTGATTAAGTTCCATTTAGATTTAGCAATAAGAGGATTTGTATTATAAATTTTCACATCGACAAATACACATATCTATTGATCATTATT